>VZTE01006447.1:1598436-1710248 GCA_013397775.1 Eulacestoma nigropectus | reverse complement strand
AGCAATTTACTAGAAAAAGATGAGAGCTCTGTATGCAACGTTTTGTAGGAGTTCCTAGGGTTCTGGGTGAAAACTTTTGCACAGAAACCTCTATGATAGGACACCAAGGAGAGGGTCCATCCTCTCTGCACAGGTTTTCAGATTCTTATGGAGATTTTTGACTATTAGAAAAAATAATCTGGTTGTCAGACAAGCAATTTTCATAAAAGTTATCATGAAATAAGATGCAAAAACATCCCAAGATTTTCCAACAGTCTTTCTTTACCTTTGCAAACATTTTTCTTATATTACTTTAAGATTGAAACCTTGTTCCTACCAAAACGAATGGCAATTAAAGATGGTCTTCCATTCCAGAAGTAAGGAAACATTGGAAGCAAATATCCTGTGACAGGTGAGAATCACCTAATGAGATACCCAGGCACCAGGAGTTCTCCCCAAGATTGTTGTTTGACTATAACTAAATCCCAACAAAATCCCCTTCCCTGAGATAATCTGGACAAAAGAAAGACAAGAGACAGATCTTGTCCTTACAGCTTCTCAAGGGAAGGTATCTTTAGGAAGAGGTAAGGATTCAGCCCAGTAGAATTGTAGTTCAGTCAGAAACTCCAATAGGAAATGTCTAATTTTGCTGCAAGGCTCACACAGGCTCCAAGGGGAGATGCTGCTGACTTTCTGACTACCCTGGAATGCTACAGCCCAAGCATTCTGATGTTCACACGGGTTGAGATACACAAAACAGGGGTTAAATGCCATCAAGACTTCTGTCAAACCTGGACAGAATTAGCTGACAGGTTTAGAAGCTTTGGGAGTATAGGGGACAGAGTACAACCATATGTGTCTTAGATCCTTAGAAAACCATGCTGGGGATGCTGTGGAAATTGAAGAGTTTTAGAGATAACCGGTAACTTCCACTGCAGGAATACGAAGATGTTCTTCTTCAGAGCTCAAAAGGGGTAGGACACTAAACACAGTATTTTGTGTCAGGTCAAAACAGTTTAACAATCTAATTCCCATCAGTGAGAATACTAGAGAAGGGAAGAGTGGCTGCACAGCTGATGCTTTCCCTGGTACTAAACTGGTCAAGGATACAGGTACAGGGATATTACTGGCAGGGAGAACAGGGGAGCTGCAGTCTCCTTTGGGAGGTGGCGACTGTTATTCAAACAGTGTCACCAGCTGAAGGGTTTGAAGGGGAAGGAAGGACTTAAATTAAAAAGATGATTCATCTTCTCTTAATGTGCTGTCATCTGGGTCTGAAAGGCAATGATCATTAAGACAGGTTTTAATTATATGGTCTATGGTAGCATCTGGATTTATACTCCTGAACTGAGAAAACAGAAGAAAACACAGCGTGTGGGAAGATTATGGTCCATAGATGGAAGGGAGTTCATATCATCTAATTAAAATTAAGGAAAAAAAAAGATAAAATGGATCCATTTAACTTTTAAAACACTCATAAACTACCGAATCCAGAGTCTATATGCAAATAACAAATAAATTACTACCAACAGTTATTAAAGCATAAGAGAACAGTGCTTTTAAACTAGAAACTCATCTAAAATGAGTTTCTCACACAGCTGCTTTTTAAAAAGTTAATACAAATACGCTATAGACAATGAGAATTAAAACAATCAACACTGAAGAGGCATAAAGGACAGAGAAGCCTTTTGTTATGGAAGTTTTCAACAAATAACGTATTCTTCTAAAAACCTTGTCATGATACACCTTTAGCCCAAATTCAGAGGTATCTCTAATAAATTATTTGAAGTGTTATTATGTTAGTGACTTTGTACTTCTTTGCAACTGAATTGCTCCTTCATTAAGTAGCATTCTGATTTTTTTCTGTGATGAAAACTTGGGCCTTCAATTTGTTGGAGAAAGTATATGCACAGAATAATTGATACATTTTCTGTTTCTTGTAATCTTCCTGAGTTTTTCCCCAAACAGGGAGAAATTTAGAAATGATAAAATTTCTATAAACATTTGGAAATTATAAACTGCACTCAAATACCAGCAGTGTCGCTTCTATCAGGAACATGGTCCAACAATTCAAACTAAGCTTATGAGAAGAATTGTCTGAAAATGTTTCCCAGTTTCATCATTCTAGGTGCCTATTACACAGGCCTCAGGAGAACTATAAATTAGGGCAATATGAGAATAAAAACAAAACTGCCAGTTTAAAACTAGCTTCATAAACTTGAAGGACTGGAATACTGTGTCTGTGACAAAGAATGGTATCTGCATTTGTATTTATTACCAATCATACAGCCAATAAAATGCACTACAAATAGCCCCCTATGAGGAAGGCAAAGAAGAAAAATAAGAGGGAAAACAAGTCAGTATTGGAGATTTTGTAAACAACCAAAAAGAACAGTAAAGATGACTTAAAAAAATAAAACTTGCTAATTATGTTTGTCTGTCTTCAGAACTACACCCTAATTAAAGAACTCAGCATTCCTATTCAAAAGAGGAGAGAAGTAGAGAAGGGAGGAGAAAGAAGAGAAGAGGTTCCTCCTGTGGGAAACAGATCTGTCCATGCAAGCCCAATGCACAGGCTGAGACAACCCGCAGGAAATGGGGTGTGCACACAGAGATGGCACTGACTCAGCACACACAGTTCATGGAATCCTCTCTGAGGAAAAACTTAATTCCTTATTACACCTCACCTTGAACCAGGTCTGGATTTCTGTCATCTACACATCACCCAATCAATACTTTGCCTCCCCCTTGCCAAAAAAAAAAAAAAAAAAAAANAAAAAAAAAAAAAAAGCAACTGATACCACTTTACATGGACACTGCACAAAACTAGAGTAAGTCTTATTAAAGTCCTCAATTAGAACTGACTTGTTATTGGTGTTGTTCTGGCTTGCTCACATCACAGGCCAGAGTATTGGTTCCTGCGAAGTAGATGCCTTTACTCTTTCTCATCTTTTCCCCATGTAGAAAAAGATCTGAAGTCTGCTGAAACAATTCAGCATAATTCAGGTGTTTCCTAGATAGAGATGATCAAAAATGAAGTCAAGTACATTTACTTACGTGCACTGACAAAGATATGACTCTGATAAGCCAGCACAAAATTTGTTAGCACTTAAGATAAAAAAACCCACATTGTACTGGCAATGGAAGTCACTATAAAAATGTTATAATTCAGATGTTTTTTAATGGGAGAGTATTAAGCCCATATTTATGGAAAGCTTAAAAGGATCAGTGTAAAGTAGCACTGCTTTATTTCTGTAAAGTTTAAAATAGCAATGGAGACTTAAAAATGCTTTTCTGAGGCCTTTGGGAAATAAAAACATTAGGAAGCACAGAAGTCTCTAAGAAACTTTTCTTGAAATAGAACTATGAGGATGGATGAATTTACTCCAAATTCATAAGAAGTTTATTCTAATAAATACTTTTCTTCCTTTGCTAGAATTTCAAGGCAATAACACATACATTTAACATGAGCAATTTTAGAGAATCCTCTGTGTGCTTTCTAGCAGGCTCTGTCGAAGAAAAGGACCATTCTTAAAATATTAAATGAATTTTCCCCTTATTTTAAATCAAGAAAACCTTGCATGTCTTCTTGCCAGAACACCTGATTCTTACCAAAGGGAAATGTTTGTGCGTAGTGAGGACTCTCTAAGAGCCATCTGCACCAAAATTACTCAACTGGTTAATGAAAAAAACACAAAACCAAAACAAACAAAGAGAGGATTTGTGTTGCAAATGTTTTGAGTTGGTTCTCAAAAACAAACGAGAAGAACGCAATACACAAGCACACAAAGCAAGATTCTTTAAACGTACCCTGAGCCTTCATGGGAAATCACAGAGATTCATCCTGCTATGACTTGTGCAATTTGACTGGCACAATAAAATGATTTTGCAAGTGAAAACAGCTTTCTGTTTTTCAAAATGGAAAGTTGCCTCATCAAAATGAGGAGAGAGAGATGAAGGTCAGAACAATGAGTCATCTTCCTAAGGCAGAGTCACATCAGAGAGACCTTCAAAGAGTCAAGTAGTTACTCACGGGCATTTGAAAGAAGAGGGGAAAAAAAAAAAAAGAAAAGTCACATAAATGAAAATTGGCTGAAAATAAGCACCAATTGTCTGTCTGTTTTTGGAGCTATTGTGCCTTCTGCAGTGTATCACTAAGATGTGTGATTATAGCACATTATAGTAAAAGACAATCTTTTAGGGAAGTTTTGAGAGAGACACTGATTGGTTAGCAAATGTACAAAAGATGAGGAAAATGAATAGCAATTAAGGGAGGGAAGACATTAAAAAAATAATAAACTGAAATCAGACAAAGAAGCTCCTAAAAATCCTTTTTTTTTTTTACCGTAAATACTAAGAAGTGAACAAAAGACAAAAAGATGAAAGAAGGATGTAAGACATCTTCTTAGGCATGGCATATCTTTTTTGTTTTCTAGTTGAAAGTAATAAACCAAGCCTCCCCTCTCCCTGGTTTGGTCTCTGCAAACCACAGCGCTGACCAAAACTCCCAGTCAAATCAATGGGAAGAGTCACAGTGACTGCAGGGAAAGTTTTAATGCATCTGTCCAGTGGGTTGCTGCTTTTTCAAGCCGTGTGTGTCTGTAACCATCAACCTTAAGGAAACACGGAAACACAGGGATTATTATCTGTGTTTGGAGTGCAGAGGCACTGGTCAATGGCAAAGCCTAGAGGCTGAAACTTTTCTAAAGTCACGCAACAATGGATGAGAAAGGGAGATGTTTCTCTGTATTATGAATATTTTTATTCCTATTAAAAATATTTGCTGTGTCAAAGCAGGGTGAGGAGTCAGAAATACATTCCCAAATTTTGAAATATCTTGGTTTAATGTCAATAGTATATGCATACTTTTTCCTAATAACTTAAAACTTATTTCAAGTTTCATGCGTTTTAAGTGATCAAAGCACAGTGAGAGGCAAACGTTGACTCCTCTGATAAACATTTAAAAGTACATTTCAAGTAACTTGTGCTCAGAATCTCTCTCTGCTACACAAAAGTAGTTTCTCCTTAGCCATAGCTGATTCTTCTTTTTAAACCACGTTTCAGTTACAGTGAATTCTATTATTTTACTCAATTTCAAAGAGTACATTAAGTACAAAAGCTCATGAAACCTTCATTCAGTAAATAAGCCAGAGTAAGTTTGACAGAATAGGAGGACAAATTACACCTAAAGCACTTTTGACACATGCCAAAGAACAACCATTTGCACAGCAGACTGGCGAAATGCTATAAGGGCATCAGAGAAGGTGAAATCATTCACTCTCCTCATGAACTTTCAAAAGAAAATTGTGAAATGAAACAATTTTTCTTACAGTTTTAATACTTTGGTCTCGTTCAACCACAGATGTGGCATTGATAACATTGGAACATTATTCCTATATCCTTCCAAAATGCAGTGTCTGGTGCTATCTCCCATTCATCACACCTTTTGCCATCATTATGGCACTAAGGCCACAAGTGTACTATCTCCAGATCATAATGAGAGCTGGTGAAAATGATTTCTTTTTCCACTTTGATATCACCTTTGTCATAGTACAAATTAATTCTGTGTCATCTGGGAACACATATAGTTACACTACTTTAAGAAATATGTTATGCAACTCTACTTTGACTTCTCAGTATTCTGGTACATGTCGTTCCTTCCAAGCGCCTCTCTTTATAACATTCCTTGATAAGCCTACTTCCCTTTTAGGTACCAATTAGTGAATATGAAGCCTGAGTAACAGCCCTGTAAAGCAATGAAAATGCAGACAGTCGACATCAAAATGAGAGTGGAGTGCATTCTGAATGTCTGCCCAGACTACACATTCCCTATGGGATAATAAAGCAGTTAAAAAAGAGAGCAGTGGAATGGCTACTCTATCAAATTAGAGTATGTAGAAAAGGTCAAAGCAGTAGAGCACAATGATATAATTCACAGATTATACAAGACATTAAAATTCTGATATGACATTCTTTGGGAAAAAAAAAAGATTGTAACAAGGACAGAAAATGGCAGGACATTAATCCATTCCCATGACAACATTCGTACCCAAACTGGAAAATGTACAACTCCAACTCTTGTCAGGCCTTCGCTAAGACTGGTTACATGGCTTAATTTCGGATACCACTTATTGGATCCCTGTCAGCAACTTCTGATTATATTTGATGGAGCCATGCAAGAGGATGAAGTTGAATGACATGAATTGTATTCCTAAGGATAAACACAAGTTCATGGGATCAGCCTCCTGTTTCAACACACAATTGCATTTGCTTCATACAAGCCTGAACAAAGTACAGACATAAGCTTAAAGTATTTGTAGCAGACATGTGAACAAGCATACTTGAATGTATAAAATCATATTAATTGAATTATTAGTATTATTGTTGTTGTTATTATTATTGTTGTTATTATTATTCATATCCCTGTAGGACCTAAATTAGTCAAGACTGAGGAACAATCCTATTCACTGTAGAAGAAGCAAAGAAAGACATGGTCACCTTCACCATAAGAGTTCACAGATCGAATATTAAACATGCCATGACAAGGGGGTGAAACAACTGTAAAGACAATAAAAATGCAATTGAGGAGCCTGATCAAAAGCAGAGAAATCAGCAGGAAGATTCCCATTGCTTGAACAGGCACCATGTCAAGCCTTTGATCACTCCAAATATTTCCCTATAATTTACAGTTTTTATTTTTGTAACTCAAAATTAATACCAACTAGATAAAGCTGAGGCTCACCCTACCTATCGCCATTGGACTCACTTCTTGTGTGTCACAACAAAAAAATGTTTTGCAAAACAATTAGAGACAAAAAGATAATTAGAGACAAAAATATAGCAGTGGCTGCAGTGCACTGTGGAAGTGAAACCCACAGGAGCAGCACGTAGGGCAAGTCTACTTTGACTGAGGCAAACATGGGAAATTTTCTGAATAAGAATCTTTCTTTAAAATTTACAACTGAAGGAAACAGTGAGATTCAACAGCAAATTCACCTAAAACTACTTTGATTTTTAATACTGTTAAAATCTCAGAATAGTTATCTGGGGAATACTTAAAGTCCAGCTTTTCATTAACATTAAACCATGTTCCTTCGTCTTTGACACAGTAGAAGCATTAAAGCTGGTTATAAAGTTTTAAGTCAGAAAGGACATAAGCTACAAAGAGGTTCCTTTTTTCTGCCAGTGCAACAATCCTAATACAAATGTAGATTTTATATCCCATTATCTTCGGTGATTAAAGGTCACTTTGTACACTTGCCAAGTGGTTTGAGTTCATGCCCTTACCTCATGAAAACTTCCCTGTGGGGAAAAAAAAGTCAGGAATAGAACATAAAGAATATTGTGTTTGATGATATAACATGCCAGCTTTATCATTTCTTTCCTGTCTGTAGAGCCACAGCAGGTGAAATATTTATCTGTGTGTTTTGCAGCCAAATCTCAGAGGCAGGATTTCTTGCTCCAGACTTTCCACTTAGCCCATGACTGAGATTGATTTGCCCTTATTTCTTGTCATCCTCTTTTGTACTTCAGAGGCAAAGGAGGCTGCACCATAGCTCAAATGTTTAGGCTGGCAGCTTCAAAGATACACTCTTCTAAACACTGAATGGTGCCTTGGCCTTTAAGAGGATATATCATTTAGTAGTACCATATTTTCAAGCTAAATATTTAAAGACATTTTCAGGAGTTTACCATTTTTGAACACTTAACACCTGCTTTCTTACGTAGAACATGCAGGAAAGACCAGGAACCTTTATCATAAAGGTATCAAATAAATTATTTCTACTCTTCCAGTGTGCATGCCTGGCTGTTAGCAGTAATAGCTGCATAGAATACTCCAGCAACTCAGGCCAGAGCACCAATAGAGTGAGTTAGAGAATAATCTAATGTAACAATTCTTTAAATATGAAATCACAAAATAACAGGATAATTTAGATAGGAGGGGACCTCTGGAGGTCATCTAGTCCAACCTCCTGCTGAAAGCAGGACTGACCTCCAAGGCAGATGTGCTTGCTGAGGATCTGAATGAAATATTTACAGGTACTACCCAGGAAATCACATTTCCAGGTCAATGTTAGCCTACGGTGTTAAGATCCCTGTTATGTTCTCTCTGGACCTATGGATCATTCATGTTTTTTCAAAAGGTAAGTCAACCACAAAAGCTCCCTTAGCTGGTTAAAAATGCTGGTCAGAGTCTGCTTCCTGCTTAGCACAATAGAGGATGGAGCTTGATTGGCATGTCTAGAGCAATTATGAGTTAGTAAGAATACTGATAAAGCAGCACTGTAACAGCTCGCTTCATCAGAAATCCCAGCCTAAAAACAGATCAGCCCACCGAATTTAAAAGCAGACAGATCTGTCAAATCATACATGTACATTCAGGTAAACAGCAGTAAAAGTCTGACAAGAAGTCAGAGTTTTTACTTCAGAGCAGCTATACATCACCAGATCATCAGTACCCTCAGAAGCAAGCATGGGTCGCTGATTTATTTTCCCACAGCCAGTAATAGATGTAATAAGTAGTAGTAAGACAGCAATAACACTGGTTAAAATCTGACAATTACAAAACCATGTCCTGCAGAACATGGATTTTGCAGTATATTAGTACAGGGGAAAATCCTTTTTGAGCTACTAAGACTTAATACAACACACATTCGAATGAATGAGGAAGTGGTTTGTCTATTTCTGCAGCTCCCCAGGGAGCCTTGTCCCGGCCTCAAGAGATCTGAAAACTCTGCCCACTCTGACCTCTGTAGGGTTCTGACACACCAACTCTGCTGAAGCACCTCTGGGACAATGTACAGACACCAGACAGCTTTGTTTGCTTTTTGTTAAAGGTGCCTAATAAAGTCAGGAATGTTCTTACTGGCTAAACCTCATGGCAGGAACCACATTGTGCATGCAGCCAGCTACTCTGCTGTTATTTAAAATTAACAGAGTCAAAGCTTCTTTCTTTCATCCCAGCCATTATTATTTACATCCTGAAGCCAGCACTATACTGGAATAAAATAACTGCCACCAGGTGCACTCTTTTCTTTCTGGCAAATTAGAGCTTTGGTGCAAAATACATAAGGCTATTTGAAGTCAAGAGAGTTATGCCATGGATAAATCACCCTGGTGATATTTTACTATTTCAAGTCATTACAACACAAGCTTTAGCTTGTCTCTGTGATACACAGTGCAATGTTCTTTAGAGAAGTAAACCGTGCTTCTTGCAAAATGTTTCAGATGGGAGTCTACTGTCTTCTCCCATTCCATTTTAAATATTTGATATGTATGTCTTCAGGGAAAGACCTCTCTATTTGCAGTGCTTTTGATACAAAGATATTGCCATCTTCTTCACTTAGGAAGTGCTGAAAACATATAGTTTATTACTGGGAAATCTGTGAGCTGAGATGTGTCATATTTTCTAGCCAATATGCTAGGCAAAAAGCAGCACAGAGCATTTGGTGTCTTTTACCACTAAAAGAAGAGAGATTGACCTTGCACAATGGAAAAGAAATACACTTCCAGCATTAACTAAGCCAAAGCTCTGGGGAAGCATGTGGTGGCATCATAATTTCCTTCCTACCACTAGTACTGATTTGTGCACTGCTGCAGGAAATGGTAGAAAGAATAGAGAAGCCAGAATTTAAGTGCAAAAATACAAAAATATGAGGACAGGCAATTCCGTGTACACTGTAATATTTAAAATTATATCACAAAATTGCAATGGATAACAGTACACCATTCTGTGCAAATTACTGATTATGATCAATTTAAGTCCTGAGAAGCTATATTGCAATTAGAGATCATAATATTGAATTTTTGTCTCCAAAGAGATGAAATGGTATAAGAAGAAAGATATATACTGTGAATTTATGTTCTTTTGTTGTTTTGTAAGAGACTGCAATACAGAAAAAAGTTAGGTCTTAGGTGGCCATGTGACAGTAAAACCACTCTGTAATCTTTTGTGCAGTTATATTAATCTTGCCACATACAAAGTCTAATTTTGGGTGCCTGGTACAAAGCAACATCCAGCGTAATTAATGGTTTATAAAAGCTCATGGAGCATATTGCCTCCCATTCTAATATGCTTTAGATAGGCCAGTTCCCTGCCACTAAAATCCACCATTCTGGGACAAAACACAACCATTTCATATCAATATTGTGACACAGGCTTGGACACACAGGCCCAGTGCTGTCCTATCTCAAGCTGGGTCTTCTGATAAGTAAAAGGTACAAAGCACTGACTGAGCATTAGCAGCCACAGCTGGAGATGCTGACTGCTCCACTCCTGGCATAGAGGATCCTTCATGTCTGTGCCCATCAGGTGACAGGGACTAGAGGATTCAAGCTCAGAGGACACGTGGCCTGGGTTCACATTGCAACTGAGACAGCAGCTCCTAGAGGTACGAAAGTTGAACTGGAGATGCACAGAGACTCACAACCACGCCACACAGACCTCAAGAGTCACACCAGTAACTGACCCCAAAAGAAACAACAACTCGTGACTGAGACTAATTTAGAGTGAAAAAAACCTCTGATCTTGGGAGGGAAAAAAACCCCCAAACCTCTTTCACCACCCAGAAAATTCAGAGTGGGGGATTTTTGATTGTTGTTGGTTTTTTTGTTGTTGCTGTTCTTGGGTTTTGGTGGGTTTTTTTGGTTAATTTTACATTATGAATAATTTCAATAATGAGACTCTAAACATATTCCAGCTCCCTGTTGGGACATTGCAATCCCTGTTATTAATACAGCTGTTGTTAAAGTAGTGCCTAAATATCAGTCAGGTGACCTCGCTCTGCCAAGTAAGAGGAATAACCATTAATAATGGTTGTTAACTCTCTATAATTATGAGAGTAAATGGCACCACATTGCACAGCTTTCCTGTGAAAATTCATGGCTGACATTGTAGAGAAGAGCATTCACAGGATGCCAGGTGAAGGAATAGGTACTTGCTTATTGTTCCACGCACATCTCTAAACTCAAGTCTTTGGGACTCTGACCCAGTGAAATCATGGAAAGACTCAATAATAGATCAGGTAACGAGTCCTATAAATAGATGACACCATTTTTTCTATATTATTTATAGAATTTTATCATCACCTAGTTTTGTACATTACTAGAAAGTTCTTCAGATCTGGCACATGGAGCCTGTCCCACTCAGCCCTTTCCCGCTTGGCTGTGTAATGACTTCTTCTGGCTTACCCCAAGATGTACAGACCTCTAAAGGAAAACATTTCATTATAACATGTAAAATAATCATTGACAACAGAACAGAAGGGAGGAAAACAATCCCATTTATAGCTTATTTTGTCTGATGAATATGTTAATAAAAATGAATTATACTGAATTACTTAATTAAGCAAGTGCAAGAGCAAAATTCAGTTGTATGTTCTATATACACTAGAAGCCACAACTTTATTTTCTATTCCACTTATTGTGCCCTCAATTTGCAGATGAGCAATCAAAAACTCTTTGCATGAGCTTTAATTGCTCACATATCCAGTGTGTAAGTGCTTATGTAGTAATTCTTCTGATACACACTTTAAAAGTGTCAGTTTTCTCATTTTTTAAAGTAGTTAACATAGACCTCACATAATCACCTTAAGACATTATCAACACTGCATTGTTCTTTTTTTAACACTTAAACCTTCTTTTATGGCATATGCTTATGTAATTGCAGAAGGGGTCTGGTTTAGATCACTAAATCTTTGCTTCTTTAAATTGTACCATTCAGAGATATTTGGTAGAAGGATAAATTCTGTGAAAACAGCAAATTTATTCTAAAAGAATTGGTTGTATTCCTTAACACCTAAAAGTAGTATATGAAATACAGAAAAGTAAACTTGTATTTTCCCAGTCTTTTGCCTCCTGTAAGAACACTGAAGTCTGTTGAAGAAAGGTTAAATGATGACCATACAAATATAACTTTTTATAGCAATATCACCTACTTTAAACTAATTTGAAGTCACAAAACTCTTTTTGGTGCATCAATGATTTTTACTGTGACGATGATGATATGATAACCTAAGTTATTAGAAAAAGTAATTTCCCAGTTATTGTATCTAAAGGCAGTAATTACTATTTCAATAAAGAAAATGAGAACTATTAGGATGGCAAAAGAGAAGTAAATTAGCTTTATACCCAACACTCAATTAAACTATCATAGCAAGAAGGCAATGAATTAAGGTAATTTGAGGGAGGGAATGGGATTTTGTATAACAAAGTGTTTAAACTTTTTGAAAATCCAGTGAAATCAAACATAAGAGCAGCATTAGCTATACTAACACCTGCTAAGACCCTAGGTAAAAATAGCCTTATAAAATATAAGTAAAGGATGTCTGTTTGCACAGCTCAGCCTGTGATTCTGGCACTGAAGATTCACAGAGATGTTCACCAGGGAGTCTTCCTTGCTAATCTCACCCATTGCAAATTAATGTCAATTGGGGCACCACAAATAGAGACTCCCCTCACTAAAAAAACATTTCTAGAATATTTTAGGAACTTTCCATAAAGCTGAAGCACTTTTTTTCTATCATCAAATTTTAGATATTGTACATTTTGCAAGGACAATCAATACAGTTTCCAAGGTCTGTTTTTAAATAAGATTCTAGATTGAGAAACCTGCTCAGGAAATTCTTTTTTGCATACTTTGAAGCAATCCAAATATTTAGTGCTCATCTCTCTTTAATGATTTTTCTCTCAACTTAAGGAATTAATAATTTTTAATTAAAGATGTTTCTATTACATTACACATATGTCTAACTTTGTTCATGGAAAATATTTACCCATCTTTTATTTTATGCCAATTCCCATAAATCTCCTGTTTGTGACTCCCACGAGTTCTGTGGTAAGAGGTTTTATTTGAAATGTTTGTTTTCTGAACATTTATATTGTTTTATACAAAGAATAATAAAAGAAAATAAAATACTCTGACATTTTTGTAACAACATGAACTTAGCCAAGCTAAGGCCAGCTACCAAATCCTATGAGCACAGAAACAGAACTGATCCGTGGTGAGTTTCAAACGAAGTGACTGAGACTGCAGCAAGATGACAGTTCAGGTATAAACTGTGATTTTCCTCATCTCAAACCGAGTATTCAGCCCCTTCTGATTTAGAGAACATTGACCTTTCTAATTAGATAACCAGTGCAAAAATACCAAAAGAAAACAAAACAAAACACCAAGAAACTAAGCTGTAACTCTGTTTAGCTATAAACATGCAGCACAGTTACAAAAATTACTGTCAATATTTAGTATCTTCAAGCTTTTAGTACCTGAATTTTTGCATCTAGAAACTCTGTCTATTGCACTCCAGCACCTAAATTTCACAGTTTGCATGAACCTGTTTTGTTTCACTGCTGAGCTCCTTCATCAGGTGTAGTGCAGAGCTGAAGCAGGTTAATGAGTCCTCCCACATTATCTCCTCAGGAGTGTTATGTAGCAGAATATTTCCCATATTAGTGCACCGTGGCTGGTGTGACATTTAATGGTAATCAAATATCATTTCTTTTAGTGAAACTGACCTAAGAATTGTCTTCAGACCTCCGGGGGATGTAGGAAAAATTAATTCTAACTTTCAGAATATTTAAGTTAGTGTAATTTAAGCTAATAACCTCCAAGCTTTTAAGTGGAAGAGCAAGACAGTAAGATTTTCTAGGCTAAAAATCTGTAATTTATCATGTATGCTGTTTCAAAAGTGAATCTGAAGTATTCAAAAGATAAATTCAAGGATGATCTTTATTTTCACTAGGTGAACGTGGGTGTTAGTCCCATTTTTTGCCTTAGTTATCAAGCACTGTTTTATTTTAGCTTACAGTCTCAGAAGGAGACTTACCACCTTGTCCACCTTTTAAAGGAGGAGGTTGGAAAAATTGCCATGCCTCCCAGAGAAGGTCCATAGGATTTTATCCCCTATCTTTAGTGAACTAATGTTTCATTATATAACAATTTTTAATCAAAAAAACTGGACATAATTTCTCCATCAGATAAATTTGCTGTTGCTAATAGAAACCAACTTTTTTTTCTAAGAGTTAGAAATCAGAACTGGGTTAAATCCTTTGAATTTTTTTCAGAATAAGCCCCAATTATTAGTCATAGCATCTGAGCTTATTAAAAGGATGGTAGGTGATTCCAACCATCTGAACTGGCCACAGCATTCTTTCATCAATACCTTCAAATATTGTTTTCTCTTTGTTAAAATTTCAGTGCTCACACTTGCTCTGGAAATTGGTACTGGACTAGTCAGCTACTGGAATTGTATCCCTCTCTATTAGCACCATATTTTCCCAGGCAGCTATATATACTAAGTTTTGACTAGCTATCTTTATCAATGTTAAATACTGGAGATTTTCCATTCCAGTTTTTAAAATATAAAACATTACCCAGGTAGGTTTAACACAGACACCAACAGCAGTGACTTATCTCAGTACCTAATAGTAATAACACTTATCATTACTGTGCACGTCTATGAAATATTTCAGGTTGAAAAAAAAGTCTCAATGCAAAACAAAGACTTTCCAGTCCTAGCAAAGCAGGAGTTACATTTCTTCAATGCTATGACCAGAATCAAACATTACACATGTATCAAATGCAGGGTAGTAAGAAGACACTTTGACCAAAAAGACTCTGTCCAAAACCAAAAATGACATTGCAAGAGATGCGGTTTTTTCCCCATCATACTCAACTCTGAAAATTCATTCTTGGAAAAAAGCCCACTAGTGAGGCAGCAGTGTATTTAAAATACTGAAAAGCAGGAATATCATAATGCATTGTAGTCCTGGTTCAAAAGAAACATTACTGCTAGTACCAGAAATATTACCTCCTTATTTCTTTGATTACTGTGCTTGTAGCACACTCAAGCAGTTGAACCAACCTTTCTTGATTTATTGTGTATTTCACTGAAGGGAACATTTTACCTACTAAAGCAGGTATTAAAAATCCAGTAAGGAAACTTCTCAGAAATTCAACATAAACTCTTCCTACTAAAAAGAAAATTCAATAAGAGCTCTGAAATATTATACTATACAGCAAAATCTCTGTGTTCATTTGATATAGATAAGCCAATTAAATATTTACTGTCCCCGGCTTCCTGTTTATTACTAAGGCCTAACACAACGAAATCAGGTTTTAAATTACTGAATTTTATTCATCATCATAAAATTACTTTACCTAAAAAAAAATCAAATACATTTTAAGTTGTAAATCACTTTTATTTTTCCTATTTTCTTTTTTCAATTAGAAATTACTAACTTCACTGATTACAATTATAATTGTGCTAAATTATTCTGGCGGAATAGGAATGCCTAAAGATCTCCGGTACTGTTACAAGGGTGAAAAGTTCACTGGTTTCCCACAGTATGAATAGCACATAGGTATTTTAACTCTAGTGTCCCGTGGTACTGAGAACAACAGATCCCACCTCTGAGGCAGCTCAGACTGGCATAATTTTATCCAAAATTTGATCATGACTGCAGAAATTTCACCTGGCTCTACATAGAGCAACATTCCTCCAGCTTCTTGTACACATGCAAAGGAATTGAAAAGCAGACCTGAGTAGAAAGGAATTAAATTATCTCCAGTGAAGATAAAATTCCATATTACAGAAGAAGATGTATTTGGTTGTGTTGATTGGTTAATAATTAGTTGTTTGCTGGTTCCCTACCAGGCATCCAGACCTTCACAAGTCTCATTTTTAGGTTAATTCTTCTTGATTCTTTTACTGAAAATGGTGGCAGCTCAGATCAAAGACACCTGAGAGCTTAGTGCTGCAACTCTGAGCGAGCCTCCTTGGGGATCTACCAGCCTTGAGACCCAGTGCCTACTGAAGTAGGAAATAAATAATCTATATTTAAATCCAAAAATACTGGAATCTGCTGAATAATTTATTTTAGGAGCTTTAAGGATTTCATGAGACCAGTGAAAGAGAGAGGTTTAACTCCTTCATGATACTTATCTCCCACATATAATGTGGAAAATATGATAATGAAAAGAAGACATTCAGTATTAGTGTTGCTGGAACATTTTGCCAAAGCACGTGAGATTTTGTTACCCTTGTGGGATCAAACTGAAGGGAGTTTATAATTTTTCATTTATGTCATATTCTCACATGTACACTGAGGTATAGGTGACATCACACACAATCTAATGATTCACTTCCTGAATCAGCTTGCAAATTTTAAATCCTGTCTTGCGATATAGAACGAAGGTAAAAATAGTCATTTTTATCCAGTTCATTGCTATTACAGGGATGGCCCCTCCTGAGAGAATTTTTGCAAGTGGATTTGAAAGCAGTGACAGACCTGATGAGCAAAACAATGAGCTACAGTCAGACACCTTTCTCAGCCACAGAAACCCCCTGAGAGAAGTGTCCATCTCCATGCCAGAAGTGACTGATGAACAATACTTGAATACAGCAGAAATCAGACAGCCTATTGTAAGTGTTCATACTTATGAATGCATAAGTCAGCATCATCTTAACTGACACAACAAAAGTATTCCAGATTTCCAGCAGTCAATTGTTTACATTCATTGCATATGCAGATGATTTTTTTTATGGAATTTTACGGAATTTTAATTTTATGGAATTTTTTTTTATGGAATTAATCCTTAGTGCCTTTCTAATTCTTCTGAATTTTTTAGCAAAAGGAGCTGGTGAATCCTAACCACAGTTATAACAAGCTTAGCAAGAATTTGGGCAAAAATGGGCAAAAAAAAATTTTGGGCAAAAATTATGCCTCCCTTACCTGGACAATCTGGTATATCTGAAATGCTATAAAAACTTCACTCAGCAATCATACATTTTAATTTAATATTTTAACCATGGATTACTGCTGAAAGCAGTCATGATGTGGAACTGAGGAAAGAAAAAATTTGTATTCTTTATGCAGCAGAAAAATGTAGCAATGCAATGAAATGCTGATTAAGATTCGGAGTATATTGCCCCTAACTACAACAGAGAGGCTGAAATGTAGATTTTACTGGGGGGAATTTGCAGACTCTCTTTAAAATCCTAGAGAGAACTTACAGAATTTTTTTAGGAAATATCCCTGAAAATGCATAGTTTATACAGTCTTCTGCAGTAAAAAATATGTGACATCTCTAGACTGAAGAAAATGCCCATTTTTCAAAGAACTGACACTACGAAAAGGTACACAGGTACCACTGAAAGTCTGGAATATGTGAGTACATTCTGGACCATTTGTGGCACTGCTGAGGTACCACCCTCACTTTCTACATTTCAGAGTAAATGCAGAAGGGCAAAGTCTCAGTGCAAAAAAGGTGCACTTTTATAAAGCATGCCAGTAGGGCGGATCTGTCTTCTGCCCGCATCCAAAATCCATGTTTTACTTCAAAGCACAGCAATCTTTGACAGTTCCTATGTGTTTGCATTTTTCTGCTCATGGTTTTCATTGAAACATCAACTAAACACACACCTTACTCCTAAACATTCGTGGCAGCCCTTTCTCAGGTGTGGGAGGTGACTGGAGCAATACCTGTTTAATCACCAAAGGCAGCTCTAATACATGAATACATCTATACCAGGTGTTATAAAATAAACTGAGCACCGTGAAATACACAACAGAGGGCTGGGCTTTGCAGTTCCTACCCACAAACTGAAGGACACTGCACAGCTCTCCCTGCCAACAAACGAAAGATGTTCCTTAAGCAGCAGCTCCAGGGGGACTCTCCACTCCAATAAGTTCCCAAATGCACAAATGGATTTTGTCCCATTCAGCCTAAATTGCCCTGCACACACTGGAATACCAAGTACTTCACCCTCTTTCTCATTACGTGTCTTGGGGGAAAACATGATGAATTAGTGATTTCTTATCTGATTGCCCAGGCTGGTTATGGGGTAGCTGGACCCTGACTCACAGAGCAGGATTACTGAGAAATCAAAGTTAGAACTTGAATTTAATATAATAGTGCACCTTTACTAATTGAAATTTAGGGAAAAAAATAGTTTCTTAGTAAGAGTTGAATTACATGGTAAGTCAGGGAGAAGAAAAAAAGTAATTAATTAGACCTAAATAGCCCAACTAGAGGATTTCTTTTTTAATTTAACATATAATTCTATACCACTGCCCATTACCATGAACATCTTCCATATATTCAAGCACTAGTAAAGTCCTGTTTACAGAGTCCACTTTTCTAGATGACCTTATACAAAAAGCATAACTCACAAAATAATGGTCATTGAAGCAGAGGGCAACAAGAACTTTACAGCAAAACTGCAATGCACTTACTGAGGTGCAACTCCACCAAACTGAGGACAATTATTTCAGATTTGTGCTGTTTGACTAGAGCAAAATCTACTTACATCTCTTGTAACAGGTGACACGAGAAGTATTTGGAGGCACTTTGTGCATTACTAACTTCAAAATCAAAACGTGTATGCACTATCCACAATGTCATTTCAAATTGCATTTACCACTCAGTGGCAGGTATCTATCATTTCCAAAAATTTCAGGCACGCTTCCTATTCATTCTGCTTCCAGAAGTAGACTGCTAGCCTTCATCAAGTTAGCTTGTCACTGTGAACAAATGCAACTCATCAATGTCAAGGCTATATAATAAGACAAGAAAGCAGAAAACTGCTTGAAAGCTCTCTCTTATCCTGCAAATAAACAACTCCAGAATATTTATAAGTTCAGTATTTCTATTCATCTCATGTATTAATTTAAAAATACATAAAAAAATATGGATAATTATTTAAGCCAGAAACAGAGGTCCACTAAACATCAGGCTTTTGATTAAGGTACCCAAGTTATGGTTTTCTGTATGTATATGAGACACACAGACCTCAGAAAGAAAGTGTAGAAGTCCTCACTCAGCCTCTGGTGACATCTATAACATGGGTTGTCCCATGAAGAGTATTCTGCTCTGAGAGTTATGAGATTCCTAAATTCACACTGCTGCTGCTGTGGCTGATTTGGGGCCCGAGTAAATAAGCTTCTTCTTGGGCTTATATACTGGACAAATCTACTGGTTTTAATTTCTCATGTAGAAACTTTACTGCTTATAATTCACTATTTCTTGCTTAAAATGGTTGATTGCTGAATTGAGGGCAACAAAAGTCTACTGTTTGGTAATTTATTGCAGTCCCAAATCATTCAAAGCTAAATAAATATATAATCTTGAGCCCAGACTCACCCACGCAGACATCACATCCAAAAGTGAATATGGTTGGTTACACAAGTCTCAGTTACAAAACTAGATTGAGGATTTTGCAGTACGTCCTTTTGTGCAGCATTCACACACACATAGGAGCATCCTATACGAGACACTGAACTCACATAAATTAAAGATGCAAGTGGAATCTTTGGATTTGGGACACTCTCACCTGTCAAGTAGCAAAAATAAAAATCAGTATTTTATCAAGATTCACAGTGACAAGGTTGAAAACACCAGAGCAGCACTCACAATCATTTTAAAATTTGCAAACATGTTTAAGCGACATACATATTTAAGAGCTTGGAAGGCAAAGAAAACCAAAACCTAACAGTTAGCTATTTCAAGCACTATAGTGACAACTGTGTGGGAATACAAATCTTCTTGAGTTAAATAAAGTCTTATTCACAATTATGTTTTCACTACAAAAAGACTTAATGAGACAGCTTAACTCAGGGAAAATAATTTCAAATACCATTCAAGAAAACAACCTGCTTAAACAGCATGCCTTTGCCTCTTACATAAAGCAGCAAATCAAGAAGAGCCTCAGTAAATATGAAAAAGGCTTCTTTTCTGAATTTATGCATCAAGTCCAGCTTTGCAGAGTCAATTTTAGAACAAAAATCCAAGGATGCAGGTGCTGCAATAATAATTGCAAATGATTTTGTTCTGGAAAATACATTATTTATACACACGCATCCTCTCCCCAATCAAGTTAATGTTACAATCCACTATAAAAGTATGAAACAACTGTTATTTCACTGGGGAAAAAACCCAAATCCTCACTTACAAAGAATAATCAACATATAGCCTTTGGAAATCAGTAATTACCATATTTTAGTCAAAAATTATTTATGATGAGAGAATTTCACTGTTCTCTGATAATATATATGGAAGATTTCTGTTCCCTCACTTTTTTCTCTTTAAAAATGGAGTTTAAGAAAAGTTCTGTTTTCACTTAGGGGGGAATAATGGTCACTACTTACAAAAGGTCTGGGATGCACTTATTTTGTCAGGTGTAGCAGTCAGCATTGACTATTCCAATATCAGATCACACATAACATAGTCCAAACTGTACTGAGGTGTTTGGGTTATTACAGGGAGCCAAACTGTTCGTACGTGAGGCTACTATTTCCTCAAGACACACAATCTTTGTTTAGTGTAGGATTCTTTCTGCTGGTACACAAGTTTATTTTTGAGCAGGAGACCATATTGTCATCTCTCATCACTCCCAAGCACCCTCGGTTGATGATGGTAAGTGCAGCAACCTAACTGGTGATATTTTTCTCTTGGTTCCTCAGAAAAAAAGTGAAGTTTTTTGCCTGAAGTACCATCTCGAACCAGTGGTGAACTCTGTGGCAACAGCTGGGATACTCAGGGCACTTTTAAACATGGTCATCCCAGTATTGACCTACACTTCACCTTGGGACAGCTTTTGGAGAAAATAACTGGATTTCATAAGCTCTGCACAGCACATTTTATAGATTTCTGGCAAGTCTCTGATTCAGTGTATTGAACAACTTGAGGCATCTGATCAGGTGTCCTTGAAAGGATATATTATTGACAGAAGAGCTCTAAAATGGGCTGGAGAGCTGTGCTTGTGTCGGCAGCAGGATGGGCTACTTCTACTGACTCCTAGGTTATATTTACACACACTCAACCAAAGAGAAGATCCATTATCAGACACAATTAAGCTCCAAAGCAAGCCCTCACAATAAATATCAAGCAGATTTCAACTCCAGACATGACCAGCTCAGTAGCCTTCAAATCAAGAGTATAAAAACATGACTGTGATTACTGGATGAAATACATTTACTATGTACTCAGTACTCAGGTGATGCCTTCAGCTACATCTACACTGATTAATGAAAAAAGCTTTCTGTCAACAAACTTAAAACACAGAATCTCTGACCATCCATACTACTTAATTCTTAACTTACTCTCTAACTCAGTTTTGCCAAGTCCAGTTCTCTCTTTGCAGTACAAATCTGCTCCAAATGGGGATGGCCCTAAACAATGTGGGAAGGATCAGCCCATGCCACTCAGCTTCTGACTGTAAGAAAGAAATGCAAAAAGCATCATGAAAATGAGAACTGAGCAATAAAGAAATTGTGCAAAGCTTTCAAAATGTCAGCTTGATTCTCAGTGGCATCAAGTCTTTTCCAATTACCTTAGGTGGTCTAGTAAAAACTATTATATCACTTCCTACATACAGTCTTCCACACAGCTGTATAGCACCTTTCTTTTTGTTCCATTTTACCAAATATTTAGCATCTGTTAGATTTTATCTCACACAAAAATTTTTCTAGTTTTAAATATGTTTCTATAATGTTCTTAATGCATTTTAATGGCATATTATTTGTTCTTTAAAAAATTTTTTTCCTTGCATATTCTGAATCTAATTAGGAATGCTCGAAGTTTAAACAGAATGAAGTTAGTATCAAATGCTACACAAAATGTATGCATTTAACAAAATTAAGACTGTTAATTGAAATACAATTAACATTGTAAAATTACTCAATATAAAAACTAATGTACATTAATGTAAACAAACATGATGACAATTAGAACCTCTACTGTGTACCATCTCTCAAATTTCAAAATTTTTGGATGGTTGACTAAATACACCAGTCAATGAGCCAAATTCTGAGATGATTCAGGAAGCAATGAAGACTTTGAGCTTTGCCAAATGATTTTATAACCCAACAATTCTATTAGGAAAACCTCAGTGGTGCATTTAGATTTATAAATTATCAATGGAGAGGTGCAGTAATTTTTGTAGGAACTGCCTTGGCTGACACACCACAAACAGAATCGAACAGCAGCAGCCCAAAAGCATGTGTTGGTTTAGCCAAAGCTTTCTAATTAAGAAATGTTTATTTCCATTAAGAGTGAGACAGGAAATCCAGTTAGAGTCTGAGTCTCAGCTAATAAGCTGTATACTTTCTTTGTTCAAAGCTCACTTGTGCAGAAGCATCACTAGGCCACAATCATTCAAATTCTGGCTAATTTTACATATGACAGCTACCCTGTGGCCTGCAAGTTACATATTAGAGGTATTCTTACACATTTACAATATTTCCTCTCATTTAAATGCTAGTTTTCACTGTACATAACTCTATTCGCTTCTGTGAAGAACGATGACAAGCATTCACTCTGTATACAACCATGAACAACACGTCAACAGGGACTTCCTAAAAACATTTCCCCTTCAAGAAACGGGTTTGACTCTAACATTCACATGCAACACTGTATGAACAGCTAAGATTGTTTACTATACCTTTGCTTCTATGAATTTACCCTGGTCTACGCCATTGTCTCTTACAGGGTGAGATTAAAATCCCCTCCAGTTCATAGTACACAGGGCTGCAGAGACTGAACAGAGATGCAGACTGCATAAAGCTTCCCAACAACATTTCCTGAATGTAGCAGTGAGATGAATAAATGCAGAATTTCCTGTTTCAGCTCAGCCAATGTATTTTTAGAAGAGCAGCCCTGACTCTCACCTCAGCAGAGCACTATTTTCAGTTCTGACTCTAAGGAGCTTCCTAAAGTCTATTTTGCAGAGTGAACAGACAAGATGTGCCACTGACCTAAAAAGCAAGACGAGGTGGGTACTGCGAACTGGATACCAATTTTAATGGGGTTACTGCTTTAGAATTTGGCTTAGCTTGTACCACTGCACTACCGACACACTTCAAGCCTCAGCATCCGTCAAGCCAACTTCCATTTAAACTGAGAGTTTGCTATTTTATGACTATGTTTGGTGTGAAACCAAAACCAAAGAAGCAACTATTCGTTATCAAATTTTATTTTGATCCCCAAGGATTTCTACTTTAAAAGATAAACCTTTCAATGGATTGAAAATTAGTTTAAGAAATTGAAACAAGGTCAGGTAGCAAGCATGAGCTCTGTAACTAGCAGGAGTGCAAGTACATATTTGGCATTTTACAGAACCTTCAGGCTTAGTTTGATTAGTTGTTAAAATTATGACTTGCCTACAGGGAGAATCACAATAATTGGTATAGGTCATAGATAATCAAAAGTGTCTCTCCCAGTGGGATGAAACCTATTAAAATCAGATATTTAAATCTCTTTACACTTGCATATTCACTTCCCGTGCAAAATTATTTGTCCCAAATCTTAGTCTCCAAGGAAGACTGCAGACATTTTTCACTGTTCTTTATTTTGTGCTAATTAACATTTTCAAGAGCTTTGAGAAAGATGAAGCTCAATATACCCCAAAGAAATTACTCTTTTTAGATGCCACATTTTTGCTTTATCTTGTTGAAAGAATCAACTTTAAAGCTTTGAATGTTTAGATGACTTCAGATAACATCTCAAAGGCTACTATCTAAAAAATAATATTAAATACAACCCATTATTTCTATTGTGAAGACCTGAATTTAAAAGGAATGTTAATCAGATCAATTTTGATTACTGATTGTACAGAAAATGGCTTTGCTATTGAGACAGCTTTTGCGCTTTTTCATATTAATAATTGTTATGACAAAGGAATCAGATAAAATCAAGAATTATTTCGTCCAGCAGTTTAAAAAAAAATGAGAAAACCAGTAGACAAATAACCAGACAAGTTGTGTGATGCCGTGAAATTTATTTATGTAAAGTTAAAAAGTAACTATCAGTGCCTGATAAAACCCTATAAAAGCCAAATAGATATTTAGATGACTGACAGCATCTACCTGAACTTGTGCAAAGCATTTGACACCACCCCACACAACATCTTTGTCTCTAAACTGGAGAGACGAGGATTTCATGGATGTACCCACTTAGTGGATAAGGAATTGGCTGGATGTTCACAATCAGAGTTGCAGTCAATGGCCCAATGTCCATGTGGAGACAAGTGCCAGTGCCAGGGTTCCTCAGGGTTGTTACTGGGACTGTCACTGCTCAGCACACTTGTTGGTGACATGGACAGTGGGAATGAGTGCACCCTCAGCAAGTCTGCCAACGACCACCATGATTCTATGATTCTAAAGAAAAACAGCACGTAGTAGTGCAAAGCATTAGAAAATCAATTGCTATTTAACATAAAGGAGACCCTTAAGATAAGATTTAGAGACCTACTGCTCAGATCACTGTATTTATAGTGGTCTTGTTTAAAAACAAAAAGCGAAACTTCTCTTATCACCAGCCACAATTCAACAAGAGAATAGAAAGGAATCTTGAATAGTAGCTGCCCCTGGGGCATACATGTAGCCCTTGACACCTGGCCTAAAGCTCAAGTTTGAGCTTTAAATCTTTAGCTTTCTGGCACCATTTTAATGACAGATAACTGTCTGCTTGCCATTGGTAATGCCACTTCAATTACAACAACTCCTTTGAATAATTATACAATATTTTTTGCAGCTCTTTCATGATTCACACAGACATTCAGTCTCTGGGAGCGCTTTGCTTTGATTCTCTTTCCTCAAAGTGTAGAAACAATTCTTTTCCTGTAGTCCGGTATATTTATCCAGTAAATGAAAATGTGTAAATGGAGAGCAGGAAGAAGGCAGAAACCATGGTTACTCGTCAATCAAGCCAATATACTAAAACAGATGTTACTCACCTTGACAGCGTCCCAGCTCATACAATGCAGTAGCACTATTGCTCCTAATAGTTTCACTATTATTCATTATTTGAAACATATTCCACATTTTCATATTCATGAAAATGCTATGAGAAAGGTGTTAGATCTTTAAAAGGTTTCATTCAGTCAAGGCTGAGCATGAATTCAGTCCCCGTGCAGAAAAGGATACATGGGAAAGCATTGAGCAAGCACCATTAAACCGTTACTAGGGATATAATTTTTCTCACCAGGTTATGGTGACATATTGCATAATTAATGATTTCTGTTCTTGCCCAGGAAGTGTTCCTGTATGTATCAATGCAAAGTTGTTTATGGGCTGTGCAAAAAATGGCTTCATCTCAATCATGGGAAAGAGAAATTCTCCAAATCAGGGCAGGGCAGCAAAATGAGCACTCCAAACGCACTTGGCACTAACAGAGATTATGCAGAGGCTGATTTCCCCAACTCTTTAAATGAGGTCCTGGCTACTCACCATGCCATCTATTAAAGCACTGTGTTGCCATGACTATCTGCATCGTATTTTAAGGGAATTGATGCCGATGTAGGCAGGGTCTAGAGCAGCAGCATAGGACTGCAACCACATTGTGAAAGCGTGGGTGTACAGATCAATCCATCAGCTGGGTCTACAGATCAACCCCTCATCTGCCCCTCCCCAAAGAGCAAAGTGGGGTCACTGAACAGTGGGGACAAGATCACGTGGACAGGCACCTCCATGGTGGGACAGGGCAGCTGAGGAGCACAGGGTTAAGAGCAACACACTTGAGACCTTTGATGGAAGAGGTACAATTTTCTTTTAATTCTTCTATATATTTCCTTTTTTTTTTAAATGGCCTCTTTTCTGTTAGTTTAGGGGACAGGGTTTGATTCTCCACCCATCCTCTGTCAATTTCCTAGTTCAGAGTTTCAACATATCCTCTATTGTGGTAATATGGAAAAGAAAGGGAAACTGCAACTTTCATTTATCAATGACATTTATCCATCAACTTCTCTGTTGAGAGCTTGCAAGTCTTTACACAGAAGAGAGAACTAAGCCAAACTGCTCACATTTCTGCACCAAAGTTCAATTCAGATACACAATGCTGTGGACTGAGAGAGCAAGAGGAACTTTCTGAGTAAACCTGAGACTGGTAAGAAATTGGGAAGCAATACCAGAAAAGAAGAAATAGAAGCCTGCTGAAGATGTACCCTCAACTCAGACACACTCTTGATTTTTATTCAGGTTTTAAGAGAGTCCAAGTACTTTAGTGAAAGCAGTTTTCTAGTTTCTAGTTTACTGGACTGTAACTTAGTTACAGAACCATTAGTTAATGATTGCTGTGTTGGAAGCCCTCCACATTAAGGTAGCTGTATAATTAGTTTAGCAGAGCAATATGTTTAGTGGTAGGAGAACATGTCCAATAATACTCCTTAGCAGGAATATCTAACATTATCTGTCATTGCCCTGAAAAGATTACTGAGCAATGCAATGCTTAAACACACCCAAATCTTGTCACAATCAAAAATTAGATTACAATTGAAAAGATTGCAGGAAACCAGACTTCTGCATAATATTTTGCCATGATTTTTTCAAGTGTTCCCTAAAAGAAAACCACAAAACCCACAATATCTGACACCACTGGCAACATCAAGTAACAATTGGTTTTTTTCTTTTTAATTAGGAACTAACTCTTCATTTGAGGAATCTAAGTTTCAACTTACATAAAAAGATTTTAAAAATGTTTCTTACCCATTGACAGATTGAAAACATTGTCCTGTACTTTAACAATCTACAAAAGTGAAAGCTTTGCCTTACCGGAAACTTGTCATTAGTGGAACTTGGTAGAAATTATTCCTTGCTGTTGTCAAACTTTGATTCTAGTGAGCAGCCAAAAACCCCCAAACCTGAGCAGGCCATCCCACAAAATAAGTAGGAAATTCTTTTCTGGAAGCTCTGATCCTACTTCTCACAGCAAGCTATGGTTTTATATCTGGGGCATGAAGGGATTTTATTCCACTCCTTAGCAGACGAATCTACTTTGTGAGCTGGATCCTGTCCCTCTGTGTTGTCAAACACAGCCGACACACATCATCTGCCACTCTCCAAACTCCTACAGCTACACCTGCTGCAAAGAGAAATACTAAAAAGAAGTAAGCCTTCAGTCTCATGGTTAATAGCAGCACTGGACATTGCATCAATATTTTCTCCTAAGCAAAAATAAAGGTCAAAACCCCCCAAAATTATCAGTGTTATAAAGAAAGATCAAAAATTCTTGCCAGTTCCACTGGTAAGTCAATAAATCCCTGACAGAGAGAAGCCCAGAGTGGACAGATAAAACAGCTTCCAGCCACCACATTTATGTTCCCAAAGAGATAAATAAATCTCTCCAGTTGTAAAGAGACTTAACACTGACATGGTGTCAGGTCTTCACAACACAAAATTAGTAAGGCTTTCAACAACTGTGTTATAAACTAATGATGAAAATATCTCAAAATTATTTTCTCTGAAAACAACTGAAACATTAATATTTCAAAGCTGACTTGGTAGGAATGACAGAATTGGCTGTCAGAGAAATGCTTTATTGTGAAGGAAGGCCAAAAGCCAAATAGAATAAATTCAGTGTAATGAGCATTGTAGATTCTCCTGGATTTTTTATTACCTTCGTAAAGAAATGATTGTACAAGTGAAATACAACCAACCAATGCACTTAGTGTCCAATATGAAGTGAGACCACAGAAAAAAACTCATCATTAAGTACAAACTATTCTTTCAAAGAAACTAGTCACAAAATCCCAAGAGTTGCTGATTTAGACATAAATACTGTGCAAGACATGTCTCACAATGTAACCACTCTCATACTGCATTCTTACAGATTCTTCAAATTCAACATCCCTGAAATTAGAAGTAAGAAATAAAAACCTAAAATTTTTTCATTTCAAGAAGAAAAAGTGGATGACACTGTCAAAACTTACCAAAAGAAAATTACAAATAGCCAAAAGACTAAAATACTGTGAACTGAAACCCAGCTGAGAGAGTAAACAAACTACTTTAACAGCTGTGACTTTAAAAGCTTTTTTCCTACTTAATTATCTCCCCAAAAGCTGAAAGGGATAAACAAAGGAGCTTTAAAGGAACAGCAAGAATAAAAGAAGTTTCCAAATATGGAGGTTACATCCACGGCTTTGTAGAGGAACTTGGGATATTTGAGACACACCTAACTGCTTTGGAAAGAGAATGAATAGGGAGGTGATAATATCCAGTGATGATACAAAATTATCCAGGGTAATAAGCCCTAAAAAGAATTGCAAGAGGATATTGTAACATTGAGAGACTGGGTGATAAAATGCCAACTGAAATTTAATGCAAACAAATACAAAACACTGTAACTGGGGAGAAAAAGTAACAATACTACACCCACAGGGTATTCAGCTCATGCTACTCAAGAATATCTCATGGATTGTTCCCTAGAACATCAGCACATCATCCAGAAGGCAGTAAGATGACAACCGGACTGCCAGGAACTCTTAGCAAAAGAATAGAGAAAAGCACAAAAATAATTCATCATTCCACTACATTAATTCTTGTTACTCCTGCATCCCGAACAGCACTTGTAGTTTTGATTGTTCCATCTCAAGAATAGCACAACAAAAGGGAAAAGTAACAAGGATCATCAGAAACATAAAAAGGCTTCAATACAAGGACAGTTCAAATCGAGTCAGACTCCTCAGCTGAGGAAAACTGCCAAGTGAAAAAGGATGAATAGGAATGATTAGTCACTGATTCTCATAAAACAAGAACTAATGGACACCAAGTGAATTTTTCAGGCAGCAGGTTTAGAACAAAAGGAATATCTTTTACATACCCACGTAAATAAATTATTGGATTGATTGCCAGAGCCAATGATGAAGATGTATTTAAAAACTGATTACACTAATTCAAAGGTGATTAACATAATAGGCTGAGTGCAACCTCCTTCAGCTTAGGAAGCCCCTGCACTGCACCCTGTAAAAGGCTGTGTGATATTTTGTGTCCTGACTGCTATTTTTTCAGAAAATCCTTTCTAACCCTTGAACTTGCCACGATACAATTTCAAGTATGGTCTCTCCATGGCTGAATCAGCACAACTGGAGGAGCAGCCAGCTTCAGTGCTGGGAGGAAACAGCACTGCAAAGGGCTCAGCACACAGCTGGCAGATCTGCCACAGCTCTGTGAGCCTTGGCCATGGACCCAAACCAATCCAAGCGCAGCCTCCCCGCAAAAGTGAAGGTCCCGCCCTTGTGTCCATGCCCTACCCTAGGAATAAAGGGTTTTTCAGTTTCCAAGGATCCATATCCCTGGTCTGGAGTGCTGTGCACCCCTGGGATCACGCATGGACAGGTGTGACCCAGCTGTGTGACACTTGAACAAGCTGTCCTGCAGGTGACTCTGCACGGGAATGGTGCACACAGTTCACCAAAAGAAATCCCTGAGAATCCAACCCTGCTGCTCAGTAATGCCAAGCTGTATTCCGTAGACACAGTTATTTAATATCGATAACTTTTTAATCTGTGGATAAATTTGTCTTTAAAAACCCAAGGCCGTTTATGATCTTAAGTCAAAAGATAAGGTTCTTAGAATAATAAGCCATTACAAACATACTTTCTCCACATAGTCACAATACTTGAAACTTTTACATTTCAGTATTTTCTCTTTCATAAATGCAAAAAAATCACACCCACATAGCCTCCTTTATTCATTAGCTACACATTATAT
Organism: Eulacestoma nigropectus; assembly: GCA_013397775.1. Taxonomy (NCBI): domain Eukaryota; kingdom Metazoa; phylum Chordata; class Aves; order Passeriformes; genus Eulacestoma; species Eulacestoma nigropectus. The sequence continues at coordinate 1,680,788 of VZTE01006447.1, read as the reverse complement.
TCTACTGTTCTACATTTATTGTTGAATTATATTTCACTAATAAGACATAATTCCACTTCCTCTGAATTTTTTTTCCTTTAACTTCATAAAAAGACTTTTTTTTTTTTCTTCCCCTTTGGGGCATTTCAAAGCATTTAAACCATAATTAGCCTCCAAAATAAATTTTAAGTATCAGATACATGCTGAAGGAAACCAAAGGTACTTTACAAAGCAACAATCACATCTGGAATCTCTGCACAAAAGAGAAGCACTTCCCTTTTCATTATTTTATAGAGTGAGTTCAAGTACATTTTCTGAGTCACAGACATACTCAGTAAAATTAAATGACTGTATATAAAGCAGTATAGTTTTGTGCTAGGAAGCAGAGATTACTCTTTTATGTAGTACCTGCTAAACTCTGAATAAGATTGATGTTTTTAACCTTTCAAGAGACATAAATGATAAATTTGGTCAAGGACAAAATTGGACATCTGTTCTAGAAAATCTTTCCAAATCCTAATATTAATATGTTATTGATAAACACATATGGCAGTTTTCAATGCTTTTAAATAAAAACCAATAAATTCTATGCTAAGCATACCAGATAGTCAATAAAACTTGCAGTAAAACAGGATAATTATATACAGTTCTAATAAATTAGAATACTGTTACCCACTTCGGCAAATTTACAAAGCAGCTTATTTTAATTCCTAGGGATTTCTCCCCAGTACTCCTGTTTTGCAATTCAGCGAGCACTACTGCCATCTCCCGATGCTCAGCTGTATATAACAAAACACATTTTTACATTTTGTAGGGCTGTGAAAGCTCTCTAGAACATAATGTTCAATGGCTCAGCCGTTTGCCGTTAGCTTTTTGACATCTGTTTTTCTAGTATGTTGACTTTATTTCCATAATTCTAGGAGGTTTTCTTTCTTTATGATGTGATTCCTTTCCATCCCCTATTTTTCACAGCAATAACGCTAAGAGCAACCAAGTGACATAACAGGTTTTATGTTCACAAGAAGTCATTTTACGACAGACTCCTCTGGCTGGGGTCCATTTGAAACATAGCACCTCTGGTCCTGAAAGCCCCACTAAGGCTTCTCATCTAGACATGAACAGTACTCAACAGCTTCCAAAGCATTACAAATATTCCATTTTGCACTGTTAGGAGAACAAAACTTCCAAATTAAAAAAAAAAAAAAAAAAAAAAAAAAAAAAAAAAAAAAAAAAAAAAAAAGAAAAAGGGATTATCCAGAAGCAGAAGCAGCAAGATACTCTTTAGAGATGAGATCTTAAAGGTCACCAAGCTCCCCATCTTCTAATCCTGATCACAGAGCTCCATCCCAATTCACTGCATCTCTTTTCCAGTTTCTTTTCCAGCATGTCAAGTAAATCATGTACACAGGAAAGCAGGGAGAATGCAGAGAAAGGAAAGAGACACTTCAGTGGTTGGGAACATGGCAAATGTGCATAACCTGGATTCAGGTAATTGCTTCAATAAAAATAGAGTTTCACTAGGCAGGGACACTCCTGTGGGAGAGATTTATGATGTTCTCCACCTCCTACCCATCTGATCTGTCAGCTTGTTGGATAATGCAGGATAATTGCACATTTTAACCAGGAGACAATCAAGGCCCAAAACCCCTTTATTGACAAAAGTAAACAAGGCCCTTTCAACATAGCATTTATTTTAACAAAGTGCTCTATTCCAAGAAGTATCTAATAATAAAATTTCCAACCAGTTCTCAAAACAGAGACATAGGTCTGAACAAGGAAAAAGTAAAAACAAATAGCGGGCTCTGAAAGCATAAAGGAAGTTCCTGTTAAAATCACACCACTGAACAACTCTCCCTGTCTGGCAACCAGTACAGTAAAGGACAAGCTGCCCCAGGGATCTGAAAACACTTTGGAAAAGTGAGGAGGAAAGAGAAATGCCTAATGAATGGAAAAGGCCATCAGCAGTAAGCACTGTCCTCAGCAGAAGGCAACTGCATTTACCTCTCTCAGCCAACATTAACCAAGTACTGGGTTGGTGCAACAACGAGGCTTTTAAACAGATTCCCTCTTTGGAATAAGATTTCACTCATGTAGGGAAACACTTCATTTACCCACACAGACCATATTACACAAGCATATACATGCAGTATACAATAATAAATATTTAATAGTCTGGAACCAAGAAGTTGCTTAGTGCCACTTGCCAATCTAAACAGACCTTTCTAATATATTTCCACCCTCAGCATGGCTGTTCATGAAGAAATTATGCTTTTAATAAATTAAATAACAAACAATGTCAATCACATCTTTGTAAATTACTGGTAAAAAAAGCATATTTAGAAACAAGATGTATCAGGATCTACAAGCTGGACAAGTGCAACACTGAAGGTTCAATTTTACTCAGTATCTCCAGCCTGATTTTTTGGCATAAACTCATATTTTTCTACTTTACTGCTGGCTGATATCCATGTTGAGGTTTTTCTATTAGCACAGCCTATTTCCCCTAGCATTTCAGAAGGCTGGATTCAATTTCCTCTCCAGGAATTTAAGCAGAAAAAAGGATTGGCTCTGCAGTCTTCTTAAATTTTGAAGCTAGTTTCAGCTAGCTGTTTCATCATTATGTTTTTTGTTCTCCTTTCTTTGAATTTCACCACTGCACTTCTCTTATCCTCCATGACTAAACTGTTTCATTTCCTCCCATTGTCTTTTAATTGGCAAACATATTCATCATCTCAAAGGATCCTAATCTAAAGTATGTCACACTGATAAGAGTCCTTAGAAACCACCTTGGCTTTGTGTTTCAGAAAAAGAAAAAATGAAGGTGCTGTAGAAGAAAAAAAAGGAACTGTATTAGCCAAGGTTCCTACACAACATTGAAAGTCCAATTCTGTTCTTTTCCTGAGGTGGGTATTTACTTACAGTTAACCAAGCAGGAAAACAGACACCAGCACGTGTGTCTAATCCTGCATCCTGTTGGTGTAGACAAAGCCTGTTCCCTCGCATCCAGGCTGGAAAAGGCACAGTTTTACTAGTTAGAACAATAATGTTAGTCTTACAGAAGCAACAAGGATCCATACAAATCGTCAAACATAAGCTGAACTGATCACCTCCTGGCCTGAGCATGCAGAAGCGGCACTGTCTCCATGGCAGGTGAGACATAAGCACCCCTTGTCACCCCAGAGCACATTAAAAATGTGTTCCAGAAGCAGCCACAATGACTGGTGTGTGTGAGGTTTTTGGAGCTGGCACATATGCTAGAGAGATTTTGTAGGGAATTCACATACAGAAAATTAACACTGAGAGTGGTATAATTTCATTGCCATCCCCTAAATGCAAAATTATTATTAGCCTATAAATGTGTTTCTGGAAATAAAAACTGGCTTTCATGATGATTACAGGATACAGATTAAACAGCTACGGAATCAATATTATGTACTGCTTTAGTGCTAAAAAGTGTTAATTTAGGAGAAGCCCTTTCCTGCAATCTTTGAAGAGATCACAGAGACGATGCATCAGCAGTTTTTAAGAAATAACTTTCGTCCAATGATGATCACCTAATTCCTTCTACAAATTTATCACCTATTTAATAATTTTTATCACTTTTGAGGGGTAGCTTTCACACAAGTGTGTGTATATCGGAGGAAGGAGTCTCTCATCAATGGACTGATACTTAACACTGCTACTCTTGATCAAAATACCTATAAGCATCCAAGTCAGCCTTTCCAGCTTTCCATCTCATGACAGGAAAAAAGCAACCATTCCTGGAAGTTTTTATGAGAACACAATGAAGCAACACACAGTGCCTGCCTGACACTCTTCATGTAGAGAACAGATGAAGAGCAACGTGTTTTACACCCACGTGCAATGTGCTGACTGCAGAGCAGGCACAGCCACTGTCTGCAGTCCTGTGGGACTTACTCACTGCTTTTGTTTTAAAAGAATTAAGGACTTGCATTGAGTTAAGCCATTTCCCTTTGCATTCACTGGGTCTCTGTGTGTTGTCTGTAATGAGGTGGTCAGTGAACTGAAGAGCAAAACTGCCCTACACAAACACACACTTCACCGAACCAGCACACTGAGGCAAGAAGCAAACAGTTTTCTTCATTAATTCCATTGGGTCTTTTTCTCTGATGAAATGAGGAACAGGCTGAATTTCAAATTCAATAATATTGGACCTGATTTGATGCTGATCCCCTTAAAAGCACAAATTATAAAAACTCCCCACATTTCTGAATGATAACTTCATAGTTCATATCCCGTCTTTCATTCTCTTTAAGAAATGTTGTCGTTTTATTTACACCAGGCTGAATTCAATTATTTACTATTATTCACAAGGGTACTTCTTCTCTTTCCAGCCATTGGGTTTATTTTCGTGGCAAATTAGTCAAGCGATAATTTCTCATAATTGCAACTGCGTTCTTCCCCTCACTATTACAGACTAAACAGGCTTTGTCTTTCTAAAGAAGGATGAAAGACGTACAGCTCTGCGTGGTTGTGAGCTACCAAGCATCTACGTGATTCTCAAGGGCTTAGATATTTGGTGGATTGTAGAAATGTTGTAACATCAAATTCGTAAGTTTAAAATTGAGTAAAACTTCCACAAATAAATTTTCTCTGTCTTTGGAGATGTTGGTATTATCAGAAATAAAGGATTCGTAATAATGACAGTTTTATTCATCTTTTGGTGATATTTTCCCTTAATAGTTTCAATCTCTCCTTAAATGATATTTACATGACAGAAATCAAATTGCATTTTGGTGTTTGACAAGCAAGCATAAAGGCATTGAGACAATAAATACTAAGTTGTGCACTCAATATTGGATTTTCTGTGCATGCTATTTGGACAGATTACCACGCATGCCCCAGGAGACTGGCCATGCCCAGATGTGACTTGTCCACGGCAAACCGGTCAAACCTGCATCCCACATTTTAAAGTAAAAGTGGACAAAACAGTTGGTGCATTTGGTCCTTTCAGAAACAAAGAACCAAACCTTCAAATGAATCCAATCTCTTGATGCAAAGCTCAGTACAATTCCAGGGTCTTAAAACCCATGCTGCTCTTTTCTTAGTAAACTTCAAGACCACGTCAGCCTTCCCTCCCCCTCACCAGACACGATAACTACACCTTATTTTCTACACAACGTCTGCGAGTAGTTTCCAAATGACTGAACACATTTCTCTTCCTCGTCTGCAGAGGTGTGATCCTGCTGCAGCAAACCTCAAACCCCACGAATACTGACAATCCTGCCTGGATTGAGGGGGTGTTGCTCTTCCAGTGCCTTAGCTACATTAATTAACCACCACTAAGGCCCACCTCAGCCAGCTGGGATTTTTTTCCTCCTTTGACAAAACCACAATGTCAAACTAACAGAAGCAATCCAGTTCAGTATTTTTTTTTCCTAGCTTATGAATCTTACATGTTATCTTCATCTGTCTGAGGATTTCTCAGCACTGACGCACAGTTTGAGAATTAATCCATCCAGTTTAAGAAGACATTACTTTATGGTTTAGTTTGATTTTGGGGTGTTTTGGGAGGTGTGGAGTGGGGTTTTTTTGTTTTTCAGGGGGAGTGGTTTGGTGGTTTTTGTTTCAGTTTTATTTTTTTAATGTCCTGCTTCATTTTTGTAGATTCATAGCTGCAAACCAACAGTGCCATCCACTGTCTCTCAGAATAATATTGCTCAATGGATTCTTTTTCCACCATTAAATAAAATAAAATAAGATGCTCTATTTTAGAGTCTGAGTGCCTGCAAACAATGGCTACAGGGGACATGCAAGAGCTTGAGGCTTCTAAATCAAAGAAGCCAAATTATAATAGAAATTTGCATGGAAGAGAAGAAAAACTCCTGACTTAATTCTACAGAAAACTTCATGAGCAATTCCGTTTTTTTCTCCTACGGCTGTAGCATTTTATTCAAATATACTGAATATGACTGATTTTTAAAAGGGCTTCACATCTGAACCACAAATGGGGCAATTCTGTAATTGCACTGAATTGTTGTCAGCTTCACCAATTCTGGAACTGATGTTTCCTTCAGAGGGGTGAAGCTGCCTGGTGGAACCAAGGGAGCTGGGCGCAACACCTGCACCTGTGCTCAGAAAAGGTGCTCCAGCAGGACAAAGCTGTGCTGGTTTTCAGTCATTTCTCCATTTATCTCAATGACACTTTTGGGTCTTCTATGAGTAGTTTTATTGATCAAAGAGGGAACCAGCAGAAAGTGGCCATTAGAATATAACATATTTATAATGTAAGAGGAAAGGATCAAGTAGGTCAGTAAGAGAGAGGATGCAACCAGATGTGGCACTTTTGGCACCATCAAATTTTAAATTTGAGGCATTCCAGCAAATGTGTCATTCTGGGGAGGCTTAAGGAGGTAAGGATGTATTTAACTTTGACTAAGTGTTCTTCCCCAGTACATCATCCCTCTACAGTTCCAAGGCAAACTAGGAGTAAATGGAAATTAATATTAGTACCATAAAAGAACATAGACAAAGCAGCATCACACTCACCACATTTCAGACAATTAGCAATGAATGTGGTAATTCAGCTTCTGTAAAAACTTTAGGTTTATGAAGCTTTAGGTGTTTGTGCCAGCACACAACTTCTCAAATACATTTCAGTGAGGTCAAGAAGTGTGTGTCAAAAGTGGTTAAATTAACACCTGTTGTATTTTTCATGGATATTCATAATAAGCAGAATTTTCATGCAATACTCAAACCATTTTCTTGATACATCTTGATACATCACCATCAACGCTAGCTGATAATAAAATCAGTCTTGGGCAGAATACTTGATTTTTTATTTATTTGTTTAAACAAGGTTTCAATTCCCTATTGCAATTATGGAACTTGAAATGTAATTCTCTTTAGAACTGCAAAGGAATTAAACCACAGAAACCCTGTTAAGGATAAAGCACGATAAAAAGAAACAGCTTCAAAGACCTCTTCTGTATTGCTGTTGCCTCATGTCATGTTATATTCTAAGCCTGAGTTGTGTTAATGCCTGTGAAAGGACAATGAGAAAAATCAGGAAGGAAAGAAATCTGTGTAGCTTAGCATTTCAAATAGTCACAGAAAAACATCTGCTACTGTCCTAGTGCAATTTAACATTCTACACTGGGATGTGCCTTTGAAATGCAACAGTGACTTCCAGGGTGTTGACAGAATCATCAGTAATTCTCATTTAGCCAAACACTGTAAGGAGACAGAGAGAACCTGGTCTTTATTCTGATGTCACAGCGTGTGACGGAAATTTTCCTTTACATTAGTGTTGCATAAATCGTGTCTTATTTCCAACATTTCACATTAACAAAAACACTAAGCCTAGAACACATACTGAAAAGTCACAGGGGAAAAAAACCCGCAGTTAAGATGGAGTCATCTTTCCTGATAGAGCATTTCCAAGTTAGGGAATGAATGCTGGCTCTCGATGGCTGAATTTGTTTACACCCATCCTAAACTGCTCCTAAGCAGGAGCAACTAATACCAGCCTTGTTCTATCCTTCTGTATCTCGTTTATTGCTCTCTGAATCAGCAGAAAGGGAAGATAAACATCAAGAACATCCTGATTCCACTTAATCAGTATAGCTTCAAAAACTTTTAATGTATTTCAACAAGAAAGCATCATGCAGCTGGAGGCAAGCAAGTTTGTCTATATCACCTTAAAACTGGAATTTTTCTCCATGACTGTCTTCATTAACCACTGATGCCTTTCAAACTTATGTTTGAGAAATGTTTTGAGACTTCAGTCTTGTCTGCCTATTTTTTAAAAATCCATATTATAAATTTAAATGCAAGATCTTTAGTAAATAATTAATCTCAAAATGTCATGCTTTTAAATTTACAATGAGGAAGTATTCTGTAAAATCCATTTCAGAGGCTCTCCTATAACATCTGATCCTTTTAGGTAGATCATCTCCAATTTTAATTGTTGTTTCCAAGAAAGAGTCTTGAAAAAAGAGAGAACATACACAGACATTTAGATAGTCTGAATACAAATCAGTCATTTAATGAAACTAGGTATAACAACCATCCAATTTTAATCTTATTAAATGCAATCTGTGAAGTCAGGAAAACAATAAGTAGAGTGTGACAAAAGCCTGTGTCAACCCCTAACAATGGAACTGCCATACAAATCTCAGTTGTGGAGGAAAAGTCCTAGGAAAAGCTGGATATAACCTACTGGGACTGCAGTGATGGAGTTGAAGTGAGGTAGGATGTGGAATACCCAAAAACACAGAACAAGTCCCCAGTGCAGCCTGAAGGAGTTCTGCTGGACCCCATGAAGGCATCCATGATTCTCTTTCAGAGTTATTCTTTCCACAGTCAAATTGCTCAGAAGAATTAACATATTTGGAGAAACACGGTTTTAAAGTGGACACGTTACGGTCAGCACCCCAACTGCTCCAAATTTCAGGTGCATCCCTTTCCCAGTACTGGAATTACAGATGGCCATAGATCTGGACAAAATGTTTTGCTGTGCCACGCTTCAGATAATAAATTGTTAACTCCATTATGCTTCTGTTTCTGTAGGGCTTGCACAATGCAACTGGAGGTGAACTGCAGCTCCTGCATCCCTCTGGCTTTGAGGTTCTGTTACCCCTGTAAAACTACTGTGACCACCCATCAACATTTCTTGAAAACAGCTCCCTGTTAATACTGCAGTGCCAAGAAAATCACAAATTGCAAAGCTTTACATTTAGATTTGAAATTAAAGTTAAAAACAGGGGCAATTACCTCACCATTTCCTCGTCATCATCAGCTACAGCAAAAACAAGAAGAATAAAATGTTCTTTTTGCTCTCAGTCTCTCTCAGAGCTTCTCATCTCACCTGAAAGAACCGACGCCAAGATGAGAGACTGGACTACCTCCATTACAGGCACAGTAAACCATACCTGCAGTTCCAGGTGAACACGTTTACTCTGCTTCAGTGCAAAGCCAGCCAGGTCAGAAACAATAAGGAAAAGAAAAAAGGAAAAATATTCCTCTATGAGACTCCTAAACTGTCACCTACAACATGAGTAATACTTGACATGCCAAAAGTTAGAATTTCAATTACATTTCTCATATGAGAAATTGTAACAAAATATTAGCTCAGGCAATCAAAATCAAAGTCAATATTCATCTATAGAGACAGTAGCAACATTACAGTCTGTTGATGTAATTTAAAGTTGTCTATGCAGCTACTAGCATATCCTATTCTATCATTCTTTGGAGTTTTCATCCCTGTTTTGAGCCAATCTTTGCTTTTGCATAATAAAACCTACTATGATTAAATCCCTGCTCACCTAGAGGAAACTGTTAGAGGTTAAGCAAATATAAATAAAAGCAAGAAAGCAAAACCAAAATAATAAATAAGATGAGAGAAATCGTTTAACTTTCTGCACCTCAGTTTTCATGAGAACATTTAGAAGAATGGAGGCTCACAAACCATCAGCTCTAATGACTGCAGACTGCTAAGACATGCTGCCTGCAACTCTGTGCTGAATTTGCATCTAATGCAGTAATAAAGAAATGTTAATAGGAAAAAAAACTTGTGTTCATTTGTGCATAAAGCCCTCTTATTTCACTTTTATACATAAACCTATAATATTATATACACCTAACTACCCACTGGACAGTAGGATTCCTGTCCCTGTTGCTGACAGGGGATGTGCTGCATTGTCCTGTCTGGTGCCTCTTTGCAGACATGTTCACTCAATTAAAAAACACACATGGCAATGGGAATACCTAAAAAATACTATATATCCACAAACACCCTCACAAATATACTGACCACTATCCAAGCTAGGAAAGGAAAAGTATATTAGGGTAAGTTAAGATCACCTTGTCTTTATTTTGGTTTAGAATACTCACAACTGAGTTTGATCTGTTATTCCCTACTGCCTTCTAACCACCTTTCCACACATTTCACAAGATCTTACTTAGCAACCAGTTAAACCACAGCATCTAAAATGAGTTTCCACCTCAACAACAGCTCTGTTACCTGGTAATGCCATATGGCCAGTTACATCTTCAACTGGTTTAAGTACTGTGATTTAACCAGATTTAACTGGTTTAACTGGAGCAACCAATGTTCTTGACTGGAGAATCTTGACTCCTGCTGGGAGTCTGATCTACAATATGGAACTGATGTATTCTATACTTCTTGTTTATAGCAAAAAAAAATCTCAGCTCTTCAAGAGATTCACATTTGCAGGCAGCGAGTAAATCACTCACATCACACACGTGTTACCTGTCAGAGAAATTCGTGCTGCACAAATGAAGGAGTGCTACAGCTGGTGATAGACGTGTCTGTCATGGTTATAAAGAACCTCCACACAAACACTAAAATGGTTGTAAACACACTCACAAGCCCTAAAATAGTTACAGTAGCTTAAATAGGAACTATAACATTTCAAGGCTATTTTATTTTTATTTACTAACGTTTTAATTACGGCCTCTATAAAACATTACACTGCAAATAGCAGAAACCTTCCTACTTTTTTCTCGGTAGAAATTCAGCTTCTACTCTCAGTTTATTGGGGAGGCAGAAAGGATGGGTACCAATGAGTTAACCACCTTCCAGCAGTTGCTAGGTAACATCCTCTGCCATCCCTACATCCCTGTCCCAGAGTGTTCAGCAAAGTCTACCAAAAATCATCTTAAATTTCATTACTTGAGCACACACCCCTCTCTTCCCTTTTCCAACCTTCTCCCCAGCATCCAGGACGGAAGATGGACAAGCGTCATCCTGGAGTAAAACCGACCTAATTTTCTTGATTTAATCTTTGCTAGAGCCCTGCTGGTTGTCCCCTTTCCTTGCACCTGGAGCTGCAGCCCTGCCTGGTTGGCCTGGCTGCGGTGGCAACTGTGCTGAGAGCTCCTGGGAGCAGGAGCTGCACGAGGTGGCTCCAAAATGCACAACACAAAAAAACCGGTGCCTGAAACTCTGTTGCCCTTCTCCTCTCCATTGAGTCTTAATTCCCACCTATTTTCCTCAGCATGCTCATAATCTAGAGAAAATTAAGTTTGATAGAAACATGGTTTTGTTAGCCCACAGCTCTGAGAAAAAGCCAACAGCAAGTAGCAGAAAGGACACATCCCTGGGGACATCCCATTAGCTTCTAAAGGATTCAGCTCTGCTTTGGTTTGTTTTTAACTTGTAGAAGAAACAGAAATATTAGATAGAGGCTGGTCAGGGAGATTACTGACAAAAGATGTTTATTTTTGAACAAATTTATTTAGTTCTTTATTACTAGATGTTCCAAATATTTTTGTTCAAATGAAATACTGACAATTTATCCCAATTTTTTAAGAAAATGGCCATTTGTTGAAAAATAGTAGGTTATTTAAATAGATGATACAATTAGACGAGGAAAAGCTAAAAAAAAAACAGATGGAAAAATATTAAAAATAATCATAAAATCTGATAAAGAAACAAACACCACCATCTTTCATGACTTCCCACTTCCTTTAACAAGTCATGGCCCTTTCTGCTTTAAGCCCTTTATCTTTATTGTCAGCAGATGCTGACTGAAGGGGATAGTTCCCCACATTCTAATTAAACCATTTTTTAATTCCTGCTCTGAAGGCATAAAAGCTGGAGGAACCAAATGATTACTGACTGGTACAGAGGTTCAATCGATACAGCCCAATTCATCCATCGTGTTGTTTTATAATCCAAATGGAACGCTCATTACATATTACAGGGCAAATAAAACAGCCGGTACGTTACTGTCAGTCTGCAAGAACACCACCACTAATTCCTGCTGCTCTCATCAGAGAAAGGGCTTGGAGTTCGGGGGTTTTTTGTGTGCTCATGTTTTCAAAATACTCCACACAAGTATGAACTATAAGGTTTCTCCACTAGAGAATGTCTTGATAATACCTTTTATTTACTCAGAACTTCTAAAATTAAACCTACTGGGTTTTGTTATTAAGGGGTTGCCTCTGTGCAGAATGTGTGGCTGGGTCGGTGGATGGCTGAGGGCAGAAAAAAGAGCCTGAGAGCTGGGTTCAAGGGTGCTTCTCCCTCCCAGGGACACAGGTGCCACAGAAGAGCTCAGGGTGTATCTCAAAGCACGTGGTACAAGAGCTTTAGCTCTGAATTTCCAGTTCTCTCCCTCCATCCTCTCCCCACTGCCATTTTCTTCCTCCTCTTGTAACAGCCTTGCTCTCACGTCTCCACCCCAGAACACAACCTCCTGCACCTCCAGCACACTTGAGCAGCTGAGAGGGTGTCCTAGGCAATTTGACACCTTAGACAGTTGAAAACAGGGTGTATCAACTTTTATTAAGTTTCATGTTCTTGAAGCCACAACCAGCTCTAACTACCTTAAAGGCAGCTGAGATGTACCTAAAATTCCACATTGTAACAGATAAGTTACAAGTAGGGACACAGAGAGTACTTCAGGGAACATCATGCTAAATTTCAGAGGATTATAGAGTTCCGTGAGATTCTCAAAGGAAGAGTAAAAAATAAAATACAGAAGCTGGAGTGAACCTTCCATGCTATTGCTCACACACTTTCACAGTGACAGCTGGCTCAGCTCCAGTAGGGAAAGAAATACCTGTTTCCTTCCTCTCTTCTGACATTTCATTCAGTCAGGACTGTCCATACACTCAATAAAAATATGGCCTGCTTTGGGAGGCAGGGAAGAGGATGGTGCACTTGCTAGATTAGCTCAAGGTCTCAGAGGTAGCACCAGCTCACATCCCTTAGCAAGCATCAACCGTGTGGATGTCAGTAACTTCGCTCTCCTTCATCTCCTCAAGCATCAGCCAGGGCTCAGAGACAGTCCTGGTCATTCCCAAGAGGAAGAAGTCTCTTCTGGGGTTGGTTGTTTGCTTCGGGGTTTGGTTTGTGTCGGGTTTGTTTGAAGCAGGGTCCTGTTCTCAGCCAGGGAGAGCTGTCTGCTGCACACAGGGTGTGCTGGTGGGAGGGAGGGAACAGCCACTTTTCCTTCCCCAAACTGAACAGGGTTTACGGTAAAGGGCAGGAACAGGTGGGCTGGAAGTGAGCAAGGACCCTAATTAACAATAGATCCCAAACAGCAGTTTTTATAAGTTACTCCAAGACAAAAGCAAAACCTTTAATGTGTATAAAGAAAGCCTCATTTTTAATCTGCTGCTCTTCAATTATTTCAGTAGGACTCATTCTGACCCTCAAAGCAGAAATAATGATACTAGTCCTAACACCAAAACATAAATGCAGACAAAAAACAACTAAATGCAAGTTTGAAATGAGAGACCCACAAGGAGAGTCACAGTTTTAACTTATGAAGTGATTATTTTATCAGTAATTTTTTTGAGAACTATGCTGTATTGTTCCAGGCACTGTCAAACAGATACTTATAATCATTGGCTTAAAATGTTTGCAGCTCAGGGAACCAAACAGGAAGATGGAAAGCAGGACACAGCATATCATTAGAGTAGTTTAGCCATTTTTTTCCCCTCTATATTATATTAGAACAAAATATCCTAGTCAGGCTAGAAATCTCATTTTAGTGAGTTCTGCAGAAGTAAATAAAACTAACAAAGGCATATATTTTGTTAACTCTGCAACTATATAACAATTATTTTCCCCTAGGAAAAGAAAAATAACCATATTCAGTTTAGTATTCAGTGATAGTTGCATTAATTTAAAATATGCCTGCATGTATACTATGCATAAATGTGTATGTATGTATATATTTTGCAGGTATGTGTGTTAAGTCCCAATATTTATTTGCCAGGCTGATCATTATTAGTTAACTAATTTCTTACAGATGCCAAATGTAAAAATCACTTTCTTCTGGGTAAGATGGACTGGTTAAACAATCCCTCTCCAAGCTACAAGTGCAATATTTACTGTAATGTCCCATTCTCTTTTAAAGTTTGTATCTATTCAGAAAAAGTTGCAATGAATAGCAGGGAAAATGCTTCAGCAATCAATTTAAGAGGCAGATCAACTAATCATACTCTGCCACTCATGTTTCTACGGGCGATAATTTGTGCCGGTAGTAGTTTCAGTGCTTTCAGATGCTCAGGAATACATACTGTTTCTTGGAACATGTTGATCATTCCACTTTGAAAAAGTCATAATCTGTAGGAAATGAAGGAACCTCAGTTTAGAGTTTCAGAAGTTGATGCTTTTCTATTTAAAAACAAAGGACACTTAGTAGTCTGAGGCTTTAGGTTGTTTGAATTTTTAGATTTTTTTTTCCTCATAAGCAATCCTTAATACTAAATTTCAGTGTGCATAAAATTTCTGCATTAAAGATACAAAGTTTTGAAAGATACCCAAAAAAGAAAACACAGACACATTTTTATTTATGTTTATGCTGGTGAACAAAAATATGAGCATGATAAGGCAGCAAAGCACATACAAGAGAAAAACCACCACATGCAACCAACTTAATGGACAAGGGAGCAAAAAAGGCATTGGGTGCTGTGGAACGGGAGTAGGCATTTAAATCACATGCACGTCATGAACCAGTTGTGCAAGGGAAGAAAAATGAGAATTTAAGAGTTACAAGGACAGCTGACAGCCTACAGTACGTCAATTAAATTACAGAGCCACAGCACAGGCAACGCCATGCAACTTCTTGGCTCTGCGAGCTTTCCCAGTGCAGCACGGATTCCAAAGTGCTCCACGGAACAGGGTGATGTTAAGGGATGTTACCACAGATGCTAGTCAGGTTTCAGAAATTCTGAAATCCACATGAGAATAGTTTTGGATTATTTCCATCATTTCATGAGGTATCAGTTGAGAAGGCAATTAATTACTGCTCATAGAGCAGACTCCTGATTACCTATTGGTATGTGTTTAGATTCCCCAAATCACTCCAACTACAAGGTGTACAGGATTGCCCCACTTAAATCAGTGAGACTCCTCAGTTCCTCTCATACACACCCTGAATGGCTTCCCCGGATCAGGAGTTACTGCAGGAAATAAGCATTAAGTGGTTACCACATATATTAGCAGAGGGTTGGCCAGAACCCAAAAACTGTACTTCACACGAAAAATGTTGAGCTTTTGACGTGTTTTCATTCTGAATTTGGAAATGAGAAATAGTTTTAGCACAATTCTGAGGGGAAAAATAATAAATTAGAGGAAGTGACCTGAGGAAACACCCTAGAAAGTGCTCCTTCTAGACCCAGCTCGGACTACAGTTATACAGAAAGTCAGTCCCTGCTCTGCTGACAACAAAGACTTGAACCTTGATGTGATGTTGCTTGCAACGTAGATCTCTTTAATTATCTATTTATCATGGAACCTTTCTGAGTTTTAATTGAACATTTCACTAGGAGGAAAAAAAGAATAGGTTCGTAATTGACATTTCTAAAATATCTCCATGTTTTTAAAAAATCCATTACTTTGTCGACCAGCTGCAATCAGCTGGTACTTTGTTCCTTCACGCGACTGCAGTGCAGGTAGTAAGTCTTATATAGATGGAGGTTTAAATCCAGGCTGTCAAAATTCCTGATAGCATGCCTCTCTAAATCACCCTTTAGTGAATTCTTGCTGTGGGAATTACAATCAGTTTGGGCTCCACACTTGCTGAAAAAGTCACACTGCTTTAACTACTGTGGTTAAAGGTAACCCATTGCAACTCAGAGCACCAGAAGTCTGAGATTAACAAGCAGACAAAAATAGAAAACTGGTAGAATCACCAGCAAGGCTTTTATCAAGAGCACGGCAGAGTAATTTCCTGTTCCCTAAATATTTAGAGTAGTTTTAGTGTTTAGTTTTGCTTTTTAAAGCTACCAATGACCTCTGAGAACTTAATTGCTATTAATTCTATAAATCACTTGTATCATGCTCTAAGTACAAAAACATTTCATATTTCCTTTGTCTGCAAGTTATTTTCCAGTAATCTTTAACTAAACATAGTTATGTTGAAATAAAAATACACACATGCATCTATACAAATACATTCTTTTATTGATCTTCATACACTATTTAAAACAAATTTTGTTTTTATGCACCACAGTTTCTGCATCTGTTTGCTATCTCCAGCTCTAAAATGTTACTACCATTACCCCTTTGAGCAAATGGAGGTTATTTAAATCCAGGACTCCATGGGAATCTAGGCAGTTCCTCTTAGCCAACACAATGTGCTTATTTAATTCCGAATGCAAAATGTTTTGCAAAGTTACAGTTTTGGGAGATTAAAGCAGAAAATGCAGATGTTCTCAGAGTACCTCTGGTGAAGGAGCTTCCAAAACTAGGACTCGTTGACCCAGTGGCACCTTTCTTCCAACCTTTCATGAGACATAAGTCAAAAAGAAGCTCCAAGTATCAGATACTGCAAGGCTGAAGGTTATTTGGGCTCTTCTGCATTTTTCCCACAGCAAAAAAAAAAAATTCCAAACCAATGAAAAACTCAGTTTGCAAAGGTAGGATAAATTATGGGAAAGGGAGTGTGCTCCGTTTATTCTATTTCTACCTTCACAGCTCCTAAACACTCCCAGAGGAAAGCTCCAAGGGCAGCCATTCATCACCGAGGCCCTGGCAGCAGGGCTCTCTCAAGGAATATTTACAGCTGCAGTAATCCACAGACTACATTAAGAAACTCTAATCCAATAATGATTAGCTTCCTTTTTCCTCTGGATCTCCATGGCCAGGTGCCACTTGGGCACCTGCTTTAATCACTGTTTTGTTTCTGTTGCAGTACACAACCCCACTTGGCACAGCAGAGCACAGGGTCACTGCTAACTTAACCACCAATTTTGACGTTTTTCCATGAAGTTTGCCCCTCTGCCAGTCACAAGCTGGCTCTTGAAATCAGGCTTTCTGCATGACAACCTGCACTGCTGAAGTTCAGAGTTTGTTTAGTACAGCAGCATTTCTTTCCAAGTTCTGCTTTAAGAAAAATCTTTGCCTTTACTTAATTTTTTATTTAGGCTTCTTTTCCTTTGGTCTCTTAAAATTACCTACTAGAGTGGTTGTTAACATAAACTACCTATAAATGCATATAATTTTAGCAAAAAAATCCCCTTAACACTACTCAGCTAATACAATTTTTTTTTTCCTGAGAAACACCAAACAGCACACCCAAAGAACTAGCACGGCTCTTTCCAAAAAGTCTGCTCAAAAAGTCTGTTTTATTCCCAACAACGATGGAACTGTCTTCCTAAAAAATGCACAGAATTGCATGGTTGCACAATTATTCCCCTGAGTCTTGTCTCTTATCATCTCAGCTACAGCATTTACTTAGCACCCATTGAGTTCTGTTTGGAGAACAATAGTACACAAACTGAGCAAGAATATTCCATAAGGTGCTTAGGAATTCTCTAGTATACACCTATAGAACACCCAGATCTTCCTTTTTGTCAGCAAGCCATCAACAAAAGTGATCAATTTAAGTGATTATTCAGGGTTTCCAGCCCCCTGAAGGAGCTGCAGCCACTGGGATGTGCTGGGAGAAGCACTGGGTCAATGCTCTCCTCTTGCAGCTCACTCCGGTAGAGATCAGTGGACTCACTATAATTGAACAATACAGATCACACAAAGAAAAGGCAAAAATCAGCCTGAAAGGATGAATCAATTATAATTATTTCCCCTAGACTGAACCCACTTCTGATCTCTTGAAAGATATTTGAAGGAACTTCTGAAGGAAGCTGAATCTTAACACAAAACAAGAAAAGCTGATATGAAAAGTATGAGGTTTTCAGAACTGCTGCATACATAAAATCAGAACTTGGCATTTAAAATTTAAATGTATTATCTTTTTAATATAATTATTAAATAAAAATATATCTGATATTAATTAATATAATTTATGTTAATTAATTAATAACCATTTTATACGTTTCATAGTAAAAACACATTCAGAAAATCACCTTTATGAGCAGATCTAGGACCTTTTTTCCTGCCTTACTAAAACTTACATTTTTCAAGCAGATCAGGTGTGTTATGTGTAACACTGCCACTGAAGTTTGCTAGTTCACCGCACCTTTTACACACCTGCATTAGCAGAAATTGCTTGTTTCATTTTAAGTCATGGCTGTATAGGTCTGATTTTTGCATACAGAGGCAATTTCAAAATATAAAGCTTAGTTTTACCTAATATTCATTTGATAGATTGATGAATTATGCATTTGAAAGTCAAATGCCAATCCATTTCTTTTATAATCAAGTCTATGTTTAAAAAATGTTGTAGGTTATTTGCAAGGAATTAGAAAAGGAGCCTTCTGCTATCATTCAACGGGAACAAATTTATTTCATTAAACAGAAATCTATATTTCCATCCCACTTTAAGTCTGAGAATTCAACTAAGCATATCAGTCTTCATTTCATTATTATCCTTTGATTTTAGCACCCGTAGATATTTGGAATATTTCAAACAGGGCCACTCAAGCCAAAGCAATATCATTCATAGACCACATAAAAAAGTCTTTCATACAACTTCAGTACATACATAGCTTCATGATGGTGCTGCATCAACCCCTTCCCACCACATTTAAAAACCCAGTATCTGTTCATACCACAGTCCTGATGAAGTGTCCACTTTGATCTGAAAACAAATGGCAAAAATAACTTACACATTCATGCACAGAAACGACAGCAAAATACTTCAGGGTAAATATGCCAAGTGCTGTTCATCTGTCATGCACCAGTTTGCAATCAGGCAGGTACAAATGTTGTTAAGGTTCTTGCACAAACACTGATTTATTCAGTGCCTATTTATAGAGGATACTAAATATGAAGCACCACCTCTCCAAATAAAGTGCACATACTGCATGACTTTAATACACAATGTACATGAGCCCTTTCTGACCCCAGGAGAAATAATTTCACCACAGAAATGCAAAAGACAGATAAAGATGAGCATTTTTAGCAATGTTTTATTGATTCACATAAATCACAGCTCACATTGTCCCATTGAGGTTTGTTGGGTTTTTTTTGGTAAGTATTTTCACACTGAATACTCAGAATTCATTTAGGCCACGAGGGTAACACTGACTCCTTCCATGAGTCCCACTTCATCAACCAGGCCTTGAAGTGCTCACGTTAAGTAGCTTGCTGACTAAAAACTACAAACAAGTGTGGAGTTGGTCCTTCAAAATTTGCTGTAGCAATGTTATCTTCCTCTTCTGTAGATCTTGTGGTGTGCCAGATATTATAAAAACACACAGAGTTTGACTGTGTTTTCTGTTTGAGGTTTTTGCAATTAGGGGTATTTTTGGGGAGGGAGGGGGTGGTGAAGTGTGGGGGGTGATTTTTTCTGGTTTTGAGTCAAGATAGACATTACTAACTTCAATTTCAATGAAGCCAACTACTTTTCAAATCTATGAATTGCCTATGAAGATCTGCCTTCTAAATTTTTCATAGAAGATTGTGTTCATGCTTTATAAACTTTATTGCTTCCTTTCTGATACATTTTCTTAAATTCATTGGAAGCTTTTCAAAATATTTCTCACTCCCTACTCATGCAAGGGGGCCCATAGTTTATTTTCTGTTTTACAGATTGTTACCTATCCAACCACATTCCTTGTTTCTGTGGAGATTGGGGGAAAAGAGTTTCAGAACAGAAAAAGTAGAATGTCAATATGATATTAAATTTCAGGCAGATTATTCTTAAAAAATAATTAAAAGTTCATACTATTTTCTTTTCACCTCCTTTAGAACAGAAATGACAACTAACAATGCTTATTAAGTTTAACTACATATATCATGTAATACCTGATTCTGGGTAGTGTGATTGTTTCACTCCAACATTCTGAATACAGAGTTTGGGTTGGTGAGGGCATTTGTTGAGGACTGAACAGACTTGCTTGTCAAAATAAGGCCGATTTTTTTTTACTTTTTTGCTCATTAAATGATTCTGAAGGCAAATATGTAAAGCCTCAGGTATTTGATTGCCATCCTAATCAAAGCACAGACAGCTTATGAGAATGTTAATTAGAGCCAGCTATAGACTTGAAATTAGTTAAAACATAATCATTCTTGCTCAAACTGTGGTTTTCTTATATGGATGGGTCATTTTCATACTTGTGGCTCCTACACTAAGTCAGATAAAGACCAAGAGAAAAACTAGTTCTTTCTCCTTAGTCACTATACAAACACCCACTCAAACATGTATTTCCACTGGTTCCCAAATTTGATCAGCCCTCTCCTAGAGAATATCCATGCTGAGATTAAAGGCTACCATGGAAAAACCCCAGTTGGAATTAAGCAACATGAAAAGGACCTTGGATTACACACAGGTACTCCATTTCTTGAAATCTGAAAATGAATTCCAAAGTGCATTGCATTCCATGCAAATCTTTAAACACCTAAAATTTCCTCACCACAGGAATGCGTATCAAAACGCAAGCCTAATTATCAAACTGGTGGTTGTGTGCCCAGTGGCACCCAAGTAATAGAAAAAGTTGAATAGACCAAACATTCTTACATCTCCTCTTCAGAATCCAGGAAAGAGGGGTTTCTATCACAAAGGGTGCAAGTGAAGTCAGAAAGCACAGCTCCACACCTAGAGAGCATGACTGATGCCATCTGGCCAGAAAGGAGTCCAGTTTGAGCTCTGAGGATGCTCCACACTGGTCAGTGGGAACAATTGAGCGATGTGCCAAAACTGAAGACTAAAACACTCCTTCTGCAGACCCTATGGCTGGATCAAGGAAGCAGAAGATCCAGATTTGGAGCAGTGACCTACTGTCCTTCACATTCTCTGTCCTCATGTACTGCCAATTCTTGTCACACAGTTTTACAGCATTCCTCACACAACCTGTATCTACACAGAGAACTAAATAGATATAACTAAAATCAGACAGAGAAGTTTTTATTAGGTCTGTTTTCTGTTTTATCACATTTACACGTTTTGAGAAGTGTGTGTGTGTTATGCAGACTTCCGTATTGCTCTGCTCAAGAACCAACTTCTTCAGGGTTATAGGTTGATTTTCAAGGAGCGACCCCAAGGTATCAAAATTTCTACAGAACAGAAATTTTACATTACTGGGTGTTGTTGTAGAGGCATGTGTATTCACTGCATGTTATAGGATACAAAACACTGCATGAAATACACCTTTTAAATGTAATTCCAAGCTCATTATCAGCTGCCTTTGTTCCACAGACACTGTTATCTTCTGAGTCTACTGATAATTGCTTCTGACTTGAATAGACAGCATCCATTGCTGATCGATTCCAGTTTTGACATGTTCTGATTTGGAAATAAACTTGAAAGAATCTTTTCAACAGAATGAAAATTGTGTTCTTTCAGCTCTGGGTTGAGAAGGAATCACTTAAATAGAAGATTACATGTTGTAGAAGTGCTCTGCTATTCCATAAGGAGAGAAATTAACAAACAGAATAGATATACAGGTAGGAAGATTTTATTGTGAGCTTAAAAGAAGAAAGGCACCTGAAGTTCAAAGAAAGTGAAAGCATACCTGTGAGGTAGAAAGTAAACCTGATTCCTTTTTATGTAAAAACACTCTCGTGTAGTTCTCCTGTTGGTTTTTACCTGCTTCGAGGGATTTGCATGAAAATTTCATGTACGTGACACACAAACACTGTGTTACCAGTGGCCACTGATTAATTCCAGTCACAGAGAGCAAATCACAAAACTGCACTGACAGACACTGCAGCCAATGAAATAAGGGTTTGACTCTGTTGTTATTAAAAGTCAATGAGATTCCAGCACCCTTCCCAGTCTAAACCGACGTCTGAAGTTGCAGATAGCAAGAAATAGTAAAAATAATAACAATGACAATTATGTCAACGTCAGTAACACTAAAGCAGGATTTTGATAGATTAGATGGGACTTAAACTCAGTGCCTCAGGAGCACTCAAGACCTCAGAAAAGTGTTATACTGCCCTCCACAGAAGTTTAACACAGTGTTGCAATTGTCTGTACTGCAAGATTAACTCTGATTTTGGAATGCTCACACACTGCATTAACATCTCTGCAACAGAAAACCTCCTTAAAATGGGAAAAGTATAATTCTAAATGCACTGGACGTGAAATGCTTTGCGTTTTGCTTTATCAACCATGTAAGTAGCGGGACGTGTCAGATGGTTTAGAAATAGTCCACTCACAGCAGTAACAAAAGCTCTTCTCTGTTCTTGTTTCAGTTACTGATTCCAGTAACTTAAAATGACACGTAAGAGACAGCAGAAGTGAGAGGCACAAGCCTTTTTTCCTATTTCACTGAAAAGTACACAAAACTTCTACCCAAACATGGAGAAGTTTTGTCACTTATGGAAAGGGCTTGGCCAGTATCAGGCCTCATTTTTTGACCATCATTAAACTACTGATGTATACGTAGTTTGTTTTCTGCTCACACCCTCATGAATTTCCACTCTATTGCTTCCTGGCAAGTTCTTCCCATCTTCTGTTAGTGCATTTAGCTCTACCTTTCCAGCTACAGCACACAACTGTGTTTACTGTGGTTCTCATCTTGATAATTTTAGACCATGTCACTGTTTTATCAAGGTTATTTTGTACTCTTCCTGATTTTTCAGGAGATTCTTCCAACATAAGCAAGTTCAGTTCAAATGTTACCTCCAAATTTACTAAGTGTATTCTCTATTCCATCAGCAAACTTTTTAATAAAAACACTGAATAGGACTGGAGTATTGAAGCCTCAGAGGCTACTTCATCAATTTTCTGACCCTAGGCACTCAGAAATAAGCCAAAATTCCCTAATAAATTTAGTGGAAAAAGCAAATTTTGGATTAAATATCTTGTGTGTCCAAGAAGACACAAAAAGGCTGATCAGACTTACAGGTAAGCACATTTTCTGACTATATCCTCACTGTCTAATAATACCTGTTGCTTTTTAACCGTGCATTAATGGAAATCCAGGAGCAGAGATGCAATCACAGACTTCTTCCTCCCAGCACAGAGCTCCAGCGCCTTTCACAGGGGCTCCCCAGCAGATTCAGGGCAGCAGAACAGCACCGAGCTCCTGCCAGGAGCACACAAATACCTGCTCGGGGCTGCACTAACACCATGTTTACCTGAGGCCTTGCTAATTTGTGCCCTCCCCAGGCAGTTGTCAGGTAGCACAATTTTGCACATTTGTGAGCTAAGGCAGAGCCCCGACACAAAAATGCTGCGTTAGGGAAGAGAACGCACATTGTGCCACTCCCTGCGGGCACTGAGACTGGCAGCAAAATGCTGGTACCTCCTTCTTCAGAGTAGAACTTCCCTGAAAAAGCATGCTCTGTTTCGAATTTTGCTTGCCAATCCTTTTCTAAAACAGACCACTCAAAAGGTGGAATACCTAACCACAAAAGGAATAGACAACTACTCCAGCCTAACAAAGTTGATACCAACAGAAAATAACCAGAAAATTCTTTTGCAGACCCACTCACCTGTGGGGATGGGTTAGAATCCTAAGGGATTGGTTTTTTTAACCCTACTCATGATTGTTGCCCAATTCAGGCTGTTGGTCATATGCTGCTGGCTACCAAACTTTAACGAGCTTCTCGGCATCGATGGAATTATGTCTTGTTCTCTGCAGAATCAGATATAATGAATTTAATCATTAAAAATAATGAGCCGCTTTAGTAATGAGCCCTGATGTACAGCTTTGGTCTGTGGAATATCTTATTTTCAATTGAAACGTAATTAGATTCAACTGAGGTCCCCAAGTTGGGATATTAAAGGTAACTGCAAAAATCACACTTAATTATGAAAACTGAATACTCTGAGACTTTCAAAGACTCCCTGACCAATACCTATAGTGATGAAATATTGGTAAATATTAGTTAAAAGAAATTAATAATGCCAAAATTATGGAGCAATAGTCCTTAATTGGTTATAGAATTAGTGTTACGAGACTCAAACCATTACATTTACACCCAACTGCCCGAGGACAATTGTTTACATATTCAAAGTTAATGGCTTGAAATTCAGCTCTGTCAAATGGTTTCTGCTGACACCAGAAGGAATTGAGGAAGCCTGACACTGACACAATCCAGGCCATTAATTTATGCACAGGGTTAAAAACTTCTCTTGGTGCAAAGCACATAAAGTTACGGGTATTCCAGCCAGGGGATGAAAGCAAATATCCAGAGAGAGGTGTCACTGGAAGGAGACAATACCAAAAGATGATGTGAAAGCAGTGTCTTTGCAAGAGGTCAAATGCAGCACAGCCAACAAACGACACTGATGCCCATCTGAGGGTCTCTAAGTTGTTTCTTATCACCACCAGCACTAGGAAGTCAAAATTAATTTTCTGAGTGACAATGATATCTAACACCACCAAAACTTTAAAAGAAATAGCCCAGGCTGCCAAGTTACAGCTCCTGCTGACATTCAAACATCTCCACTGACATCCCCCCTGGCAGGAACTCTTACTCAGAGTCACTTCCTTCCCTTCAGCAGCTGCTCTATTCACACAAGCACAGCCACCAATTTTGCAAAGAGTTTGAAGATATCAGGGCTGAACATGGCCTTAAAATGCTTAAATATGGTCTGTGAACCTCACTGTAAATATCTGTGTAATGCATAAGATAATCAATTAGCACTCTCACAGATAGGGAAAAAAAAACCAAAAAAAACACCAAAACCCAAACAAACCCCCAAACAAACCAGTAGAAAGGCAGAAAAGCTGGAATAGCTGCTTAAGACCATTTAAAAATTTATTCCCCTTTTTTCCTTGTTTGCAAATCCTCCTGTAATTGTTTTAAGCCTTTTAAACTTAGCAAGACATACATAGTTTGATACAGCAGGCAAAGAGGTAAGCACCCCTACATAATTTTGTACATTTTATAAGGGTGTTTTTATTCTTTATGTGGTGGACTTTAATTATGACCTACAAAATGCACAGTAATAGAAAATGCAATTTTTTTCCCTTCTTAATCTTCATTTTTCAATCTTCTGCTTTTTAATCATTTGCTTCATTGACCACTTACTTGGTTAATTTCACTGAATTATTACACTGAGCCACAGAATATTGTACTTTTATCGGTGAGCTTAGAAAGCTAGCTCATTATAGAACTTTAATAACTTTAAAATAGACTTTTGCTCTAGCCAGGAAACCTTATAAAAGTGTTCTACTACATTTACCATGGGTTGGGTGGCAGGCCTCGCTTTTTGGTAGTAAATGAAATATTTTTTTTCTTTAAATAAAAATCACTGTATATTGTTACCATCACATACGTCATTACAACACAGAATGAAAAAAGAGCCTCCTATTTTTGGATGCACAGGGTCACACTTTTAAAGGTTCTCCATGACTTTCATGCTTCCATGTCTCTATTTTTACATCAGGTTGTGTCTAGCTTAGCTACAGCCCTGAGTACATCTAATTATCTACAGACCCACCCAACTCCCAGAAAAGGGCGCTGCAGAGTTTCCAAGATGCCAGAGGGAGGGGATGTCACTGGTGAGCTCAGCTCCTCGAGCAGCACTGCACAGGGGACAGAGGCAAAGCAGAAGAGCAGTGGGAAGTAAAGACAGCTTCCTCGAGAAGAGCAAGTGGCAATAAGGAAAGAAACCTTGGGCAGGTGTAAGAAAAATCAAGATCTGCAAGGAAAAAAGATCAAATGAAAGACCTTGGAAGAAGATAAAGATCAACAGTGTGTTAGGAAGGGAAAGACAATTCTGCCTTCCCTTGCAAGGAACAGAGCTTCAGGTGACAGAAGCAAGTGTTCATGCTACAGGTAGTAGGGGAAAATGGGGATCTGAAGGGAAAAGAAAACAAAGAAAAATTAACCAGAAGGTGAAAGAATCTCAAAGAACCACAGAGCAGCCTCAATGGGGATTCCAGCTGCAGAGCAAGAGCCCGCCAGGGAAAGCATATGGGAGAAAATAAAAGATTGCTCAAAACAACTTAAGCAACACTTAAAGAGATGTAGAACGTGCAAACTTCTTTCCTGTTCCCAGCCTTAGCAATGCAGATGTTTGTCAAGAGAACAGAAGTTAAAAAGGGTTTCAGTCAGAACATATTCTCTGGGCAGACTGTGGAAGGGCTGTGCACTGAGGGCACACGATCATCAACTCGGGAGTTACACTTGCAGTTGAGCAAAGACACGAACTTGCACACGCAGCCTCTGCACTGCTCCCACAAATCCACTCCACGGCTCCAGTCGCCTTTTGTTTCTACTGCAATAACCCTAAACTACACAAAATAAATAAAATAAGCCCTAAACCACTACCAGGTAAGTAACAAACCGACGAGAAACAGACCAACGCTCCTCATAGCTTCATTCCTCCCTGTAGATAAACTGTTTGCCACCTCTAAATAGTTGGATTCTCACTAAATACCCCGCTACAAGTGACCCAGAGAAACTTGCTCCCCTCCAAACTCACCATAAGTTGAGTTTCACAAGTTATCCCCACTTCATCAACTGCAATTCATGTGTTTTCCACTGAGGTTTTTCAGCCTTTTTTTTTTTATATAGACATTAGGTTTTGCTGTTACAAGTATGTGAAACTAATAATAACCAAATACAGACACTCCAGAATTACTGCAGCTTGAAAAGCCTGTGTGTGTATTACAGTTTGAAGTTTATGTCATAATATACATCACATAGTAGCAGGCTGTAATGAGCAATTATTAACAGAGAAAAATTGCACCAGGAGACATTGCAAATCACAGTTACAGTTAGCATTAAAATTAAATATTCCAAAAGTTATTGTTAAAATACACATAATATATTTCTCAGAAAAATATATTTTATTGTTGCAGAGAACTGGTTGGGTTTTAGTTCCATATTTAGCATTTCCTAGTCCAGAGAACAGTGAAGTTGTTCCAACCATGTTTTATTTTAATGCTGCTTTTCCTTTTGGCAGACAAATTCCCCAGGCATTAGAAGACAGAAAGTACTAAAACCTCAGGTCATCTTCAAACAGAAAACAATAACGGGGGGATTTAAAAGATATAAAAGACCAAGGCAAAACAAGAGTTCAGACTTATGGCAGTACCACCAGGCTACACAGTGCAGCACTGTGGTCTCAGTTCAGGACCTGAAGCTGTAACTGGATTTTCTCACTCTTACGCTCAAGGTAATTATCCCACCTCCCCGCAGGATCCAGCAGCTGAGCCACAGCTCCGCTTTGCCTGATTTCAGCTCCAAAGCTGGGTTGTTAACTAGCTCAGAAATTTATGTATGGCACTGCAAAGCACAGCACAGACCATGGGCAAGCCCAAAGTTTGGCTGGTTTTGAAAAGCAGCAGCCCTGGGCTGTTTCTGCTTCCAGCATCTTCAGTGAGAGCAGGCTCAACATAGCCAGGGCCACGCTCTGACCCCAAAACTTGAGGCCATATACAGGTTTCAGCTGAGAACCACTCAACATGAGCATTTCATGGCAATCAGGCTTGTTTCCAGCCAAATCAAAACACAGATTTTGCTTTCAGCAGTTCTGTACCACAGCTACAGACTTAAACACAGCTGGGCCAGAATTGCACTGAGCAGCAGAGACAGGATTTGGAAACCCAAAGGATACACCAAGCAGTAGTAAAATGCAGTGGCTCCTAACTCAGTGCTGCATGCTGAGATCACACTCTAACCCCCAGGAATTCCCATAGCAGTACAGCAATGTTCACAGTCCCATATCTGCAAATAATTAACAAAAAAAAAAAGGGGGCCACTTAATCCTATCTCTGCTGTCATACCTGTGTGACTCCTCACAGCCCAGTGGCAGCCTTTACAGCCCTCCCATGGAACCTATTCATGATTCACTATCCTCAGTGTTAACAGAAGGGTTTTCTGAGTCTCCCACACTTAAATTTAATCCAATTATCCTCTGTCTCAGCAACACTTGTAAGTCTTAGAACTGGAGATGTGTCTTGATCCACCTTCTCACTGACACCTAATAAGCAACAGCTCTTTCATTGTTTACAACACTTGCAGCTGTTGGCCTCACCCAAACTCTGTTTCCCTGTGCCTTTCAGGGAATGTGATGCTCAGAACCGAACGCTGCCCCTTATCACTGCAGAAAATAGCAAGAATCCTTCATGCATCTCACCCATTATGTGCCAGCTTAGATATTACATTATGCAACACCCACAAGGACTTAGGCAGTGAATGATTTACACTTCTGTCCTCCAAAACTGAGGCCCAAATCTGTTCTCAATCCATAATGACAGCAAAATGCTATGAACTACAGATATTACAGCTTCTTGCACTAGTTCACACAGGTTCATATTACAAAGGCTTACTCCATGCTGCTGTAAATTTGCACCTTTTGCAATGTTCAAAACCAGTAGTTGTCAATCTACACTAAAAAAAAAAGACTCAACATTTAAAAATAAGGCACATGTGGAGCAGCATGTAGATTTGTTAATCTAGCAAAGCATGAAAAAAAAATCTTTAAGGGAACCACTCTTATTATTAAATTAGGTACACGCATAAAGAGTTTGTTGGGATGGCAGAAGAAACTACTAAGAGGCAGAGGTATTTCTACATTTCCTAATGTCTTTATGTACCTTGGTCGAGAGGTTTAGGAGCAATATGAGCCAAACCACAGTCAGGGACAAACTTCAGGGACAAGCACATTGTGCCCATTTATAAACATTTCTAACTACACCATGCTAATTTGTCAAGTTACTTGAGTTATTATAAGAGATTCATTTATTACCTGTCCAATTTTACCTAAAGAATGCAATTCTCCATACATGTACCACCACGTCTAGCCATGCATCAAAATCAGTAATTCCATTAATAAAATTAGACCTAATTTTCAGTCATGTAATATTCTTAGCACAACATATATTTCAGGCATCTCTTTTATGTTGACAAGAAAAGCAGATGTGCTCTATTAGATTTTTTTTTCCTCCAATTAAATTAGCGGCCCACAAATGCAACTAATGCATCAATTAGGCAATACTATTAAGAACATTTTAAACCAATAAAAATCAAACCCTGCATATTCTGATTTTTTGTGCATACATATTATGAGAGAACTTTAAGTTTGTATGATTCTATCCAGTACAACTCTGCCAGTGTATTCCCACTATTTATTCTAAAGGTGGGAGTGTAAGAAAAGGGAACTTTGTATAAAGGTAAAAGTATCACGAATAACTTTAGGCTCAACCAGTGCAGTTCTACACAGGCCATGCACACTCTGGACCCACCTGTTGTCTGTCCCTGCTGCTCTCATCCTGTAGGCATGAGGCCACGGGCAGCAGGCTTCCCAGACAGATTATTCTGTAACCCATTTAAATCCGATTTCCTTTTTAATTAATAATGGGAAGAAGATAAAAATGTTTGAGGTCTACTTTAAAATTTATTTCTGAAAGTTTAATTTTTTGGTATTATACTTCCTTTTTTTTTTTTCCAATTCATTTAATGCTTTTTTCTAATTGAGCAAATTCAATTAAATTCTGATCACTGTGAGTTTATTAAACCTTTTCTCTGCTGAATTAAAGAATACATTCCTTTGAGATACTGATATAAAAGTAGACCTATATTTCAACAGCTCAGAGCACAAGTCAAATAACACCAGGACAAAGTGCTTACCACGAGTAAATAAATCCACAAGACCATCCAGTTGGCACTGAGGGGAAACACGGAAGCCAAAAAGAGTTTTTCAATAAATTCTACTACAATTATAGAGCAATACAGTCTGTGGTCACTCTCAGAGCAAAAAAATATAAGCCAGGCACAACTATGCAGCAAGGACTATAAAGATTTCATCAGGAAGAAAGGGCCTTCTTGAAATTGGAGGAGATTAACCCAGGCTCTGCTGTGCCCATGGATAGGGGCTGGTCAAACGCAGGGACTTTAATCACTGTTTTTCAAGGGTTCTATTTTCTTCCCAGTCTTGCACTCCACTCACAGTCTTTAAGTTCCTTTCAGAGGCTTTCTGATTTGTGATGGTTTGGTCAATTCATGAACTCTGAAAGAATTTTATCTCTATTCTGTCCACAGGAAAGGATCCCTACCTCTTCCAAATCTTCAATCATCTGGTTGAGCCTGCTCTTCCAAGATTAACAAATGCTGCTACTTGCAAGTTTTAATACTCAGGAAGAGCTTCTGGGTCTAAAACTACGTTTTGAAAAAGGGCATTTTAAACAGGCATCTCCCAAACAATTTCTCCCAGACTACTTTTTCATTTCAAGACATTAGCAGAACATGCCTTACATCATAAATCAGATCTGGCTGGACCTGCACTCAGATCCTGGCTATCAGAGAAATTTGGGATTAGAGAACTTGAAAGCACACTGATGCCCCAGGCAGGACTCTGCCTTACACAGCCCCACTCCCCAGCACAGCATGAGAAAATCCATGTACTGTCTGTCCCCATGATTCCATCCACTACCTTTCAAGAAAGGACTTTTCTTGCTATGATCCTTAGTCCTAAGCCTATTTACCACAGCAATAATGCTTGCTATTAGTGCTTAGCAATGAAATAAGTCCTCACCCAAAAATTAAATCTAACAAAAATAAGCAAAAACTATTTCTTGTTTGACCTGTTGGTAAGAAAAATGAATGTGAAGAAATCTGTCTTTTTCTCTTGCCTCTAAAATAAGAAGTAATAAAGTGATATTCTCCTGACTGTGTCCCCAACATTTCAAATTGACTGTTTCATAAGGGAAACAGCAAAAGAGAATGTATTTACGGAGTTGGGATGAATTAGATATTTGCAAAAGATAAATTTTACTATTCAGACAAACCCAGAAGCATCTTCTGAATAATCAGTTATTATATTAATTACTTATTTATTAATTGTTTATACATGTACATACAACTCATTCTAAGAGTTCTCATATAATATTTTCTTCTCTTTCATACTCTTTTTCATCTGACACGCTGTAAAAAATAGACAAAAAATAACAACATTATCCAGAGATCCTTGCTAATAGTATAAACCAGAGCTAACATCTGCAATTCTGACCTT
The DNA here is from genome assembly GCA_013397775.1 of Eulacestoma nigropectus. Taxonomy (NCBI): domain Eukaryota; kingdom Metazoa; phylum Chordata; class Aves; order Passeriformes; genus Eulacestoma; species Eulacestoma nigropectus. Next base: position 1,650,045 of record VZTE01006447.1, on the reverse strand, counting down.
CTGACAGGAGACAGGAAATAAAGACATTACTCTGGTAATTTGTGTCATGGTTTTATTTGGTAGGTTCTCAACACCTTTGCTTACATTATAGCAAAAACAGAGGTTCAGGTATTGTTATAACCTGAAAAGAATTAAGTACAAAAAATTGCCAGCATTAGAAATAATGTCACTGCTATTTAGAAATTAATAAGTTAATCACAAAGTACTTTCATATGTTTTTATTTTAATGAATCATGGCAGGGTAAAATGAATTGTAAAGAAATTAAGCCAAAAATGTGTACATGACTCATTAAAGCAAACTTACAGCTGCATGCAAATTGTATGATTAAGGAAAAGCAATTAGAAGGCCACATCTGAGAAGCAGAATCAGAAAACTCCACCTTGAAGACAACTAAAGAAAAGCACTAGGAAGCCACATATGGAAAGCATTATCAGGAAGCTTTCTTAATTAAAAAAAAAAGCTTCCTAATAAATGTCAACAAGGGGTGAGGGGGTAGAAATTGCTGCACAAGCACCTAAAAATACTTCCCAGAGATACAAGCCCAGACTTAAATTCTGGTGGTCATGGATAAATGAGTGCATAGGCAAGTTCAGCCAGCATGCCTGAGCTAAACTTTCTTCTAAATGTGAGTGTTCCATCTCTTCTCACCCACCTGATCAGTGCCCACCTCCCACACAGCCAGCTGGACCACAGCAAGCAGACAAGGATGAAACAGAGCTTGGTAAGGGAGAAGGTTCTCTTATTCATCCAGAGACCCTGCTGTGGTGAGGAATTCCCAAATACAGAAGAGGCAGAGGGGCTTTTCCCCCCGAGAGTTTGAGCTCTATGTGAAGAAAAGCAGGGCTGGACAAGACAGTGGTGCAGAGCTGTATCTGCAATCAGCCAGAAATATCAACTCTGACAGTTATAGATGGAGAGAACTGATCAAAAATAAATTACTTTGACACATTTAACACAGTCAAATCTCAAAGGTAAGAAATGCAGCAAAAAAGGAGAATTTGCATATTTACTACATTCTTCTTGAAAACCACATTAACATACATTCAGTCATGCATTCCCAAGCAGAGAGCACCACAGACAGCTGCCTTAATCTTCAGTGGTAATTTCATAATAAGCTGTATTTGTTTTGTAGATGAGAAGGTAAACTAAGAATATTAACACTCCAAGCATGTATAATTAAATTAACAGTCAATTGATTGCATCTCTCCTATTCCCTTGGAAAAATGGCAGTGTTGGAATTAGCTGAACAAACCTGTGGTGTGTGAATTCCCCCTTAAGATTCTTATTTCCTTCATTCTTTACAATACACTTCAGTGCTTCCTACCTTCTCATCTCTTACTCCTGCCTTGGACAGAGGCCACCAGCTCTCCCCAGCAAGGATGGGGAGAACCAGAAAAGGACCTGTGACACCTGTGGGCCTGTCTTCAGCTGGAAAACTGAACTGATATTTTTCCAATATAAAACGAAGTAGAGTGTGTGCTGCTGTTAGTTAGGCTGTCCTTGGTTTCTGGGAGAACCTGTTTCACAGGAGCAACAAAAAGCACTGAAGAAGCACCAGAAGAGAAACTGGAAGGGCTGGGACATAAGGGAAGGTGCACAAAATGTCTCCCCAAGAAAAGAAAAGCTTTAGTTTGAGAGTTTGTACTTCACCTCTCTCCCAACTTCTCCATCACATTATTTGATTTATTCCTGTGCTGCCTCAAGTAAGCTCAGAGCTCTGCTCCAAAGTGCAATCTTTTCTTTTTGGCTGGGAAATAAAAGAGTGCAAACTGGCATTCCCCACATTTTTATTTATGCTGCTTGCATCTCCTTAACTTCATTTTTCAGTTGTAATATCAGTTATCTTAAAATAATGAGCTGATAACGAATTCCAAAAACGGTGCAACCAGACCCATTGCACTGCACTCTAAACTCCTGTTCCTCCTCAAATCATGAAGACTGACCTCAATGTTCAAGTGTCTTCATGTGACTAATTACAAAATTTCTGACAGAAAAGCAGATGTGTTATATTTCCGTTTTCTTGCTTCTAAATAGCTTTCAAGTGTTTAGGCCACACACTGGTGTTGAATTTTAATATGCTAAATTAAGCCACATATCAGGAAAGACAAATAACCTCAAATCATTAAAGTTCTCAGTTTGGATGCATAAAATATCAGGAAAAAACAAAAAAACCAACAAAACAACACAGTAGGTCTGGGCATAGGGCACAGAAAATGTAGGTCTTTTGCATAAAAATCTCTTCTCAACTCAAGTAGGGGAGTGGCCTGAGAAGGCTGAACAGACCAACACCAAGTTGCACTCGCATTCCCTTTCCTCCTACTCCCACAGCACTTTCCCAGCTCAGGTCCCTTATTTCCCACCACGCCTTCTCCTGAGCATCTTAGCACACACATCTCCATTTACCTGTCCCAGGCAGTCACTTGGACTTGCTCAGACAGAGCCAGTATCACAATCTGGGCACAGTAAATCAGTTTTCACAGCAGAAAATCCCAGTAAAGTTTACAAGCTCCCCAGCAGAGCTACAGAGTGCAAGAGTATGGGGCACTAGAAGGCAGAGTCTCCCTGAGGAAAGGATGTAGGAACTCAGCATGCAGCCAGTTACCACCTCACTACTATGTGCTCAAGCAGAGAGGGGTACACATCTAAATAAAATAAGGATCCTCTGGGAAGTAAGCCTTTAAATGGAACTTAAGCTGGGGAAGTAGATATTCAGGTCACCAAATCAGTAGTGAGGACTTTACTGTTACACATTCTAGCTTTAGTTCCTACCCCATTTATCATTAAAATATTCAGGTGAACTCCAGTAGGGGAATAATGATTGGGACTCCTTTACATATAGCTAGATATCTACCTTTCAAGCATCCTACTCAACATGTATAAGGGATCCACTCAAATTAGATTTGTATGAGGTTTACTTGAATGAGGCTCTCAGCCCTTTAATCTCATCATAATAGATGGCAGCTTTCAAGAGATTCAAAATGCATGGTAACATTTACAATACATCAAGTTTCCAGGGGCTGTGGAGACTGAAATATATGCTTCTAATTTACTTCGAAAAAGCAATGCTTTCTAGATTTTGTTTGAGAAATTTCTGCCTCAGAAATCAACATCTTTCCATCTGCTTGCTTGCTTTAGAGAAAAATGATTAATTTGGGCTGGCTTGTTACTAGTGAAGGGTATGCAGATTAAAATCCTGTCTCTGCCATCGCCTGGAGTTGCACAGGCTGTTTGTACACCCTAGCGGGGGAAGGATGCCAGCGCACGGAACCCCGACAGGATCAGCAGCTCTTCCATCAATAAACAGAATATTGAGGCTGTGATGCAAAATAACCACTGAGACACATCTGCAGCACCAGATTTTAATATCCAACTTGTGGTGAACAGTTTTATGCGGACTCGACAAAGCAGCACTGAGGTCTGAAGACAGTGATGTTAATTTACATTAGAAAACACGCATAATTGTCATCCCTTAAATCCCTCTTTCCTACATCTCCCACAAAGGCTGCAGGAAACATTCTCCTCAGTATGCAGCAAGCATGATCCTTCTGATCATATCACCACCACAGCCATTTCTTTCCTCACCACTGCAGTTTGTTTCATTTCCTCAGAATCCACAGAACGCGAGAGTAACACATACTCACGTGAGTAAAATCATCCACCACTACATTCCCCCTGAAAACAGAAGCTCTACATAACTGAATTCCCGCAAAAATATAAATTAATACTAATAGAAACTTCAGATGATTAGTCACTCAGTTTCCATTCAAACCAAGTTCCAGCATATTTGTCACTCATCACAAAAGAAACACAGAGAGAGCTTCAAGTTGAAAAAACTCCTTTCCATACTTTTCCATCGAAACACACAGCACAACAACAAATTCTGCAACTGCAATTTATCTCCATTCATACACTACTCTATAAATATAACAGAAGCTACGGGATTTTTTCTCCTTTTCATGTAATTGTTATAATTTTTAAACAAACTCACTCAACTTAATATGTACTTCATATTATCATAAGGTTAAAATTATCTCATTTATTTTACTCAAACTGAAGTTTAATTAAATACTTGTACTAAGATAATTATTGTTATATGATAACTGAGGTTGTTTTTTTTTTTAAATTCATGTTGGTATTATAGCCCTAAGCTTCACCTGTAGCACTACATCTCTAGTACAGATATCAAGATTTATCATTGATTTTTTTTCTCCTGTAATAGAAATAAATTTCAATTTACTGGAACATCACGCCACAAGATAATTCCTTTTCAACACTTCAGAGTGGACTTGTCTGTTCCATCTATGCTTAAAACAAAAGTATAGAAGCAGCTCGAAAACCAGGCATAAGTTCTACACAGGGACATGGTGCCTGTGATGTCCATCAGTCAGTTTGTCCTTACCCCAACATGTTTTGGACTTATGTGAGTCTCAGCCAAATCTGACAACAAATCTCCCATCTTCTGTAGGAAGGATCAGCAGAAATGCTGATCAGAAATCAGCTGAAAAGCTGCATCTTAGGTTCTCTCTTTACCACTGAGGAGGAAATCAACACACGCTCATCCTCAGGGTATGAAGTCCCAGGAGAACAGGCCCCTGTGGTGTCACTGCTCATGGAAACAACTGCTCAGTGATCTCAGCACACCCCTGGAGACTGCCAGACAAAAATGATTACAAATAGTTATCCTCCTCATGGGTTTTTCTTGACCACCGATTGCTGACAAACCGTAAGCTCTTCCATGGTACAAATCACCAGCTGCTTGCAGTTGGATATTTTTAAGGCACAAATGTTTACTTGCAAGTCCTGAATGAAGATTTACTACATAGGAGAAGAGCTGCTGATCCAACCAGTTCCATTCCAACTATCCCTCCCCTGTGACAGCTGTGTCTATTTGGATTTGTTCTAAATATGCTTTAAAAAAACAAGCTGACAAACTAAAGAAAAAAGTTAATACTTTTTAAGTTGCAGTTAAATGTAGAGGTAGCTTAAAATTAATATCTATGTGGAAATGACTAGATAATGCCAAAGACACTGACAGCCCATTCCCATTCACCATTACAAAATTGGTGGAGCTCCAACACAGCGCTTCTCTCAGTCCTCACAAATTGATAAATGAATACATGTTCCAATTTTTTTTTTATATTGCAGAACATCTTAAGTCACTAGACAGCATTTGAAAAGAAACACTCTTGTCCAAACTGAGTGCTTTTATCTATCTTTTCTAATGGTTCTTAACAGAAGAGAGGTGAACATCAATTCTTGTGAGTCTTGTCAGAATTATTTAGAACAGAACTTTTCCCTAAACTTTGTAAAAGCCAGTCTGCTTGTAATTCTCACAGGATTTGTAATAGGAGTTTAAGTAAACTCTGGCAAATCTCTTACCTGATTTCTCCTGCTTTTGATGCAATATAATAACCAATTGTCACTACAATACAAGACTTTGCAGAAAGAAACTGAAAATTAGAAACATGGAACTTAAGTAATAAAATCATAGATGACTGTTTTTAAACTAGTCTAAGAACGAAATGTTCATTTTATTCTTCCTGAATTAATCTTTTTTAACATTTCCTGACATATAGGATCAAGAATGAACCACTACATTTGAGTGGCTTTTATAAACACTAATCCTTTCCCTGATGGATATGTATTAAAATCAGCTTTCTTAAATAATCCAGTTTCTCAACATCACCTGTACTTGCTTTTTTCTTCAGAATTTCATCACAGCTTCATTTAGACAGGCACTTTTTCAAATCCATCTTATCCTTCACACCCTACAAAATGGTGCCCTCCCTCCATTGGCCTTGATCCACAGTAATATGTTGAAAATAGAGACCCATTTTTCTTGCCAGACAGGGTGGATGGTTATCTGAAGTGAAAAGTTCCATTTCCCAGCATCTTTCATTGAAACTACTGCCTGATAATAATATGGAATAGGAAGTAACCATTCATCAAATCCATAAAATATCTGTTTATCGTGGTGATTCTGTCCTCCATGAGAACCAAAATGAATCAGCCAAACAAAACTCCATCACATCAAAGTTTTTTTTTAAAAATCAAAGGGATAAAATGCATTTTCTTCATAAGGCAGAGTGTCTGAGGCCCTATAAATGTTAAATTACCTTCTGTCATTATAGGAAGTTATTTTAATTTCATCCTTACAACTCAAGTCAGTATAAATAGAGTAGCAATCTAAAGTTACTAAAAGTTATCTGATTCAAGTGGAGGTAATAGGATTTTTCATTCCCCCACAAACTCAGCAATTTGAAGTAACATTTAAAACCTTGCATTCCACAAACAAACCCATCTAAATGGATCCTATCAGCTGAAAACTTCTATATGCATGTATTTATTTTAACAGTATCTAGCCTAAAGCATCTCCTCAACATAAAATCATCATAAATGCATTAGTGGATTTGTCACTTCTGGATGGCCTAACATTACTTGACTCATAATACATCTTGGAAGAGATAAAAGAAAAAAAAGTCAAAATTTATTTCCCACTGGTGTTCTCTGGTGTTGCCTATTGGGATGATGTCCACAGAACACTTATCATCCTGTACAACAGGTTGCAGCTATTGGGTAGGTCTTTCTTAAGGTTTTAGCTCGGGCTGGGAATGCATTTCTGAGGGAATCTCACTGCTCCCTCCTGTCTCCCCAAGCCAGGGTTGCAGCACCAAGCAGACGGGCTGGCACATCCCAGGGCATCCCAAAGGCACACCCCAGGCTATGGGTGGGTGCTCAGCCTCACACCAGGGCACAGCTACGGCCCACAGAAGGCATTCCATGAGTACCTCCCTCTTCCCACTGTAAAGACCTCTCCCCATGCAGCTTCATTGTGTCCCGGGATGGCACTGCCAGAGCCACCAGTGTCACCTGCACCAGGAGCTCCCCACTCCTCCTCCACAGAGCACATCTTGGACTGCAACTCCACTTCATCATTTCTAATCCTCTCCTAGAGTCTGCTGTTAAATTTACTGTTCTGCCACAAAAAGCCATTTTAGAAACAGTACAAATCCATGCTTTGTACCTATATCCCTAGAGAACACATTGGAGATAAGTCTATTACTGCCAGGAATGCAGCAGCTAAATCAAAGTTCAACACACTATCACTTCAAATTTCCCAGAGGCCTTTTCTTTTTAACCTAAGCCCTTTTCTCTGCTCTTTTTTTCAGTCTCTGGTTGTTCTTTATGTTTGCTGTGCATTAAATAATTCCCACTGGCCTCCACCCACAAATCCCTCAGACAAGAGTCAGGGCATTTACTGTCACTTAGTTGGGATTTTTTTTGAGTATCAGCAGTGCATGCGTTGTCTTATCTGCTACTTCAGTGTGGTGGTGATGCCCTTAAAAGCATCAAGATGCATAAAGTTTGAGAAGAGACTGGTAATTTCAACCCTTTAGCATCTTAACTCAGTGTTAAAAATGCATTTTTGTATTGTTTGCTCTGACAGTGGATCTCAGATCCCCAAAATCTAAATGCCACCTTCCTCCTTACCCTCCCCTGCTCATGCTCAGCTGAGGGAGTTTTAAGCAACTCAAAAGCTTTTCACTAATGGACATTTCAGGCAATAGTTTGTTACCAAGAAAGTAAAGTACTATTATACATCTTTATCTGTCAGGATTGCTCGAAAAACTGAAATGAGAACTGCCGTCAGGGGAAACATAGCTGCAAGATCTTGGCACAGTGACATCTTTGCCAGCTGAAAAAAAAACCTAAAAATTGCAATAACAGCAAAAATAGAAGCAGAATAATAATCTCATGAAGACTTTTCCCCAAAGTAAAATAATTCAGCACATATTTAAATACATTTGATCATTTATTCAAGATAAATTATGAGAGTATAAGCAAGAGGGTAGCAGGGTGAATTTCCCTTTACTTGAAAAGAACCCTGTAATGTCAATATTTAAAGATGTTCTTTTTTCATACTTAACGAACAACTCTACACTTACAGTTTAAAATGGCTCACTTCACACTAAACAAGCATCTCAGAAGGAAGAAAGCAGTCTTCAAAGTACACTATGAATGAACCTTCACTTCACTGACTACTTGAAGCTACAGGAATAAAAGATATCTTTAACTCTCAACCCACATGAATTTATTTTGCTGTAAATCCTCAAACACAGAAGACAAGCAGCTCAGTATTGTAGTTGCACACAGCACAAAAAGCTTTTTTCCAAATGCATTGTTTTACATGATTTTCTAACAGTAGCACAAGGAGGAACACAAGATACATGGCACCTTTTTCCCTCTTAGCTGAAGAAATGCAACAGGAAGTACTCTAAAAATCTCCCAATTCCCAGCCGAGTTCATCTTCCCAGGTTCAGATACAAGAAGCAAAACTATTAGCATCCCTCTAGAAACTCATTACTGTTTGAAAGAGAAAAATGGTGTGCAAAAAGAACAACTAAATACATAATATAGATATACAATTGCCATATAGATATACTGTTACGATAAAAGCTTTTTTTAAAAACAAAAAAAAATATATATATACATACACACACACAGACTCTTGCTCTGTTACTTACATCGTTTTTGCAGCTTTGTCTCAGATGGCAGCAGAGCCAGGACCCTCCTGCAGTTCCAGGAGGATGTTACCACCCTCAATCTGCTCTGAAATGCAGGTTCGGATTGCCAGGAAACAGCATGAAAGGCCACAGATTTACACCCCATCAGCCAGCTCCGAAGACTGCAGGCTATAATAATCTGCAAATTATAATTGAGCCAATAATCTGCAAAACTGGCTATTTACCTGAAGAAAAGTGCCAGTTCTACAGCACTTTTTAGCTGGCCACTTACAGTCAATATATTCAGTCACAGTTTAGTTCCTGTTCATGGTTGCCACACACATTTAACAACTAAAATTGTTGGTGCCCTGGCATTCTAGAATAAGTGCAATAGGTTAAAAAAAAAAAAAACCAAAAAAAAAACCAAACCAACCTTGAAGGAAAAAACCCCAAAAACTTAAGCAGCTCCTGGAGTTTCAAGTCCAAAGGATTCTGATTTAGATACGGTTTTCACTTTCCTGGGTCAGGGAAGCATTGGACATTGTTACGTGAGTTGGATGCTTCTGCTTAGGAATTCATGCTCTGAGCACTCAAAGTGCAGAGTTTTACTGCTTTTAAATGGGAAAAAGTTGTTAAATTGTGGTAATTTTAAGTCAAACAAATGACACCTATTTCAAGGAACATTCGGGCACACACTCTGCCTTGAGTGCTCTACTTACATTCAAGTAAGTTCTCTTAAACTGAATAATGCACAAGTTCAAGTGACTTACTGACCCGGAGTTTAAATGGTCACAAAACTCAGAATAGCACGTCCTTAAGGATCTATGCATTCAAATCATGGGAAGCTTTACATCTTCATAGGGTAATTTCTGCCTTCTAAACTCCACTACACCGAAAGCCTGCGACAACCTCCTTAGCTGAGACCGCTCTATTTCAAACTTCACAAGATACAGAGTACAGGAGAAATTCCTATTAACTTTGTGCTCTGCAATGCTTTGTACCATTCTTTTGCAGATTGCATTTCATTTTGGAGAATTGTTCCCCATACCCTTTGTCATTTTCTCTATATTTTCCTATTTTAGAATCAAACAAAAAAAAAAAAACCCTCACACAGCACTGTAGTCACATGGGTGCTCAATTCACAAACATTTCAAAGGCAGGCTTTAAACATTCTGATGGATTTTTCTCGGTCGTTTCAATGTTAATTTTACTGCTTCATCCAAAATAGAAGTTCTCCAGATCATACAACTATTTATTTTGTTGATACTTCCATTCCTCAATGTGCAGATGTAATTTTGAGAAGTTTATGTGGCATTGGTGGGTTGGGGTTTTTTTAGAGCACAAACAGTAATAATCCATAGTTTTAAGCAACCTCTGGGAGATGGGACCAGTTTTCCAAAGGCAAGTCTATAGTACTTAGGTACAGATAATCCTGTTATTTCTCTTGTCAAATATATTGCTCACAACAGGCACCAGCAGAGCACTCCACTGGGTCTGGCACAGCCCAGCCTGCTGTGACAATTCCTATGCAAAACATTCACCAAAAAGAGAATTTCACTCTCAGATTTCTTACACTGCAGAGTCTTGAGAAGTTCTGTTGTGCCCCAACCATACTGGTTTAGTATTAGGAACCTTTCTCTTTTACCTGAAAGGCTTTTGTGTCACTAACACCAACTCAAGCTGATGCAGCCACAGCAGGAAAGTTTTCAACCTGAACACAATGCAGTATTAGAAGTTAATTTTGTCCAAGGCTGAGCAGGATCTGTTCTAGTCTGGTAAACAGTAATATAATTGCAGCCCAAGTTTACTTTTCATTTGGGAAGGGCTATGCAATCACAGAAATATTCCATACAAACTATAATTAGATGACATTGTATAAGTCAAGCTACTCGTGAAATAATTTAGCAAAGCCCACAGTTCATATTTCAGCCTTATGTTTACCTATTACATTGTTTAATTAGCCATGAGGTATCCAGGCTAATATTGGCTCACAGTTTCCTACCCCCTAACAATTCTTTGTAGCCAGAAAAATACCAATGCATTTCTAGTGAATTATAAAAACACTGCAGCACTTTAACTGTGATGCATCTGTCCGATATGAATAAGACTACCCCTGGAACATTGTTTTCCTGAAGAGTCATCCCACCTTTTATTAAGAGTCTCAAACAACTCAATCCTTGTAAATATTTATATAATGTGCTAAGTGGAAGTGGAAACAGATTTTTTCCAGTACAATGGACTTAATTACCATGATAAAGATGCAGCACATACCTGAACCATTCACTTACAAACTCAGTAAGAACCAAACCTTCCAAACAGGCAATTAATCAAAGTCATTCTGAATTAAGTCAAGGCAGTTTGTCTTATAGTTGGAGATTCATTTAAATGTCTTACATGCGTGTATCATATTCATAGTAACTGATTTTAAGTATCTTCTAAATGTAAGTTTTACTGTACTTATATGTAATAGAATGTGCACACAATCATTGATTAGAATACAGACTAATATATGAAAACCAAAACAATTTGTGTAGAGAGCCTGTGAAATTGAATTCACATCCAATCTGCTGAAAAAGAATTTCCATTTGAATTTAAACTCCAATTCACAATGCATAAACTATGGCTATTTATTACAGTGTTGTGTCATTTGTCACTTTTATAGAATACACCACATTTTCCAGGCTATAAAATGCCTTAAAATTATGCAGCAATGATGTATGCTATCATTATTTTTCTTTGCCAATGTTTGGACTACATTCAGCAGCTCAAAACAGGGCTGATTTATAAACTGAATAAATAGCAACATCCTTCAACTGTGTGTGTGTAGAGGAAAGCTTCGTTTACTTCCTGATCCTAAACACGATATTGAAAACAAATATTTGATCAAATTGAATTCAGAACATCTCATTGCACTGGACTGATGGAAGTAACTGCAGAGGCTGCTGAAAGAGCATAACTTTCCAGCAAACACTTCAACAGGAGTGCAGTGCTGCCAGCAGCTGGCAACCAAATTTCACTTACAGATTCTCAATCAGAAAGTAAAAAAATAGCCACCATTGAAAGTCTGTATAGCAGGCTCTGATACTGACAGCTTCTAAATACAGGAATTCCTAAAGAAAGCTATCCTTTAGTAATAAATCTACAGTTCAGTCACTCTGAATATTCCTTTCCTTCAAAACTACTTTGATGATCTGATAACCTCAAACTCATGAGCTGCTTTTCAGTTCAAAATTACCCCAGAGGGTCCCTTTAGGTTGTAGTAAGGATGAAAACAATGAGGCTCTAGACAAATGTGAAAAGTTTATCAGAAAAAACTGCTACCTAAGGAGTTCAACAGAAACTTGTAAGGCCTGACAAATCCCCACAGATGACTATAACCCCCTGAAAAGGTAACATAATTGATTTCATAGCACATTTCCTTTCCCAGAGAAGTCATAACAAAGATACAAATACCCAGCACACATTTACTGCCCTCACTGACAGCTAACACGGCTCAGTTTGGGGTGTTTCGTTGTTTGGGGTGTTTCTGGTAGCCCTACAGCAAGTTACTCCTACAAACTCCACATCACACTTCTGTGCCTGGGAAGTCTGGGATGCATCCTTAAATCACAGCTGGACTAGTGCAGCCATTGCGTTCTTTTCTTTGAAATCTGTTTCTCTCGGTTTTATTTGAAATAGCACATTGCACATCAAGAAAGTAAAATGTCAGCAAAAATGCATAAGCTCATAAAGGAACCGTTCTTACAGCAAAATTAATTTGATTGTCTTCACAGGCTACCAAGGATAATTACTAAATTATCCACCTTAGTCAATTACAAAATTGAAAAAGATAGAAAGAAATACCCCATACAGATAAAGATGCTGGACCCACTGGGTGCCTTCTGAGCAAGGGAAGATTAGCCCACAATTCTCTGGAGACATCTCATGCTAGAGAGGCTTCCCAGCATGGCTTTCTTAGAATAAAAATGTTTAGACAGGTTCAGAAAGGCACTCCAGAGGAAACATATGTTGTTCCTGGCTCTAATGGATGCTCTGGTAATTAACTTTCGCAAGGACCACAGGCATATCATTAAATATTACATTCATCTTCAAACACTTGCTTCTAAATATATTTTTGAACATCAAGGTAAAGAAGAATTAAAATTAATTGCAGCACTTAGAAGCTTGTTTCTCCAACCTCCTACTTGTTCAGGATTTCCATTTATATGACTATGTCCTTGTTTTGCCTTCTGCTTCCTTGTTGATGTGAAATTTTTCACAGATTTTTAGGATGGCTGAAAGGTTTCCAGAGAGCCACCTGCATCTTCCAGAGACTGCCATAGGGCAGGTGGGGAAAAGGCAAGTCTGAGCCACACATGTTCAAGGACATCACCCCCCAGGACACAACTCGCCAGAAGCAACAGGAGGGTACTAAGAGCATTAGGAAGGGACTAAGAAAATAAGAGGGAAAAGAGACATAGAGACTAGAAAGATGAAATGGGGAAATATAAGCAGGAGCGGAAGAAAAGGAGGGGTAGCAAGCTGGGATTTCCATGGCACAAAGATTTCCAAAGGACCAAAATCAGCAATTGCACTATCACCATCACCTCTCCTGAAAGAGGCACACAGAGTGGTACCAATAATAAATCAGAAGAGCAAAACCAGGGAACAGCATCTTCAGGTTTGGGATGATCTGTATGAATCAGCGTCACAATATAGTACAGTTACCTCAATACTTGATAATAACTACGTTTCCTCAACATCTCATTTTAAAAATCAATGAAAAAAAAGAACGCCCAGATAATTTTATTTGCCAATATTTGTCATAGCAATAAATTTCAGTCATTCTGCACAAATTCTGGTCTATTCCCAGGCAGGCAACAAAATCCCATAGCCCAAAGGTGACACACAAATATTTGTCACCAGGAATGCTATTTTATGACTCCAGTCACCAGAAATCTGTCATTTCCCTCCACTGCCTCTCCCTGTGAACAGTTTGCTGATAGCACCAACAGATTTTAGCTACAGTGAAAGCTATAATTTCTATACACAAGATTTCACCTCGAAGTGATCCGTGACAACTACAGAAAGATGAGTGAGTGACTTTGGAGGTGGAAAAAATCACAAGAGCAAGTATTCTAGGGAAGGGTTAATCCTCCATCCCATCTAAAACATCTGAAAGGTGGGCCAAAAAAGATGCCATTCTTCAAATGAAGTCATTCAAACCTCTGAGGAATTTTAGCAGCAGAGAAAATATTTCCAGTGAAGACAAGACAGCAAAGCGTGTAATGATGAGATTGAGAGCTGGCAGGATATAACCATCAGGAGAAGAAAATGTATAGCAAGAAGAAACATTAAGAAAGCAAAAAGGCCTTGGAAAACAGAAGAGAAACTTTGATTTGTTAAACAGAAAGGCCCAACACTCTACACAAGACTACTGCCATAGTATCAGGCACCCACGGAAGACTGGGATTATTTCTGATCACGCACAAATAAAGGTACAGTTTTAACTAGAGAAGGACCTGGCTCTCTGACCCAAAATCCAGCCACGTAAGGAAAGGAAAGGCTCCTCATGACAGCCACAGCTATTGCATCAAATGTCAAAAGCAACACCTAAAAATCACATTTTTGCAATGACGAGCCTGTTGCTGGCACACGTAGAAATTTTCTGCTCTAATGGTCCGGTGCTGTCACAATTAGAGGGAGCTGCAAGCACTGAAGCTGCCTCTCAATCCAACCCCACACAAAAAAGGAAAATGTGAACAAGTGGGGACAAGTCCCTCACTACCTCACCTTCTAGGAGCACTAAGAATAACTCCCAGTCTGATCTTTTTATGACCTTCAAGTTAGTCTGCTGATCTCTGGGAAAGTTAATCTTCAACAAGGACACAAGCGACAGTAATTTTCACACCACACATGAGCATAGCTTGAAGGATTTTTATGAGGCAGCAGGATGAATCTCCTAAGGAAATGTGAACAGCTGGATGGTTTTTATTTACTCACAGGTACTGAGACAAACCTGTTGTCCTCTCAATTTTAGGAAACACAAAGACCCTTCAAAATAATTACATGAAGTGGTTTTGGTTTTGCAGCTAAATATTTGTGAAATTATTTTTCAGCATCATAGGTACTGATTTTCAGCAACATTCAGAGTCAAGACACATTTAGAACGCAAGCCTGTTTTCACTATAAAATATGGCTTATGCATGTAATATAACAAAAGAATGATATTTATACTGATGAAAATCTCATTAAATATGAAAGCCACATGCAAAATGGAAACTATGCCGATTTTCTTTATCTGTTAGAAGTGGTGCTGATTGCTTTCAGAGCTGAGAAAAATGTTTGTTTCACACAGCTAAACGTACTCTCCATAATCCATTTATTTCTCACTGGAATTACAGTCGCTTGCCTTCCAGCAGGCAGGAATTGCACCGTGCTGCCACCGGGAGGCACAGTCAGATTTTACAGTTTGCATTTTCTTCATTTATTTCAGAATAGCCTGTCTGAAGAATCTGACTAAAAGATATATTCAGCTTTGCTCCAGCAGAAAATATGAAAAAGTTATTCAGTGATTTAAAAAAAAATTTCTAAATTCTATCCACACAAAAATATGAAAGCAATCCACTGGCAGAGTAGATTTTAGCTATTTCAAATTGAAGTGTGAATTCAGTTTGACATGAAGGGGCCACCCACAAAAATCTTTTTAAGATGGATTTTTTTTTTTATGATATCCTATAGGTGGTTAAAATCAAAAACAGCATTAACCACTTCCAGAAGCATAGAAAGAAATTTTCTTAGTAAAAAATACAATTATATTCTGTTAATTGGAGAGCAGAAGATGAATGATCATTTCATTAAAAGCAAGCGTGGAGTCTTTAATTGCAATTTTAACGCTGTAGACTATAAATAGACCTGAATTCAAAGGCAGAAATGTTGCTTCTATAAATTTTTTTTACTTCAATTATGCTTAAACCACTTAGAAAACAAACTATTACTTGATAAAGCGAATTCATGAAGCTTTTACAAAGTTGCAGCCCCTTTAAATTAATTTCAACTCAAGTCCTTTCCACAGTGTGATAAAGAGGAGGAAAAAGACTTTAAAATGTCTGAATATGAAAGAATAACAAGAATCTGAACCTTGTCAGGAATCTCTCCCTTTGAGAGAACTGTGAGAACTGGTTTTTGTGAAAGAGATCTACAAAATCAAACATATGCAAGTACATTTTAGTGGTGTTATTTCTGTGGTAGATCAGAATGCCAGCCCCAGCCACATCCCCCTGTGTGTGCAGAGGCCACATCTGCAGTGAGGGGAGAGCTGCAGCTCTCTGCTTCCCAGCCACCCTGTGCTGGAGCTCGGTGCAAAGTGAAATTGCCATTCGGTGCTTCTGAGCTAACACCTGTAGCTGCTTTTTAGCCCCCTCAACCTCCTGAAGGAGAGGCCCTGACCCCCAAGCACATCTGATACTCGATACAGCCAATGCTGTGCAACCGGTACTGCAGACACCCAGCCCGGCAGCTTTTGGGGGGAATTTGCACCAGTGAAGGGACAGCACTTGCTCTCTCCAGTCCCTTTTCTGCCCAGCCTCATTTCAGGGCATCCCTGCCATGGACAGGAGTCAGGCTGCTCTTTGCCAGGTGCTTTCCCCTTGCTCTGGGGGCACACACTGGGGGGAGGTTTTAAGGCCCAAGACTGATCTCAGTGTAAAACAGAGGCCATGAACCACGGAGGTGATGGCAGAGGGCAGTGCCAAGCATCGATCTGTGCAGCCATGGGGTTTGGGGATTGAATACACACACTGGGGTGAGCTGGTCCAGTGGGGTCTGACCTCTACCTCCAAAATGCAGACCCCAGAACAGATGTAGCCAGGGTTAAGGTCTGCTTCTTGTTCTGCTCTGCCTTGAGGCAGGAGGAAGATGTCTGAAGTGCACATGGAGCAGCTGCCGGGGCGCAAAAGTTCACAGAGAGCCCTGCCAGGAGCCTCACAGAGTTTTCAGGTGTAAGTCCCACCTGTGGCTCTCTGGAGCTTTCCGAAACCTTGCAATAAAGATGCAGTAACGCGGCATCCCAGACTAAAGTGAACTAATTCAGGACTGTAAAATGCAGCTGTTATATTTTATCACTTTATCAAATACCATTATGATTTAAATAACAGAAATATGAAACAGCTTTCATGCAGAAAGGTAAGTGTGGGTACACAGTCTCCTTCCTCCTAACTGAAACAGTGCACTCTGCACTTAGCTATAACAACTTCAAAAACTGCTTTGATAAACGCCATTAAGAAAATAGCTGGTTTAGGAGAGAGAGAATCTAAACATGATTCAAACCAAGTGTGGTACTATTGCTGAATTGCTAAGAAACCTGATAGCTAAAATACCAGGTTTGTAATATTTAAGGAGAAAGTACTTCAAATTATCATTTAAGTAGAGTAACCAATGGATATAAAACAGAAAAGCTGAAGAAAAAGAAAGTAATACGTTATCAGTTGGGGGTCTCTCCGTGTAGCAGGCAGCAAGTTATCTAGACTAGTGTTCTGAAAAATTTATCTAAATAAATATGAAGAGAGACAGATTGGCAGCCACCCGCAATTTTCTGCAACATCCGGACGAGTTAAGTACTTAACTTCCATCACAGTCAGCAGGAGTTGGATGCTTAATGTATTTGGATGCTTTAGAAAATCACATTAGGCACCTAAATGTGTAAAGTGCATAAATATCTTTCACTTTACAGCCTTTAGTTTTCAAGTGCCTTAGTCCTGTACTTCTCAAATGGGAACAACTGCATTTGCCTAATTCATAGGGGAATTGGAAAAAGCAATGGAGACTGTGAGGTGTTTGGATGCTGCAGCAGTGGTGTATAAATGCCATGGAGGAAGGATAGACTGAGGGCAGAAGGGTGGCTGGATGTGAGGGTGCTATCAGTAACACAACACAGCACCACCATCGTGCAGTCCCAGCCAGAGAGAAACCAGAGTGCAGAAGGTACATGGCAATTATTTAGCAACTTATTCAGAACATAAGGCTGTCAACTTGTTCATATGAAATCACCAAGAGAAAATATCCACTCGGAAACGTCCCCTCCTGTCCCTTTTCATGGAAACAAAGAAAATATAGGTACTTCAGTACCCTTCACATTGTGACCAATCTTGTTAATCCCTCGTCACATCTTCTACAGATTCAAGGTTTTTGTCTTTTGCTTTAACATCCGTATCATTCTTTCCAATCTAGTAACAAGCTCTCCATTCAACTAACAGTAACAACCATCAGGGCACCACCCACCCACACCTTCCTCTCAAAGTCCAAAAGGACAACAAACAAAACTGTAACAAACTTCAATGTGAGTATCAGGAAAATCATCCTGACTAAAGATGACAGTCACAAGGGGAGAAAATCCAGCTTCAACTAAATTTTCACTAAATTGCTTAATATTCCAATTACTGGTATATTGTAGGAAAAAAAATATATTGTGAGAAAATAAAACCACATGCCTTGATAAGCTCAGTGAAGAGCTAAGGAGGGGAGAACGAGGAAACTAGGAATAATTACATAGTGGCAAACTTCCTACCCAGTCAGGAGAAGGACTAGGGTTAGAGGCCTTTTCAGTTTCTAGATTCCGTAATAGTCATGACAAATATACCTAAAGCTTTAGGTTGCCATAGTTAATCAAAGTATCTGAGATCAAACTAATTTATGCACTTAAATACTTAAATGCACAGTACTGTCTTAAGTATAAAATCAATCCAATCAGTAATTCACAAAAAAAATCAATTCTGCATACTCCAGAGAAGGCAGGTATCCATTACGCAGTAATTGTTACACAGCTGCTATAAATGCTCAGTAAAGAAAAAGTGACCTTGAAAGCCCATCAGAAATGCTCCCACACTTAAAGCTCATGTGTTGAACAACACTGAATTAAGCCTCCTCTTGGTAAGCTTTATTTTCTTAAAGTTGAAATTCCATGAGGAACTCCCTAAGTGGTGCTTATCATGGTAGGCATCATGGGCCAACTCTGCTGATCCCAGAACTGTCCAGCAAAGCATAACCTGCTTGGAATACCTCGGGGGATTGCTGAACCATGAGCATGCTGAACCCCAAGCCCAAGTATGCTTGATGGTGGAGTGGGATAGTCACAGGTCACTTCTGGCGAGGAAGTGCACTCACAGAGTTTTATAGTTGAGCAATTCCAAAATTTCCACTGGATATTTAAAATTATTACAGTAGCAGCCATATGTGCTTTTAAAGACCTTGGTACAAGCTTAAGAAATCTGGCTATTGCTCCATAAGAAAATTCTCCACTGTGATAAATCTACATGGGGATGCTTTGGCAAAATATATAACATTTTTTCCCTCATGGCGTTTACTAGTTTGAACATACTTTCTCCCCATTTGCTTCCTTTCAGTCTTCTGCTTTCTTCCAGAAATAGAGGAACATTTATGTTCATCTTTCCTCTCTGCTCCTGCCAGCAGCACTATATCAAAGGCAGGAAAGCACATCGTAAATAAATGCTATTATTGCCAGAACAGTGCAAAAAACACTATTCCAGTTCAATGACCAAAAAAGATGAAATATTAATTTCAGGTCATCCCAAACCGAACAAGGCCTCCCGGGCCAGCAGGTTTATTCCTCTAGAGCTTCTTGGTTTTGCATTTTCAGCAAATTCTCTAAGTACACTCGTAATATTTATGTCAAGGCCATTAATGAATATATTAAGTCTGAAGCACTCCAATTTTTTTCCTGACCCATTTATTATAGAGTAGGATGGTTCAAGTTGGAAGGGACCTTAAAGATCATCTTGTTCCAACCCCCTCTTCTGTGGACAGGGACGCTTTCCACAGTCTCAGGTTGCTTCAAGCCCTGTCCAACCTGGCCTTGAACATTTCCTTGGATGGGGCATCTACAGGTTCTCTGGGCAACCTGTGCCAGGGCCTCACCACCCTCACGGGAGAATTTCTTCCTTGTACCAAATTTAAATATACTCTCTTTCAGTTAAAAACCACAACCCCTTGTCCTTTCCTGACAAAAAGTCCAGATGTTACCAGCTGGACTGGCCCACCAGACCAGCCCACCCGGCAGCCAGAGGAGCATTACTGGGGGGAGTCTTCTAAATATCTGTCACATCAGTAACACACACATATCACTGCAACTTCAGTTACATACCTATTTTGTTAGTTTTTTCACTCAGCGCAAGCTGGACTTGCATTTGCCTTTTTCTCATCCTGTGGCATCAGGGCAGAGGATGAGCTGTCCCAAGCCATCTGTGGTCCCACACTCTCCGGCCAGTTCCTGCCCCAAAGCTGAGGAGAGGACAGTGTTTCCTGCGTGTCTCCTCTGGTGGTCTGTCAAAAACAGTCTGAGGCAAACACCTGAGCACCAAGGATTTCCCAGATTCCTGAGATTTGTGCTGCTCCCCCCAGTGTGCTGTGCTGGCAGTGGGGGGCTGTGGGGACCCTAAAGAAAGGTTAGTTCCACAGCAGCCCCACCCAGGGCACAGCTGAGTCCTCTCAGGGGCACCTCAGGGAGAAGGTGCTTGAAAAAGGGCAAAACACTGCGCAGCAGTGAGGGGGAGTGTGAAAATCAGCCCTGTAGCACCTGGGTCAGGGGTAGCAGCTCCAGGTGCCTGGGTAGGTATTCCCCTGCAGTCCCTGGAGAGGCCATAGAGGAGCCAGCAGACGCTTCCTGAAGCACTGGGTCCATGGAGAGCCTGTGCTGCTGAGTGAAACCCCCGTTTGAGTGTGCCCTGGTGTTTGTGAACGTGAAGTGTCTGGGGATGAGAGCATTAAAGTGCAGTCCAAAGCTTTCCTTTAGGTCTTACAGGAACCCTCTGATCTCAGTAGGGAAAAAACATATATTCAGCTAACATTCAGATGAGCTGATGAGCTGCCAGTCGAGATTAAGCGTGTGAATGGTGAATTTTGTTTCCTTGCTTCTGCTCTTTCCCCTCCCTGCCTCGCAGGTAAGTACAAGGAGCTAGGTTCCTTGCTTTGCTCACCCCATTAGGTTTATGTTCTTGCACACAGAACAGCTCACGAATCAGGCAAGACACAACTGCTGTTGGTCATGAGAAAAATTATTAAAAACACAGTATGTATTGACTCTCTTGTAATCACAAAACCCGCTTCATAACCTTAAAAGATGACAACTGTCAGAATAAAAAGGCTTGACTGCACCTACTCTACACTAAAAGCCTTTTTCCCATAGGGAAATCAGCTCCCAGCCAATACCTGGCATTCCTGCTAGGAACCCCCAGGAGAAGGGCGTTTCCCTTTGTACTATGGAACTTCATTTCTGTTACGATAATCAAGCTCACACAATCCTTCCTCCAGGACATCTCAAGCCTTACTGACAATCCCCCTTAGCTTTGCATCTTCAGCAAATCATATGAGCAGGCTCATACCTGTGCCAAGGTCATTCATAAAAGCATTAAGCGTCATTGATCCCGAAACCAGTCTGTGGGAAGCTCCACCACAAACCTGCTGCTGACAGCTGCTGTGTCCCCACACCCAGCTGCCTTGGCTCCCCCACAGGCTGATGGTTCCTGAGGCCTCCCACGCTCCACCAGCATTTGGGATTTTCAGCCACAGGAGTTTCCAATGGCTTAAGCTCACTGATTTAGGGTTTTCAGCTGCAGTAGTTTCCAGGGGCTTCTCAGCTCACTGATGTGGTTTACTGTGCACCTATAATGTTCCCAGTGCTGCTACAATATTATTTACACTGACTTTGATTAGGTTTTCCAGAAAGGTGAACTAAGCCCAGACAGGACTTGTTCTCCGTTAACAAATCGAAAACAATGTTTTCTTATCTGAAAGTACTGAATTCTATTATTTAAATTGTCCTAATCTTGACTAAACCTTTTCTCCAACTTCTCTGGCATTTGTTAGATTCAACTTAAAGTAAGGGATGTTTTAGGAATTTAAATCAAAGAAAATCTGTTCAACCATTTTTTACATACTTTCACTCTCATTCTTTACAATCAACTAAATTCTGGGTAAGATAAACACACATATGGTACACCAGCCTAGAGCTTCCTACAAAATTACACTGAAATTGTTGCAGACTGTAGCTGTACTAGAGCACTACAGGGAAGCTTTGTCCTTTCTTGACTCCTAGCAAGTACCACTCATAAAAAACTTTGATTTTTACGCTTCAGAAATAAAGATAAGCAAATAAATTTACTGGTATCTGGATTCATCTGGATTTACAGAGAGTCAGGTGTCCTACACCAGGACCCAAAACAGCAAATACCTCTGCCTGCCAAAAGGGCCTGTCCTTCCCTGAATTATTCTATGGATCAGAGTAAAACTAACATGATATTACAGGTTACAACACACAAACTCTTGAGAAAGAATATTGAAATGGAAGCTTTTAACTCCAGAACTAAAGTAAAAGTTAGAGTTTTCTGTGAATCTAATGTTCAATTCTGTTATCTTTTTATATGACCCACGACCAAAAAACAGACACCTTATCTCTTCAGCAGCCAGATAATCTTACTTGGTTTTATGAGAATTTTTTCCCAGCTGGAAGCATCAAGTTTATATATAATAAGCTGCCCTTGTTATCTTCCTTATCATAGGCCTCTATAAGATACCACAGAGAACTGGATTTTTCCCATTGCATCTTAAACATATCAGTATTAGTGACAGAAGTTTGGCTTAGCTACCAGAAATCATATTCCTCTGTCACTGCATTTTTAAATAACACCCAGCCTCCACAATCTGCATTCACAGAATTCTAAGCACATTTAGGCTAAAAATTATTTGCATAGTTGCATTTAAATTGGTTATTTTGTCCTACTTCTAGTGCAGTATCAAAAGACAAGAAATTTCACCCAAACAAGCCCTGAGTACCACAATAACAATCTCTGTCCTGCTTGCTCTGCACTACAATAGCTCTTACCTCAAGCAGGGCAGGCTAAAAAGTTTTTCCCAAGCATCTATAGAAGAAATATTGTAAGAAACACAGGACTGCCTATGCTGCATTTTATAGATTATTTTGCTTGTGCACAAATGAAAAATAAATGTAGAATAACTTTGGGAAATTTACTGCAAGTCAAAAAAATCTCAATCTGGTCTAACCCCCAGTGCTATAAATCAAATACTTTTACTGGTACCAGCTTTGATAAAACAGAGAATAACATAATATGAAAACTCATTTGTACCATTTGTTCTGTACCTTGGAAGATCACAGGTGCTCACTCAAGCAGGTCTAACCCAGGCAGCAGGAAGTACCCACAGATTTCCAAGGAATTTTCTGGTTCAGGGACAGCGATGACAGAATTTGAGGGTTTTGCACCAAATTATCTCCCAAAAATTATCTCCCAAAGCTGCCTACCAGGAGAAACTGCCCTTGGTGAACAGGCCTGGAGGGAAATGGCAAAGCAGCCTGAGAACAAGGCTGTACACGTGGTTTGTGAGGCAATCCTCACTAGCAAATTAAACTGATAATGGGGAACAAGGCAGGGATCAATCTTCTGATGGGCACTCCCTGATTAGGTACAGGAGGAGAGGCTGGCTAATTAAGCACAGTGCTAACACCTGAGTACCACAAATGCTGTGCAGTCAGAAGGTAACTTATTTTTACTGATGCTCAAACAGGATGGAAGATAAGGGTTTGTTGTCATGGAAGAAGTACATAGGTATTCTTTGCAGACCAAAAGTACTTTAAATCACTTCCTCGCTTGTCATTTGACAAATTAATTAATTTTTTAAGACATGGTCCAGTTTCCTAAACCTTAAGTCATATATTTTCTGCTAACAATCATGGATCAAAGGTTTAACTAAAGATTTAACAGCGAGACAACTCTTATAGCCACACCACTGAATTTTCAGCCATGGGTATAATTTTTATCATTTGATCATGCATGAATCTGAACTATAATTTGTGGGCATCAGATCCTTTTTAACTGCTTAAATCAAAGCCTGGACTCTGCAATAAAAACTAATCTGAATACAGTGACCAAATTTAGCATGTTTGGTTTTCCTGTCTTAGACATTGTTTTGACCTTAATCTGCAATATTTATTCACAATAGAGCATAAAAGAGCAATGTTCTTTTTTCAACTTCTAGAATATTCTGAAACAAGTTAACCAGGGCATCCCTCTAAATTTCCAGGTGGAAATTACTTATGAACTTGAAGAGTAATCAGTTGAAAACAAATCACTGAATCTTATAATGGTCTGGATTGGAGGGGACCTTAAAGTTCAGTTCTAATCCCCTGCCATGGGCAGGGACACCTTTCACTATCCCAGGTTGCTCCAAGCCCCATCCAACCTGGCCTTGAACACTTCCAGGGGTGGGGCAGCCACAGCTTCTCTGTGCAGCCTGTGCCAGGGCCTCACCACTCTCATACTGAAGAATTTCTTCCTTATATCTAATCTAAACCTACTCTATTTCAGTTTGAAGTCATTCTCCCTTGTCCTGTCACTCCATGACCATATAAAAAGTCCCTCTCTGATTTCAATTACACAACACAAAAAAAACCCCAAATTTTTCAACTTATATTTACACTAAGCTTTTCCACAAAATTTTAGAACTGTTACTTGTTAAGAAAACATTGCATGAAGATGCTAGTTACAATGTGGTATAATGCATGAAAACATTTTTAGCAGCTCTATGTCTGTTTGCACTACTTCCTTAATTTCATCAATAGAAAAAAAGAAAAAAACCTGCATTTTCATTAGAAGAAACTACTTCCTTTTATTCCAATCTACATGAAAGCGAATAGCAAACACATTCCCTCGTTGCCACAGTTACCAGATGGCTAAGTTGTCCTTACAAACTTACTCCACAAAAATAAAGTAGTTATTCTTTCCCCCTTGAGCTGCTCCTTTGATGTGTGTTCAAAGGTGTGTGAGCAGGTGGTAAGACTGTTAAATGCTCTTCCCTGCTCCTTCTTTTTCCAGGGCATTGAACCACAGACACATTTATAAAACAGCAAATGTTGTCCTGCCTGGGTAGAAAGAAATGCTCCAGCAAGCAGAGGACACCCTTATCTTTCAAAGTATTATTTCCTAAAGTAACACGTGTAAATCACCTCGCAGAATCAAGAGGCACACCCAAACACATGAAAAAGGGCAGCAAAAGCAAAGGAGCACAGCTGCCATTAAAGATTTACAGACTTCCATAAAAGGGCCAACTTTGCCTGCAGAGAAGCCCACTTAAGCAATCTCTGGCGTGCTGAGACTCGAGCAGAGCCTGTTGCTCCTCTCAAAAAATATTGAGCATATTAATTCTATTGTTGGTGCCTCCCCTAAAGCTGTCAGCTGGAGAGGAGCTGCTTCTCTTTCTGCAGAAAATGTTGGAATTTCTAATGAAAAACAAAATCCCATGTGATTTCTGTAATTTTTTTCCAAACATTAAAATAGTGTTCACACTCTTAAGGCAGGGAGAGCAGGAGCCATGTAGCCTGAAATTTGAAGCTGTTTCTCCAGGAAACATTTACTTGCTCTGATGTGCTGCCCAATGACCAGGTAGCCATTAAAAATACCCCAAAGATTTTCCATGTTTAAAAACTGGTGAATGTTACAAGTGGAATCCAAGGCAAAACATGAAATTCTGTGAGTCTCCTTTTCATTTGGTTGAACCAGGAAAGTCTTCACTGAGTTCAGGGACCCCAATTTACACCAAGAGCAGATGTACTTTAGCACTCCTTAGTAATTTCTTTAGCTTTTTTTCCTACTACTTGCTCACTTAATCTCATTTCGTGAGGAGTTAAAATTTAATCACCCATAGGCAGGGAAGATGATAGTGATACACAGAAACCTTTATGATTTTTGATACCAATCTAGGTGTGACTAAATTTGATATAAAAAACCCACATGCAACCAGTGACTAATCCCAGAACCTCAGAAGCTTTGGTTTTCCAGTTTTTAATTATGAAGTTCCATGTGAGCAGGTAAAGACAATGGTAATGCATTAACTTTTTAGACAAATGCACAATTGTTGGGCTAATTACCATACTTTTAAAATACTAATGAATATTTAAAATTTTTGCGCAGAGTTTAATGCTAAATCTTGTAAACAAGATGGCTAATACATCTGGAAAACAAAGTTGTTATTAGATCAAATTGTATTTTATTTTACTTCATTATCTACTTGTGCAGCTTTCCTTTCAGATGAAAATTTGGCCACCTAAAAGACGACAGAATTTTCCCCACAATTTATCTTTTATAGTCTATAAACCATCCTGCATGCAATAATTTCAGCTGGGTTTTTTTTTTTTATCAGAAGGGAAATACAGATTCTTTTCACTAAAGTGCAAAAACTATCACAGGCTTGTCTTCTGGATATTTCCATTACAGAACAGAAAAGCTTGTTTAACCTACAAGCAGAAGTCACTGGGGAACCTGGGGAAAAGAAATCTTTGCAAGGTCACCTCTAAAAACTTTCAGTGCACTGTTGACTTAGTGATAGCAGAAACTTTCACAGAGTTCTTTGCTGGGAGAAGGTGAGTTGCTTTCTTTAGCTCAACAGCACTTCCAGGAAATCCATATTCTGTTGTTGTTTTGTGTTGAGGTTTTATGTTTCTACATAAGAAAGTTGAAAAACTCGAGTGCTTTCAGGCATTATCTATGTACTGAATCACTCATTTAATAGGCAAGTGTTTCTTTTCAATATTTTGTAAATGTTTTATTTGAATTCAGTTTATTTTTAGAAATATATTAATCACCAAACTGAATCATAAGAGGATACTAAATGTGGGGTTTTTTTCAAAATTGTTTAAATAAAATATTCCCACAGTTTCAGTTTTTCCTCATATTTCATGAGCAAAGCAACACACTGAAGAGAAACCTTTCCCATTTGGACAAATGGGTATTTTCCAATTAGAGAGTCTTGCTACAAACACTTTATCTGATTTTTAACAGCACCAAATGCTATAGATTTTAATGGTACATTCAGTTAAAAGCAGGTCAAATGAGGTTATCAGCTTTCAGTGATATTTATGAAATGGTTTTTATATTGCCATAGAAAACCATCCAAGTTGTGCAGCATTCTGTCCTGCAACCTTGGCCATATCACCTGTCATAAAAGCATGCTCTGACAGAAAAGGCAGCACAGCCACAGACTCCTTTTGAACACCAGACAGATGTGTGACCAGCAGGCTCAGTCCCTGCCTCCAGATCTGCAGTGCAGATTGTCAAAAGCAGATCTGTGTGTTTCCTTCCCCACAGAGCAAACAAGATACTCACCTCAAAATGATGTTATAGTCCAAAGCAGCTGAATTTGTATTTGGGCACCCCTGGAAGCCCTCATCCTTGGTGGGATTCTAAAAAGCACAACAGTACTTTAAATGTATCCCACTGATTTTCAATAGAGTGTAAATCACATCTGTGATTTTTGGAGCTCCAGACAAATAATTGTTTTGACAACACTCTGTGCTATTAAAAAGCCTGTTTAAAAAACCCCAGAGAATTAATGCGTCACTGGAAACTAGAATTGTAGAATTTCACACTTGCTAGCAGTAAACATTTACACTCAACTGACTCTCCGAAAATTTCATTCTCTTAATTTCTTTTTGATTTAAAATGACAGAAGAAATCCAAAAATGCGGTAGGAATACATTGTCTGATCTACTCTTTTTATCCTTTTAAGGAAGAAAATGAATGTTAGTACAAAGCTGATGCAAAGAAACGAAGAAAGCATGAAGAGTGATTGGTGACAGATGTGAGCACACCAAAGCAAGGTAAGGGACTCTGCGCTGATGCCGGCAAATGCTGCCACAAATCCTGACCACCAACACAAGGAACCGCAGGAGTGACCCTTTGGGATTGCCTTCGGCATCGTGTTTCATTACCTGTCAAATCCTCACTGCCAGATCCAGTGGGAACAGGGCATGGCCCCAGGAGACACCTAGAGGGGAGTAAAACTGCAGGGGTTTTTCACATTTTTCATGGAATTGTTTCAAGTCACTCCATAAGGAGGCCGAACTGAAAATGGCACAAGGGAACGAGGGGCTGCCCCTGCCACAGCTCTGCGTTAGGCAGTGAAGTAACTCCTGTTCTTTCAGGGCCTCTGATGCTGCCTGTCCTCTCTCTCTTGGAAGAAACTGGGAGAGGATCCAAACCCTTTCACAGCCATTTGGGGCAAGGACACTGACTCTCCCTTCCATCCAGCCAGGAGGAAAGGTTTGGGGTTACTGCACAGCTGAGCCCCGTTCTGAGTGCAGACAAGTTTTCTGTGTGGATCAAAGCTGGACAGTGTCATGTGGTGATCACGGCCTGGGGATTTGAAGGCAAAACTGCTTGCAAAATTGAAATAAATGTCCCAGTCCTATCACAGTGTCTAGAGAACTAGAGACAGACACTGCTGGCCCATTTAAGCAGTAGTTATCTGCACTTCCACTTTCCAAGGCCTCTCCCAAGCAGCGTGTCTTTCATCTCCTCCTGTTTCTGAGATTACTGTGTGCTGACAGGAGTGTTTTGGAGTGATCTTAAAGCACTTTTAACGGGTAACATGTGGAAATAAATAATTCAGACTTTTCTCGAGTGGTTCTTTAGTGTCTCAGCTTACATATAGAGAGTGCTTTTATGGAGTGCTCACCTGTACAGTGGGCTGTGCTCTGTGCTAAGTGTTTTGCCCAAATCACTTTCGAATGCTCTTCTAACACAAAGATAGCAAACTTTTATATCCCTACTGTGATCAAACCCCTGCTAGGCAAGGGATCTAAACTACTAGACACAATTACTGCCATGGTTTTTAGAAAACTACACATGCTTTATCATTTAATATGCAATATTACATGAGTTTTTAATAAACTGTGTCTAACAGGAATAGTATATGGGAGTAAAAAAGAATGGAGAATTTTTGAAACAACCAGGCAAGATTTAATAATACCAAACGAGACAGTAATATAATAAACATTAAGGACCTGAAATTTCAGCTGCAACCATATCCCACAGCACCATCAGCTAAGGCCAAAGTGTGTTAAATTAGTAATATCTGCTGAGAATTGTTTGTAATAGAATTATGTATGATATGATATTGAGTGGCTATGGTACTTTCCGATTATCCCTCCCTGCTAACACATGATCCACATCAAAAGAAATATGCATTTTCTCCTGAAAATGCTGGATATTCTGCTGCCAAGTTTTCTTTTAAAATACTCATTTTTTAACACTTGCACGTACACTCAGGATCAGGCGGTAAAAGCAAGTTACAGTTAGCACATTCTGTGATGTTTTTCTGACATTTTCTGTAAAAAATACTCATGACTAAAGATTTGAGTAGCTACTGATATGGTTTATAATCCCTTAAAGTTTCACAGGATAGCAGTCCTAAAAAAAAATTGTTTTAAACCTCTTTTTCTTTCTTCCTCTCTTTTTCTTTATAGCACAGCCTAGGAACCCAGCCCTTAGGAGAGAAGCCTGACTGGTGGCATCAAAACTGAAGCTGTCACGGTGAATTAACGTGTCTTGGAGGGCACAGACTACTGTACAACTGAGATAAAATTAAACATCTTGGACCAGGGATGTTCAACAGTTTCACTTTAGATGACATACAGTACAGATACTGTTTTTATCTCTGGGTTAACAGTCTGCTCTTGTACAAATTCCTTTGCTTCTGTGTCTCACCAGCCCATCCACTCCTACCCCACACAAGAGGCGAGGGTGGATGTTGGGGGGTGAAGCCTGTGGGCTAAAGCAGCCCAGAATTTCAGCTGACTGGTATAAGGTCAGAGGAACAGGGCCAGGGGTCTGTGCACCGCTGCTGGTGCACACCAAACTGAGCATTTACGCTCCCTCTGTGCTGCAGCCTGACCCAGCTCACCAGACGTTACACAAAAGTAATTAAACACATTTCAAAGCCTGCTGTCTACAGGAGAGGGGACTGGATGACCCTCCAAGCATCACATTTATGACACTACCTAAGGAAAAATCAGAATAATGTGAATATATGGTTTTGAAAAAGTGAATACAGATAAAATAATGAAGATTGTAGAAAATTTAAGTTGGGTGGTTTTACTCATCCCTTCTCAGAATGCAAAAACAGTTGGCACAGATCAAAAAGGCATAAAATCATCTTCCCAGCACCAACAGTGCTGATTTGTCCCAGCAAGGAACAGAAATGGCTGTATGAAAAAGACCTTGCAACACATGGAGACTGGCCAGCCTGCTGAGGAGATGTGACAGCTTTCCTCAAAAGCTTTCAGCTGATTTTAATTGACCATACTGAAGTTTTCTTCCCCCTCTGCCTTGTAAGCAGCAGTTGTTTATAAACAGCACCTTCTCTTTTCTCAATGCAGCGCTGCTCTTGTCAACCTAAGACACATTCTCCTATTCAGCCTTCCTAAATTTCGCTGATAGATGCACCAAGTGTAACCCGGTGATAGGATTAGTGGTTAGAGTTCTATTAAACATTTCTTGAAAACAACCTTTTACTGAGCTAATGAGCTTCCAGTTCCACCTGGGTTCACAATTTACATATTCAAAAATCCTATTTGACTATATGTTAGAGTGTAGAGATTTATGTTTCCTTTTCCAGTAGATTCTGGCATAATATCGGAGGAGAGTAACAGATTAAAAATAGGAAACTAAATTGTACTGTATTGTTCAGCCATTGCAGGATGAAAGCTTATTTGCACATGCTAAGGTAACTTGCACTTTTTGCTTTCACCAGAAGCAGCTGAAACCAGTAGCTAGCTTATAGGCAGGATGATTTATAATACATTGTTGTGCCAGCCTGTCAGCTGACCCCTGCAGAAATAGTTTATCTACACCTGAGGTCTGGCACCTCTTCTCCCACTTTGTCTCACCTCAAAATGTTCAGAGACCACATTTTTCATACTCTTCTGCTTTTGCTGCTGCTGACAGGAACAAGAGCCGCAGTGGCAGCCAGTTTTCGCACATTTAGGTTTCAGAAGACGTTGTGCTAATTCCTATAAGGTACTGACTTACCAATGCAGAGAGTAAGAATCTTGTATGGTGATAATCCTAGCTAGTTATCCTGAAACAAGTCTCTGGTGGTACACAATTATTTAAGTATTACCCTCATGTTATTGTACTTGTCTTTGGGCTTCAACTTTGGGAGCACTCGGGAGGTGAGGAAATGGCTTCACTGGGGCAAACTGAGAGCCCAAAGAGACAGAGCCATTTGAGGAGAATACAGGGCTCAGCAGGGATGTAGCCCACGTTGCAGGGAATGGCCCTCAAGCCTCTGGGTGGCAACAGAATGTTTCTCCCTACAAGCTCCCAAAGAATGGCAAAAGGTCTGAGAAAACCCTTTTTCCCTAACAAACTCCCTCTGCAGCTCTAGGTAGTCCCTCACTTCAAGCATAATTTTGATTTCTCACTCTTCTCAAGTAGCTGTGGAAGACCAATTTCCCTCCTGAAGCAAGATCCCCAAAGGAAAGCACTAAAAACACCCTTAGTAATTTGTACATCCATTTCTTGACATTTTTCAGTAATCCCATCCATCACTGTTTCTCCATTTTGCCTGGCAAGTGCAATAGGGATCTGACTACAATATCATTGTTGATCACAGCCAAATAAAGAATATATGGGCGCTTTTAATTATATTGTTCTAAAATTACTTTTATGCTATGATATGTTCTTTGCATTTCAAAGCAAAGCATCCATATTTTACCTAAAATTAAGCACATGCTTCTAAGGCTTTCACCAAGGGCATTTCTCTAAGCCATTTACAGGCAGTTGCAGCTTTGACTGCAGATAAACATTTTCAACCAAGAGGATGAGTTACAATAACCACTTAGCTCAGTGCTGCTCTTCATCTGGCTCCTATTTTTGTGTTGGATCAACACTGAATGCCACAAGACAAAAGGAAGATAATCAGATTGTTGTTCTGCATTACTTGGCCTACATGATAATGCCATTCAAGTGCATTTAGGAAAATCTTTTTGTTTAGATGTATTACAAATCTGCAAATAAATGAGTGCTTACTTACAAGCTTCACAAATCACTTTCCTCTCCATATGTGTTTTTTTTTTTTTTTCTGTTTAGGACATAGAAAATGTCTATTTTGGAGGGCCCTTGTGGACAAAAGCACTTGGACTCAGAAAAAAAAAACTGCCAGTAACCTGAAAATTTAATACCCTGAGCTTTCCCTTCAGACATGAAATAATGAGTATGAGGGAACGCCTCCAAATCCTCAAATTTTCATGTGGTTTACCAGAAAGCCATAAACTGTCTTGGTCAGAACTGGTCCCAAACTCACTGACAGTCAGCAACTTCGACAAAGTTTGGAGTGAACTAAATTTCAGGCTCTGTTACGAAACCCTGTTTTTAAAAAAGCAAAAATGAGAATCCACAGAGCCTTAAGTTCATTTTGTATCAGACTGAATTAAAGCATCTCAGTAATTACTGACAGAAAAGTTGTAATCGCTAATGACAACCATCAGCGTGGGGGTGGCACCGGTGCCAGCTACCTCTCTTTCCCCAGCAGATCAGCCTAGGACAAAAACACGGAGTTTGGTGACCTGGATGCTAATTCCCCCACAAATTCCTCATGGAAACCTCATGCATTATTAGCATATATGCAAACACTGGAGGGATTTTTGTGCTCGCTGTTTCTGCCTGCCTCCGGCTCAGCCCGTCTATGCCACCTCAGGCATAAGCAGATATTCCAGGGCACAGTTTTGCAGTATCTGTTGATGCTTTGAATACAGGCACCTCTCTAATTAAAAGCTTATTAAATATTATGCATATGTTATTTTTAATCATCTTAAGAAATTTACCTTCAGGTTTACCTCCCTGGACAGCTACTCAGTAGTGACACAGGACTGCCCAAAACATGTCCATTACAGCCCTTGCTGCTTCTACACAAATTCTGTTGCCTTTGGAATTTTTTTGCTACTTCTGAAATTCTCTGGAATGTTTCAACAACCTGCATTTCACTGCACTGATACAGTACTTAGCAGTGGAGGGGGTTACCCCTTTTCCAGAACTGGAAATGTGAATTGTCTTATCACAGAAGAGCAAACTCCAGGTCAATGCACAGGTTGGTCATTTTTAAAATTTTTCTTAGACTTTATCTAACTCTCAATTAACTAATTAATTTGCTGCACACCAAGAATTAGACCAAGACTCTTTAACTGGCATCCAGCAGAGGCAACGCATGGCTGCACAGGGTGGGTTGCAGTGTGATGGGATGAGTTGGCTGAAGTTGATAGAGCTGGAGCACCAGCAACTCCTCCTGGCATAAACCTGCTTGAGCCACCTTGAGTAGCCAGCAGAGGAGAGAGCATTAAACCAGTTTCATCCAATCCTGAGGCTAATTCCTCATTGGAAGCTGGAAATCGTGTCACTTTTAGAAGATGAATTCTAAGCGTTGTTTCTGGCATTTTAAGTCTCCTGTTTCTGATGAAAACTAACCAAAAATACCTTCAGGGCTGCCATGGGATTGATTCTAAAGAAAACATCATTTTCATATCCAAGAAATATCCTCAGTAGGGATCCCATGAGGTGGCTGTGTTTGCAAAGACTCCAAGGCAGTAACACGAGTTTCAGAAGTCAGACTCTGACAGTCCCAGGAAGAGGAAGGAAAATGTCATTCTATTTACAGTTTACAAAGCTCTACAATTTTTATGGTATTTTAAATTTGTTTTATATCTTTAATGTCAAAACTAGCATTCCCACCCACTGTACATTAGGTGTTTTATCACCATTTTTGGTCAAATAAACTTTAATTAGGTTGACTTTTTTAAAAAAGGTACTTGACATTTTCCAATCTCCAAAGGGGTTTTTGCCTGCAACCCCTCTGCTGCTCTTTTGGAAAGACCCATAAGCCTTCTGCTGCTCACCTCTTTAATCCTACCAACTGTAACAAACTAGGGGATGGAAAGAGAATTAATATTTATTTGTTTACTCTTAAAATGTCTGAACATCCTCCACTGCTTTAAGTTGGGGCGGGGGAGCAGCTGTGAAGTTTTACTTACACAACCAACTTTGATATTTCTTTTAGAACAAAAAGTTTAATTTTCACAGAATAAAATGCTGAATAATGTAACCCCAAAAATTTTGCTAATCTGTTGACGTCGAAGAAGGATAAAATGTAATGTAAACATAAGTATGAAGAGAAAATCACATAAAAAATCATTGTTTTTTGAAGAAAAACAATTTCTTTTGAGCATAGATTCTAAGCTATTCTAATAAGAATTTAAGATATGATTGCTCTGTAAACTTTAAATTTTTGAAATTTAGCAGTGAGAAGCACATGCGGGATCACTAATGAAATAAATGCTTGTCAGTCTACCCTGAGCTTTTATCTGTTTAAAACTAGGAGAGGAGACAATAATCAAGCCTTTCAGCTGAATCATATTAAGTGTTTTAGATTCAAGTCAAATTCTGTTGCATTTAATTTCCATTTACAAGGCTGAATATTCTTTGCCAAAATATTCTTCATTTGTTAGTTGGGTTTTTTTTACCAAGAATTAGTTAAGTCATTTTTAAATGTGATCTGGGACTATTTTGAAATAGTAACATTTTCTAAAGTCTTCACTTGGTTACCAAAACCAGCTGTTACTGATCATCAACTTTATTCCACAACCTGAATCTTTATCTCATTATTAGCATGGGAAATTCGACCCCAGTTCAGCTTTCTGCAAAAAGCTTGCAGAAGGATATGGTTGTGCAAAGCATGAGTACTTTTACTAAAAGTTCCATTTCTACTTTAGGAGAAAAACAACATTGAACTTTCAGTTCTAAAAGTAAGATTAAGTGCAAAACATATAAGTGCTCTAAAAATATTTTTCACTGAAGTCTATCAAAAACTTTTACATACTCCATTCAAGTATCTTTGAATCTACACAAGCTGAGAAATGCTGCTTATTCTTTGGACCTTCAGGGCCCTCAGACGAGCCAAATCA
Organism: Eulacestoma nigropectus; assembly: GCA_013397775.1. Taxonomy (NCBI): domain Eukaryota; kingdom Metazoa; phylum Chordata; class Aves; order Passeriformes; genus Eulacestoma; species Eulacestoma nigropectus. The sequence continues at coordinate 1,615,745 of VZTE01006447.1, read as the reverse complement.
GCATTTTTTCTTTCAAATGTTCCTTGGAACAACACACATGGTAGAACCCAGAGGTACCGTACTCGCTCACCTACACTGTAAAACCTTGCATATTTGTTTTAATTTTTTATGGTTTTTTGGCACATGCCCCGTCAGGAGAAGGCAGCCAGACCACATGCTGACTCTCTGACTGGTTCATGGCATTAGCTATGCTGTTTCATACCGTGGGCAACAACCCTGGTTCTGAAAAGGTTTCCATCCACAGAGAAGATGGTCTTGCTATAAAATGCTACAACTCCTGCTAGAAAATATGGAGAGGTGTATCAGTTAAGCACTTTTATATTGTTAATTTATAGGGAATCTTACAATGTAACATCTGGGTAAAAAATGTTCAAAGAAAGGAGAAAGAACGAAAGAAAAGGAAGGAGAGAAGGAAGGGAGGAAGGGAGGAAGGAAGGATCTGTTGCCACATAAGAAGGAAGTCTCATAGCAATTGCTACCACATGAACTCTTGAGCTGAAGGAGGAGTTTTCATTTCTGAATATTTTTTACTTAGAAACAACATAAAGCCAACACAAGCAAGACTCAGCTCTACATCACTTTGATATGACCTCTCATTTTCAAGCTCATTTAGCAGTCTGAAAGGCCATGTCTAGAATTTGCATTGCAGAAAATGTAAATAACTCAAAACATCAAGAAAACATCTTTTCTGTCTCAAAGAAACATCTGATGAAGCAACTTTATTTTATTCATGAACTGGCAAACTTAATTAAAGGATTCAGGATGTTATAGTGACAGATTTGGACACTAATACATATCTGAGAAACAGGCTGCCTTCAAAGTACAACAGAGAAGCTTCTATTTATAAATATTTAACTGAAGCATTGATACAAAAATGAGAAAATCTCCTTCATTTTATTCCTTGAGGAATTTCTTTGGAACAAAACTACTCGCTGAAACTAGCAACTTCTAATTCTCACAGATATGGGGGGATTTAATATAAGCATTTGTTTTAAAAAAGCTCCTGCAAATTTCCAGTTTAGCAACACGACATGACATTTGAGTCATGGAATCCCAGAATGGTTTGGGTTGGAAGGGACTTTGAAGATATCTCACTCCAAGCCCCCTGCAATGGTCAAGGACACCAGTTTGCTCAAAGGTGTCCAGGCCTTCCCAGAGCTTGTGGGAAGCTACACCTTCAGCTCTGCCTCATGGCTATGCCAGACTTCAAGGTGTCCTTTTCCAGCTGTGTAAGAAACATCCTCAGAAGCCAAGAGTGCATGGAAGGATCCAGCTTTGTCACTGCCTGCTCGCACAAACACTGCATTTATCGTTTCAGCTGCAGGTGCAAGTGATAAGCGACCCTTACACCTCTCTCTAAAGAGCTGTCTCAGGTCCCTTCCAGCCCTAGGAGATCTCCAGGGGAGACCTCAGCCAGAGGACAGGTAAATCTCATCAGCTGCTCTTTAAGGGGCTGAAGGCCCTGATGGGTCATGGGAATTACCCCTTCTCTTTAGACACCTTCCTATCCACCCGTCCTTCTGGCTGACAGACCCCGCTGCCCCACCAGCACGTCTGCAGAACCAGGATCTTCTCTCTTCCCTTGCCTGTGCTGCCTTGTGCTGGTCCTCCATTTTCATAGCCACACTTAATTACAGAAAGAGTGCCTGATCTTCTTTTAACCAACAAAACCTTCATCCAAATGACTGCTGCAGTATTGTGTGTCTGTTAGGTCACTAATTACTAAAATGTTACTGGACCAGAAACCTAGAGTGAGTCTCACAGCAATTAAATAAAATTTAGAAGCTGGCATTAAATTTACTTAATCATTGGCAGGCTAATCTTAACTGTCCAAGACCCATCTACTGAAATGGGATTAAGGAGAAGAAGATCAGTGGGAGTTCCTATCATCATACTAAATCACAAAGCCATCCAGCACTTTGTGTGTGTTTAATGTGCTTGAACATTCAAGGCATCTTCCAGCTGTGGCAGAGAGACCATCTAAGCTTGCTCTCCTTGTAGTCATTAACAGCACAATCATATAATTTCAAAACAGTTTTGGAATCAAGTAACAGAGGGTACAAGCTGATAGAGTCACCACACATCAGGTGGGACAGCGGAACTCTCTGTGTGTTCCCACTCAGATCTGATTAACTGAGTCCACCTGGGTGCAAAGATGTCTCTGTGCAGGATGTTCCCATTCCCAGCAAGGCCCTGTGAGGCTGCTGCGCCATGGAAAGAGCACCTGCACTACAGCCCTGCCACTGAAACCCGAGAAAAACTCAGACATGCTTCCACTTCCCTTGAAAACATAAACTGCTTCTGAGCATGTGCAGAGCGAAACTGTTACTGCTCTGCTTATTGGTAGTTATTTATCAAGTACACTCAGGATCTGCAGCGGATTTCAACAATTACTCCGGTTTTACTATTTGATTCCATCCACATTTCATCAGCACGCTGCTACAGCATGCATTATACATGCTGTATGTTCCTCCAGCATGTTCAGTGTTCTACGAAGAAATGATGTATCCAAGAAGCCCTAGAGTCAGCCTCAAGAAAGTTGTACAATCAAGTTTCCTCATAAGATCATTTGATGCATGTTGATTGCACTCAACACCACCAGCTTTCATCTCATCAGCGAACTTGGATCGTATCTTGCCTTCAGGAAAGAAGGGCAAAAATCTTTGTAACTCACCACTAAATATAAAGCTACATTATTAAGAAACATAACTCAAACTCCTTCAGCAGAGACAGAGCCAGACAGATTTCCCAGCTCTGTGCCATTTCTCACTGAACGACAAGCAAATCAATCAAATGTGGTTGGACAGGGAAGATTCTCATTATTTTTGTGTCCCTCCTCTGTTCTTCACACAGCACTGAAGATTATAACTGCATCAGTTCATTACTTTGACAAGGCAAAGATAATTAAATATTCTTCATAGTAATATTCTTTATTTACAGAATATACTTCCTCCAAATTTTAGATCCTTCTATCTCTTTAGGAAAGGTGACTACAAATACGTCCTATCTGAAAGAAAAAACCAAAAACCCAAAACCCCGAACACGACAGCAGCTTTATTCTGCACCTTGTCCAAGAGCCTAGAGCTGACCCATTGAGAATTCAAGAGCCACCTAAGCAATGCCTTTGTCCTCTTAAAAATCAATGGGACTTCTGCCACTTTGTCTTATAAAGGAACAAGACTGGTACTTTTCTTCTTGAATATTGTATTTCAGCTGGGTATCGAAGAGACCCCAACATCTCATCACTTCTAACATCAAGCCCTCGGCAGCCCTGTGCAAGATATTTAGGTTTCCTTTGCCTCAATGTCCATCACAGAAGGGAATTAATAGTGCTTAATTGTTCACCGTGTTGGCAAGTGGCAAGAACATGACCGTTTCTTGATGTGTTTTTTGAAAATGTAAATTGTCACCTATGGAAACTTTTAAGTATCACAGACCTGACTCAGAAAAACACATGCAAAAAAATGTCTGAAAAGAAGAACTTTTGATTAAATAATGATTGTGGGATTAGATCCATTATTAAAAAGAAAAAACCTGTCTATTATCTAGCTTTTGTAGCCAGGGATATTCTCCATAAATCATAATGAATAAAGTAGCCACATAAAATAATACTGAATTCAGAAGAGTCATCAGTGTCATTTTAGTATTACCTTTTACTATCTTCATTATCTTAGAAAAATTTTATCATCTTTTTTTAAAGTGTCATTTTGAGAAAACACTGAGAATCAGTGAATCGGTATTTTCAAGTAAGCCCCCTTACTGAAAACAGTTGCAATATTTTATCTCTTTTTCTCCTCTTTTCCTCTGAAAGATTGATCAGCTCAACTCATTACTACTACCTTTTCATCTACATGAGAGTTCTCCACGGGCAGTAGGATGAAAAATACAATAAAAAGAGAAAAAGTTACCACAAAGCAAGGTACGATCCCCCAAAACACAAATTCTTCCAGCTCTTCCAGGCTGCCTCCTGTTAGATGGGGAAGGATATTATTGACAACTCTGCTGTGATTCACAGTACTTTTAATTTTCTCCTTTTTCATAGAATCATGGAGTAGTTTGAGTTGTTAGGGACCTTTAAAGGTTATCTAGTCCAACCACCCAGCAATGAGCAGGGACATCTTTAACTAGATCAGGTTGTTCAGGACCTCTTCCAATCTGATCTCCAGTGTTCCCAGGGATGGGCCGTCTACCACCTCTCTGAGCAACCCGTTCCAGTGTTTCACTGTAAAATATACCCTTATATCTAGTTTAAATCTACCCTCTTTCAACTTTAATTACCCCTTTAATTACCCCCAACAGGCCCAGCTAAAAAGTCTGTCCCCACCCTTCTCATAAGATGAGAAACTGTTGCCCTTTAAGTGTTGCAAGGCTGCTCAAAGGTCTCCCTGGACACTTTGCAACACCTTGGCTCCAGCTTGAAAATTCCCAGCCACCTCTGCTGCCGATGGCATCTGGCCACTGGCTGGCAGACAAGAACTTGGATGCTTCCACAAGTACTTTTGGCATAAAATCATATATTTGGCATCTTCAGCTTTAGGGGTAGAGGATGATCAATTCCAGCCTGGATATCTTCTTGGAAACTAAAATTATCAAAGATAATGAACAGAAGAAAAAAAAAAAAAAAAGCTGTTTATGTGGTATGCAGTGAGTTGATGCTCTGCAGAACTGAGTTCACTAACAAAAAAAATATCTAGGGAGTAATTTCTTATCCATTAAGATGGCTTATAATTGATTAATGATGTATCCAATCTCAACATTTTCCTTTTACTGAACATTTTCATATTACAATGCCCAGAAATATTTCTATAAGTATTTAATGGCAGAAATAGATTTGGTCCATCTTATATCGGCTCTCATCTGCTATGCTTTACTCTGTGTCAGAGGGAATAGTCATTCCTGTTCAAGGATATCATCGCTATTAGACAGACAGCCAAGAGACAGCTTATATCAAAAAACTGCCCTCCAGCCTTTACATATTTACAATTTGCATTTATCTTTTTAAGCTTTCAATAAGCAATTTCTCTGAGATATTTTCTCTAAGATGTTTTATTGTTTGTTTACAGCAATTTAGCTACTTTATCAACCACTTAGATGATATATTTACTCAGCTACTTCATCTGGAACATGCTTCCTTTTATGTCTCATGATCTACATTGCACTTTCTACAGCAGAATTGTAGCTATTCAATAATTTAAACTTTGACATTATGAGACTTTGTCAAACATTCATAGCACTAATCTGGAGAACTCTTACATTATCACATACTAGTCTATACAGCCTATACCTGTAGGTATTCAACATTTTAATTTAAAAAGTTAAACTATAAATGCTGATTGTGTAAGTGTGCATGATCAATCACACAGGTCATCGTTCAAAGCAGTTATTAAATAGAAATGAAAATTCTGTTAAACTGTAATGTTAGTAGTTTCATTTCTGTGCTCTAAATGCAAAAATCATTAAAGACTGATCTTTCGGCTTTCAGATACTTTACTGTCTGCCTTCTCTGCAGTAGCAACATAGAAGAAATACTGGAAAATAATGAGCACATTGCATCCCTTCTCAAAAAATAATTGACCTAAGCAAGAAGGCAGCTTGAGAATTATTAGTGGTTTAAAAAATACTGAACCATAAAAAATAAAATTCTTCCCAAAACTCACTGTATCAGTTGCAGGCACTTTTCCAAAACCTTGCAGTGCACTTTTTCTGCAGTGTGTGCAGCATTCATCAAACAAGAGTACACAGTATTTTTTTGATTACAGTTTGAAAACGAAACATAAAAATCTTGACAATCAGTTATTATTTCTTTTTCATTCAAACTCCTCCTTTCTTAGTTCCATGGCATCTAACCCATGCCAGCTTCATTTTGTAGGGCTAGAGTACTCAGAAGGTGCCACACACAGAAAATACATGTTTATCAAGCTTTCTCAACCTGAGAAATAAGTTCTTCAAAATCCTGTAATGATGATTCTTTTTCTTTATCAAAGTTTGGTGCTAAATGATTTAGATCTGAAGCTATAAAAATATGTTTCAGGAGGAAAGGGGATAGATAGGTTGAAATTTCAAAGCTTTTTCAACTATTCCATGTAAAAATGCAAACCAGTTTAATTACAGAAATCTTCTTAGGTATAGTGACCCAAATTCTCTCTTGGCCCATCTCTCTTGCAGCATCAGGTGAGTTACTTCAGCAAGCAATTTTATGCACAACACTCATTCTGAACACTGCCTGAGACTATAAATGCGTTTATTTTATGCAGCTCAATCCAGTACAAGAACGACAGAGCTGTGCTGGGAACACAAAGCCTGGTAGAGAATGAGCCTCTCGCTTCCAAGTGTCTGCAGCTCAATCCAAATACAGCTTGCCTGTCTCAGGATTGCTACAGTGACCCTGCAGAATTTCAAGCCAACATGTACGACAAGAAACAACTTCAAAATCAAAAATTCTGACACAATGGAAGTTCAGTTATAACTCATGAAATAAATCTCTTCCACAGCATAACCACCTACTCAATGACTTGGTATTTAAGTACTGGATGTGGAAAAGCACAGCTGCCCACCAATTACCAAGGGGCCAATGGTCATCTAAAATTCTTTTTCTTCATTCTTTAAGAGTCCTCAAATATGAGCAGTGCTTAGTGTTATAACTGTGATGATGCTGGTAAAGTTATTTGAATCTATAAAATATCAGTAAAGATATCTCAAAAAATAGCTTCATACGGCCCCAGCTTCTTGATGGGTTTCACCAGTACGAGTGACCTCTCTTGGGATGCAATTAATGTCACCAGAGACTTCTAAATCACTGAGGGGAAAGAGGCATCCAGAGAGTTTGGGAAATGTTTAGAGGCACAAATACTATGAAAATAGAAAGCCACCAATCCTTTGCTTAATTATTTTATGTACTTGTTCACTGAGCGTTTGTTTGCCCTCTGTGAATATTTGCATAATCAAGTTTCAGAAACATTAATGTTCCCAGAAAACACATTACAGCTGTTGAATTGTAAAACTGAGATTTTTCAAACTCCGGACTAAATCTATACAAAAAATATGTACTCGTGGATGTCAGTTGAGGTTTTACTGTAGGCAAATGTAGGGAATTCACAGCTTAAAAACCATCACTAGGAAAGAGAGCCACGGGTAGTATATTTTGGGTCTTTAAAAAGACAAATCCTTGGTTGTATTGACTCCCAGCAGTCAGATATTTTTGTGTGAAAAATTAGTTGAAAAGTATGAGCACAGTCCTGTCACCTCAGAAAGCAAAAATCATCCCAAGCCTTAGAGGTGCTCACCTGAGCAAAATATGCATGATGTGCCATCAACAGACGTGTCTCCTGAGGCCATCAGAGTGGCTCTGAGGCATTAACTTTTCTCCCTCTTCTTCTTTGTCAGTCCTTTTCTGCCATCCATATTCTTTTTTCCTAGTTTCCCCCAAAATCACTGCTGTCCCAGAGCAACACAGGGACTAAGGCAGAGCCAGCTCTCTCCAGGCTGCCCAGTGACAGGCACCGTCTCTTTTTCTGCCACTTTTTCTGCACTTGCTCATGATTCTCCAGGCTAACAACCCACAAGGACTCTCACCCAGAAGAAAACAGAAAGCCACAAAGGAAAAGCGAGTGAGAGGCCTCAGCTCCCCTCACCGCAGTGCTGAGGTCACCCTGACCTTCAGGCAGCTGGGTCAGCCTGCTAAGTCATGGAAAGCTTCCTTCTACCTCCTAAGAGAAACAGTTAACCGAAAAAGCCAGCTTTACTTCCATGGAAAAGCTCAGCAGAAACAGTTGCAGAATCTCTGCCTGGATGAACAGGTACTGCCAGAGGTAACAGAACTTGTGAGTCTCCACCAAACTAATTTTCCAGTTTTTACCTCCAGCAATAAGACATTGTGTCCTGTTCCAAAAAAACAGATCAACTAAGAAATTATTGATATGCAAAAATTACAGCAAGAAAGCCTTTAGTCAATCATTCCAGCACTGCTAGAATGGTTTTTTGGGTTTGGATTAGCAGAAGAGTCAGGGAAAGGATCCTTACAAGCAGAAGGAAACTAATACATCCCACAAGGAGAAAATGCAGAAGCACGGCAATTCCCTTCCAATCCCTCGGAGGAGCAAGGTTAGGACAGAGATTGAATAAACACACTATTGTGCTGCTCAGTGCCACACACACACACAGGATTTGCTTGTACAGGTAAAATGTGAGTGAAGGGAAAGCTCAAAAGCTTGGAGGGGTTGATTCCTTTCAGTGTTCAGGAGCTGCGCTAATAATCTCAGAATGTGTTCGAACTTATTTATACTGACAACTGGCAAACAGATTAAGAGGAAAAGAAAAAGTCTCCTCCCTTCCCTAGATTTATCCAAAATGCCAAAGTAAGCCCTAAGTCTTCCTGGTGTGCAGTGGGACCAGCCTTACTCCAGGGTTTAGGATGCCAGGCTGTGTGTGTTCACACAGCACCAAGCCTTGTGCCTGCTCCCCTCCTCTAACCAGGAAGAAGAAATACAGGAAAACAGAGGCAGGTTTTGGCTCTCAGTTATCAGGCACAAGGAATTATAAAAGCTATTTTTTAACATGATGGTCATGTCTGCAGGTCATCTCTGCAGCAAATATGAGCAGGAACGTTTGTGGCATTAATCCCACACTGGCAGACTGATATGCCTTTCAAGCTGAGTAAGGGTTTAATGCTCTGAAGGGAAGGGAAAAAAAGATTTCTTTTAGATAAATTGCTTAATTGGAAAGTCAGGAACTCTCCTGCCTAAGCAATTGATTTTACAAAAGAAAAAAAAGTTTATTTCAAAATGTAAGCCTGCTATTCATCTATAATACCCAGGGGAAAACGAAGCCAAGGGATAGACTCTTGCTTTCACGCTGCTGAAACTACAATTCTAAAAACATTAATAAGGCTAATAAACAAATATTTTAATAAATATTCTTCATCCCTTGACTGTTGTAGTGAAGAGTAAACCCAGAGACAGAGACACCGTTTCAGATCTCTGACAGACCGTTTACCCAGGAGGCAGGGGCTGAGGTAATGGGGTCCCCAGAGGGACACAGCCCTCACCACTGCCATCAAGAGATCAGCTCCCCTTAAGCTTAATGGACTTCAGTGCATTGACTTGCACGGTGCTGCAGATCTCGGGGAAAAGCTCCAGCACCATCCCCCATCCCAGAGAAACTCCTCCACCTTCTGCAGGAGCATGAACGGAGCATTTACAGCCACCAGTGCGACCACCAGGCTGCCCCAGCTTCCTCCCTCCCTCCCCCCATGAAAAACCTTCAGCAGGTCTCGGTTTTGTCAGCACAGAAATCATTTGCATCTCACTTATCCACAGGCTGTGAAACTCTCTCCCTCTGCACCTACAGAGGTTCCTCTCTGAGGAACAGCTGCAGGACACACTGCAAGCCAGGGACTTCCCCTGGGCAAAGCACCACTGGTGAAAAGGACATTTAAGATGGGATCAGGCACGGTGCTTGCCTGGCAGCAGGAGGAACACGACTGCCCCCTTAAAGAACAGCCACCTTTGAAGACAGAGTTCATCTTTTTAATGATATAAACTTAAAAGCAAGTTTGATATTAAGCACTAGCATGTTGCAACTTCCTCAAGCTGCAGGAAAATAAAACAACCTAAGTGTTACCCTTCAACATATTAGCATCAATTTTTCTGTGCTTAGTTACTTGGTAAGCACCCCTGATGTTACTACTGTAAATTACAGAAGCTCACCCACTTTTGCTACATGAATAGCTTTAACTTTTATTTCACCACCATTGTGCTAACATGACAATTCTTAGAAATCCTTGTGCAGAAATGTCACTGAATTACTATACCTGGCAGCTGTTATTTACAGAAGTAGTTCAGGTTATACAAGAAGTAATAGGTTTATTATTACTACTGACATATTCATTTTTTATGAGCTACATCAATTAAAACATTACAGAAGTTTAAAACAATTTACAATTTTTTAAAAAGAATTTAAAATGTGTACTGTTATTGCCTCTCACAGTGATAAACTAGTATTGCACAGGTAGCTAAATTTGGACAAAGATTACCGAAATACTATCCTTGTATGCTCCCCAAACCTTTTTTAAAGGGGAAACACATGCATAATTATCATCACAACTTTCCCAACAAACTCGTGGTTTTGGCTTTTTTTTGTTACTTTTCTATGTTACGACACAAAACAGTGGACTTAATTATAACTAACCCTCTGTACATATTTTTCTATTTTTCCCCATATTGCCTAACTCTTCCAAATGTAGATATATATGGGGTTTTTCCCCAGCATGAAGCCTGCAGACACTGTGCTTCCTTGCTTCTACAGGTTCCACACTGAGATAACTTTGCAAACCTCATCTCTGTCACTTCTCCAAGAAAGTACATTATCTCTGTCTCTTGGTTTCTCTGTAGGCTGTGACTTTCTGCAACAACTTCTGTGTGACAGGTCAGATCTGGCAACGTTATCTAATCCAACAGCCAATATCCAAAGTAACGTCTTCCTAGCTGAAGCTAAAATACAATACCCCACTCTGATCTTTCTTGACTTGCCAGCCGCCGTTAGCAGCCAGTCGCGCTCAGATTCCGTCTCCCTGAAACTCCCTTGTCTCTGCCTCCTCCTGCCAAGCTGCTGCCACTGCCTCAAGGTGTCCTTCAGATATCATCTCCATTTCCTTCTCAACTTTCTGCAAAACTTCCCCAGGGCTCGCCCTCCACATCCTTTTCCCTTGGTAAGGTCACACACAAACTCAAACTGAACAGCCCTCTCCGTCTCTCCAGTTCCATTCGCCTCCTTTTCAAACTCTAACGTGGGATAATTTTTCTGGTGTATCCTCAGGGAAGAGGTCAGCATCTCAAGGCCAGGATAAGTATCGCTAAGCTGTAAACATCTTTGGACATTATCCTGCTTCCCTGGAGGCCCCAGCATCCTCCCTCCCTCAGGCACTCCTGATGCGGGGAGGAGACCCACAGCACACGCCCACCACTCACCTCGGGCACTGGAGCTCCCTTTGCCATCAGCACTGAGAAATTAGCATTTTAAAGCATCATTCACTCAAACTATTTCACTGGTTAAATTTAAAATTAAATAAATCACACTCTCATCTGCAGCAGATGCATTAGCTTCCCAGCTCAGGACTGTGGAGAGTCTTTAATTAAGCTGATGACTCTGATTCTAGGTGTTCCTTCCCTCAGGTCCCTTGGGTTGGCGTATATTGCTGTGAATCACTCTTAGCTCCATTCACAGTGTAAGGAACCTGCCTGTCTCATTCTCTCTCTTTGAAATAAAAAGCCCCCAAGGCATTCTGCCACATCAGGTGCCTCATTTTTAAGAATCAGAGAAGTTAATTTTGCTTTGCTTCTGGCACATGCTGCCAGTAACATTGGGTGTTGTCAGCACGTGAGAAGTCAAAGTCACTGATCCAAAAAGCTGTCAAATGATTAACACAGCACAGTCACAAACCTGGATGCTGCATAACTTAACATTTATTATTCAATTTGAGGACCTCAGATAAAAGTCTTTAAACAAGAAAGGTGTAAGCAAATTCCAAATCAATGCTCAGGTGTTAGACTGCATGCAGGTCTTACTATGCTAAGTTTAAGACTGAAATACTGAACGAAATAAGCACAAAATTTTCTCAACACATGGTTAGTAAAACAATTTTGGATTAAAGAATGAGAAAGATTAAATTCCTCATGATGTGGTATTCGTTCAGGAAAATGTTATGTAACACTCACAGACCCAAAGTGGCTTCAAAGAGAATCAAGTTTAATGCCCTATTTCTTAAAGTAATGATGGGCAGTAGGAAAATTTTTATATGATTACAATCCAGGAAAGTACTAACCTATTATTAATTATAATTTACCACCATGTTCATGTATCTTTGTGTTTATTAGTTTTAAAGCGACTGCCTTCTAAATTCCTATGATTAGGATTACACTGAAAGCTGTGAATTCTATGTATTAGAATATGGGGGGGTGGGGGGGTGGCTATATATTAAATATCTCAAATGTATACCACAGAATCAGCATATATTCATGCATACACGAGTATTTGTGCTTTTTGCCAATTGCTTTTAAGTTTTATGAAGAGAGCAGGGAATTAAGAGTGGAAAGGTTTGAAAGAACATTAACAATTTGTACTGGCAAGGAAGTGCCATCAAACACACCCCACCAGCAAGGTCACAGCTGGCAATGGGACTGAGTTGCCCTGCAAGGAGAGACTCCAACCACTTCCATCTCAGCTGTGGAATGCTGGGCAATTGCTGTTGGGACACTCTGGGCCTAAGCACCAGATCTCTGCAGACACTGTGCTGCTCCTTACAGCAGCAGCTTGGGATTTGATAGCAGCTCTTTCCCCTTCTCTCTCTCTTTTAGTTTTTAACTAGTACTAGTTAACTAATCTTGATGTTACCTTTAACGTGGAGCAATTCTTTCTTCATAGACTGGAAGGGGAAAATATAAGCATTTCAAATGGGTTTTTTTCCTCCTTCCTGCCTCTTCTTATGATGCAGGAAGGAATGTTTTCAAGAGGAAAAGGCCCCGGTTATTATTATCTGGTAATACAGATGTTGACAAGGAGACTGAAAAAATATGGAAAGGTAATACATGGAAATGTATTTACAACTTGGGATTAGTTCTTCTAATTTCCACCTAGAGACCGCTAGCTTGTCCTCCCCATAGAGATGTATGTCGTCATGCACATAGTTTTGGTCTACAAAATACAAATAAATCACACCAGCAACTCCACTCAACACAAATATGATCAAAACCAGTTTGCTAGAATGAAAGAAAAGCAAGTGCAGATTATGCGGATTTAAAAGAGCCCAAAAACCCACTCAGGCAACAACACTTAAGGCAGACTGCTCAAAGCCAGTCCCTTTGATGAATGCTATAGTCCTTTTGGACAATTTTTGGAGCCCCCTAATAGGTCACTCCAGAGTCTCAAGAACAGAATAAACACAAAGACATTGTACATTTACTCAGTGTTTTTGAAAATATAAATATTTACTTTGTTCCAAGGGTGCATTTTGAGCTGGACACGTCCAGCAGTGTGACAGTGAGTTGTGTCCCCATGGCCGGGCTGCCTCCTGCCACCACGGCCACCACCAGACTGCGCTGCCTTGGAGCTGCAGCTCCTCACACAGAGACAAACATGATGGCACGTGGCACAGTACGGCTCAAATTCCATATTGCCTTAAACAAAATACCATGCAAACCTGCTCATTTTAAATGTGGCACTTACTTGGGGTTTTTTTTTGCATTATTATGCTGCCACAGACTGTGTTCCTACCAATGACACAGCCCTGTATCACTTGTGCCCTTCGCTATGTATTATCCTGGCGAGTTCATAATTGAACACTCACTGAGATTATCTGGTAGTGACTTGCTTTTGATGTAATGGATTTCAGAAATGCTGCTCTCGTTTTAAGGGATTTATTTCCTAACCAGCCGGTAGATTGCAGTGATTCTCCTATCTGCACAAGGCCTGCACACATCCTGCGGGCATTCAAAGATCCAGCTAACTGAAGTTTCAACCCAAAAAGTGTGACCAAGCAGCCTTTATGGCCAGGAACAACTACATACCAGTCTCTCTCTCCCTCTTTCTCTGTAGGAGGAGATGCATTTGCAGTTTGCAGGGGTGGGCAGATGTTTCCTGCTAAGACACAGGTTTGGTTTAAAAATCTTCGTTGCTGTAAACATATTTAAGTCCAAAGGGAACATTACAAACCCCCTTAAAGTCTGTGCTCCTAAACCTAATTGTAAATAAGAAAACTGTTAGTACACCAGTACTCATCAATTAGCAGGTGCTAAAACACTACTACAATAAACCTGAAATGTAAGAATTGCTGATACAGCCCCTGGACGCTGATGAAACTTCCCGCAGAATTTTTGCTAAGGACATATCTGCACTTTCCTTTTATAGTTTACAATCTAAGAGCTAATGAATAAATAAAAGTGAAAGGAAGGCAGGAAAGAAAGAAGAGTAAAAGGTTATAACATACATATTATATTACACAGTAATTATGTGCTTTTGAAATGCCAATTAGTAACTCCTTCCATGATCCAGCTCACAGTCAGATCAATATTAGGTTGATAACAGCAGAGAGTCGTGATCCGGTGGAGAATATTTTATTACTAAAGAATGTAGAAAGCCACAGAAACATCAGCTTAACTCAACTTTTTTTTTTTTTTAATAAGAGCAAATTGTAGTCACAACTGTGTTAAGAGCAAGACATAAACTCTTGTATTCCACAGTCCTTGTAAATTCTGCACAAATGTTTGGTTTGAAGACAAATGTTTGGTTTGTTTTCCTAGCCAGACAAGATAATTATTATTTTCTATTTTCTGGATTGTGGGGTGTTTTTTTTCTTTCTTTCCTCAGAGCAAGGCAAACAATGTTTTAACAGAATTTTTCTCTTTCAGAAGAAAAACAATATTCAAAAATTATTTGGCCATCAGCACAACACGGAAGTGCACAAAATTCAGTGATTCTCCTGGAAGAGCTAATTTACTTGCTGTGTTGACAAGACGAGCCAAAAATGTGAAGAATAAAACCAATTTCATAGCCATGGGGGGGATCCTAGAGTCGAGGATGTAATGACACAGAAATGAGGCAGGTATTTGGCATTCCCAGCTAGACCCTAAAAGTTTTTGTTACAGATCTCAGAGTGAAAGATCATTGTTCATAGTAGTGTCAGCAAGGTGGTAAGGTGGTAAGGCAATCATCTCAAAACAAGCTGTAAAAAGTCTTAGAGGTAAAAGGCTTTTTAAGGAGATTTTGCATTTTATCCAAAGAGTTTGGTATCTTTAGGCTTTTTTTCTTGCTTGATATTCTTTTTCCTCCGTCAATTTGTTTCTCTGTCACCAAACTTTGGATGCAGTGTACTCAGTTCATGGACACAAAAAGTTGTACCCACCCCTCAACAAAGAAGGGTGTGAGAAAGGGACCGGGGTGTCCCTCCATCCAGGCACCAGCCCTCCTGCAGCCCCAGGGTGATTCAAAGAGGCAGCTGACACGGATGAAGTTGGCAGAATTCACTTTAGTGGGCAAGTGGATCATTCTACTTCTTGTTTTGTGGATTCAAAAGTTTATGCTTTAATGCTCTGCATTACAGAGCAGAAAGTGGCTAATCCAAAAACCACTGCGATGTAACATTACATTGATCGTAACACACAGGAGCCAAGATGCCACAGGTTCGTGTGTTGGGGAGAAATGTAAGAGGAATAAAAGATGGGGTTTTAGAGATCTTGTTCCAATAGGTGTGAAGCTTTCCTGTAACCTTTTTTCTCGAATCTTCATAACTGCTAGAACTAGCACTGTTTCTTGGGAAGTTATGCTTAAAATGCAATTTATATTTGTCTGGTCACTAATGATGTATTTTGGAAGCAATTTCCAGTACAAGGTCTTCATTACCATAGGGAAGTTACTGCTTCTCTACAGTCGTAAATACTTTCTCATGGAGTATCCACTGGCTCAGCATTGAAGCACTTAAAACTATTTATAAAGCACATTTTACACCTGACACATAGAATTAAGAGCAGAAAAATGAGACAGTTTTCTCATGGCATCAGTATTACTGTGTTGGTTGTAAAATGGACTCATGTCTAGAAGGTTCTGATTCATGTTCTCTCTTTTTGAAGACTATTGACTCCTCTGGCTCTTTTTCTTTTTTTTTTTTTTTTTTTTAATGGCATATTGATATTGGTGGTTGCTGTTGTTTTGGCTTAGAAGTCCAGTGAAATGAATTTAATAAATGTTTCTGTCAGTGAAAAATTAGCATTGGCTGTTCCAAACATAGCAAGGGAATACTTCCCAGAGCAAGTACCACACTGCTCTCTGTTCTCTAGTACTTTCAGCGACAGACCTAGAGAGGATGAAACAGTTTTAAGCAATTTAAGATTATATTTGCTGACTCTTTGAAGTAGGCCAGGGCAATTGTAATTCATCACTTCCCATGACCTTGTCCATTAGAGCATAAACTAACGGGCTGTTCTGTGGTGTGATGGACACAGTTATCCCTTACACAACTGGTCATTAGAGCCACAGGTAACCCCCCGCCCCATCCCCGAGCCCGCAGACATTCTGCATTACTGATCATACACTGCACAGCCTAATGCAGCCTATATAAAAATGACAGTGCTAATCGAAGATTTATACCTTTAATCCCCTCCTGCCTCAGCTCTAAATCATGATTTTTATTCCCAGCACTAATGGGATAAAGCCCAACTGAGGATTTTCTAACATGACGAAATTCAGCTGCTCCTTCTGAGAAGACAAACAAACCCCAGACCCCTCAACTTTGCCGTGCATGGAGTGGAGCCCCAGCAGGTTTCCTCCCCCCACACAAACCTGAGCACAGCCTGGCACTCACTGTCCCGAAGCACCGACAGCAAGGCACTGAAGTGAACTTTTCAGGCTCTCACATCATTTGATGAAACAAAATAGCTGGTGTAAAATTTCTCGATGTTCTTTTTCAGGACTAAGAATCACTAATCAAATATTGTCACTGATTGAGTTTTTATTTTATTTCAGAAAAAAAAAAAAAACAAGCCCTACTTATTTCTGCAGAGATACTTCCTACTGAATACCAATCTGGTTAGGGATTTCATTTTACCACTCTAGAGTGCAGTAACTCGGCTAGAACGTAGTTTTCAATCAATGCAAAGGCAGGATAGTGTCAGAGGTTGGGGAAGAAGGCAGTCGAGGACAGCGCCCGCTGTTGCCTCGGCTCTTCCCCCAGCACCATCACCCTCACTGCCCAGCCACAGCACCCACACAACTCTCCCACACGCGAGGACACCGCCACCAGCAGCAAACACATCGCCTCGTCCCGTCCCGCATCGTTCCCACCACACGATACCAAAATCACGTCTCACGAGCCGATTTCACACCGCATCTCTCAAGCAGAGCCTTTGCCGTGCCGGTACTGCGGAGCAGCGCTTCGGGAGGCACCGGCAGCTCCGTGCCGAGCCACCGCCTCCTCGGGGCGAACTTCGGGCACGGACCCGCGCGGGGCTCGCTCGGAAGGTGCCGCTTCCCGGGACGGGACCCGCGGCCGGAGCTGCCCCTCGCCTCGCCCCGAGCTCGGCCGAACTTCCCCGCGCCCGCCCGGCCCGGCCCGGCCCGGCCCGCCGGAACCGCGCGCGGGGGCTCACGGGACACCGAGTCCCGCGACACTTCCGGCTCCGTTCCCATGGCGACGCCCCGCCCACAGCACGGGGTGTGGCGAGGCCGCGCCCGCTCGGGGGCGGGACAAACGCCGTTGCCATGGGGACGCCTCGCTCGCTGATTGGAGGAGACGGGCGGTGTCACGGCGGAGCTCCGCCCCCCAA
>VZTE01006447.1:1476891-1598348 GCA_013397775.1 Eulacestoma nigropectus | reverse complement strand
GGCACCGCCCCGCCCGGCTCCGGACCGGCACCGAGCCGAGCCGCGGGCGAGGGTGGGGGGAGCCCAGCCGGTCGCGCCGCCCTCGCCCCCGGGGCCGGGAAGCTGAACGAGATCAGCCCCGCTCTGTGAAAGCCGAGCCCCGCAGCGCTCTCAGCCCAAATGAGTAAGACTGCAGCAGAAAGTTTATGCTGGCTGCTTTTTCCTTCGTGCTCCACGGGGTTTTTTGCCTTTCTACCTTCCCCGTTCCCTCCTGCCGCCTCTGCCCTCGGTTCTAAAGCGTCTCCAGCCCGCTGCGGTACCGGGATAGGGGCGTGCTTATGTAACACAGGTACGAGGCACAAGCACCAGCCTCACGGCCCCCCGGCAGCGCACAGGGGGTTTCCGAAATCACAGCGCTTTATTAAGTCCCACACCAGCTCCACGCTTCCCCGTGGAGCAGAAGAAATGCATCTCTAATTAGACTTTTCACCCAAATAACTTTCAGTGGGGTTGGTGGTGGTACAGACTAACAATGTGTACCCTCCAGACTCCCGAGCAGGACTTGCCAGAAACACACGAATTCTCTTTCTGCGAGTCCAACCCAGAGCTGGTGCCAAAGTCAGGATTTGGAGATGGAATTTGGTAAGCTCTGTGAGCAGATTGTGACACCTCAGGCTGATAATGAACAAGCACTATTTTGTATATACATAACATCCTTAAATGACTCTTACTTCAGAGAAACCTCCCAGTACAACAAGACACAGTGTGCCACACGCCAAGGCATTGCTGGGGTGTCTTCGAGGGGTGCATGAAACTGCAGCCAGGGCAGGTAACGTTGGTTCAAGAGGAAGCAAAGAAGAAAAAAGGACAGACTACAGCCAGAAGCCATGGCACAAGTCTCCCAAAGGAACAGCTGATTTGAAATCTCTCACTGCATGAGATTCCAGCTTCGGGCGTCTCTGAAGCATCTGTTCTTTCAAGAGGGAGGCTGTTGAGCAGTATTTGCTACCATATCAAAAGTTATTCTCCCGGTGCAGGAAGTTATTGCTCAAAAATAAAAAGACTTTTAAAAATTCAGGCCCCAGGTGGAGCTTGTTTTATGGTTCTGTCTCATTTTCCTCCCTACTCCCACCCCCTCTTTTTTTTTTTTTTTTTAAGTAATTTGAAGAAACTGTACAAAGCATGTGCCCAAAAAGTAGCAATGCAAGAAAACAAAATTTTTGCTAAAGACTTCAGGCTGTGCTTTGCTACTCAAAGGTCCACCCCACCCTGTAAAGAAGGCTGAGAACTTGCTCATCCAGGGGCCTATGGGGGCCTTCAGCTGTGCTTGTAAATCTCATAGTGACTTCAGACATCTGCCAGAGTTCTTTTAAATGGGGTTCATTTTCAGAAGATTTTCATTTCCTGGAAGAAAATCAGAATATTTTAGTTTCTTTTAAATCATCTCAAACACAATATTACAGAGGCAAAATTAATTTTGCACTCCTTAACTCAGCCACAAAGGCAGGTGCTGCTGGAGATGGAGTTGGTGAGGAAAAGACTGACCTGTTCAGTCTGCAGAAAGCTTCCTAGGCAGCCTTGTATGGGAAACCAGCCCTGGGTACAAAGATCCCCTCCAGAGCGGGGAGAGCAGTCAGTGTTATTCCAGTGACTCTGAGAAAAATGTCATTTCCAAAGAAAGCCAAATGCAAAGTAAAGGCACAGCAAGAGGGTCCCTCCTGGCCCAGATATGATCATCTCCGGGCACCATAAGCGAGGCATCCGGGCTGGCCTCTAGCCTGCAGGACTGCTCACATTAGCCTCCTTCACCTTAGCAGATTTATTGGATTTTGAGCAATAAAAACCACATTTAGCAAGCATATCAGGGGCTCAGCAGTGCTCTTTCACCTCTCTCTATCGTATGCAGACAGGAATGAAACTTAATGGATATAGATGGGAAAAAAAACCACCCTCATATAAAAATGAGATATGATTCAACTCGAATGTGAGTGTTGAGGAGGAGGGAGTGAGTAAATGGCTGTTTGAAAAAAGGGCTAACAGGCTAACTTTCACCATACTCTGCCCAAACACTTGTTCTGAAAAGAAAATTATGACTTCAAGTTACTGTCACCAGGAGCTCAAGCAAGCAGAGGTAACCTGGAAGATTCAAAGACATTCTTCTTCATTTTGAAATATACTTATGTTTAACAATCTCACATGGGAACTACTTGAGACAAGAGAATGAACTCATGACATTTTTAGTTAGACTAAATATCTGTAGGTTTTTGTAAGCTCCTATAAGAACTTAGTGTAAAGTTTTCATGCTTGACTTTATACTCCACAGTGGCTGACCTTCCATGCAAGCCCCAAAACCAGCTTTAAGCTAAAAGAGAAATCTCTTCCTTATAATAAGAAAGAAAAAGCAACTTGGGTTAAAAAGTTGCCAAAGACAGAGATAAGATCAATAATTTGCTGGCATTGTTTTTAAATGAACTTCTACAAATTTTGAGATATCTATTCCTAGAAAGTACAGTTCGCTGATTAACCTCCTGCTCTCACAAGGTGGGACCTAATTAGAGGATGAACCTAACAAGGGCTGGAGCTGTAAAATCTCTGTAAGTGCATGGTTTGTCATGATAAAATATCCCAGAAACAAGGTAGATCAATAGAGCGGGATTCCACAAAATGCCTGCTGAAACCCTCCCAAGCACCACTCTGCTGCTTGCTTCTTCAGTAACATCATTCCCTGCCATCCCTCCTGTTCCCTGATGTGGCTGTTAATCCTCCACAGGTGTAATCTTCTTTGGGCACTGGCTGCTTAGCAAAATGCAGTTCACCCTGGGTGTTGACTGCTAATGCGACCATCCACGTTAGCCCTGCGAGGAGGTTCTCAAATGTTTCGGTGCCTTTAGGGTGCAATTAAATAACTGAGTGATTACCAAAATATGCTGGAGAATATTAAATCTGGGAGCAGATGCCTCTGTTACACACTGCAATAGAGCAGGTGGCACTTGTTGGAGCAGCCCCTCAGTGCACTGAACAAACTTCCTTCCTGAAATGTTTAAAATGAGTAAGAAATCAACGTGATCAGCCAGGAAAGTTGATTAAGCTATCCAGAAAGTTTGAGAGAAAAGAACACCCCTGCTTGTGACAGAAAAGCCTGCCTGTCCCACTATGCAAGTGCAGCAAGTGGCTGCGGGCAGCAGAACTGCTGCTGGAGGCAGCATTTCCCAGAGGCTCCTGATCACTATTCAAGTCTTGCAGTAACCTGCTCTTAGAAACTCCCAATACAGTTCCCCAGCCACACATTTTCCTGCCTCTTATTTTCTAAGCCTTATGTTCTTCAAAAAAAATACCACAACCCTTTCTTCTTCTTTTTTGTCACATTACATGAAATGTATAATCACCATCATGAGAAATAAAGAATTTAAAGTGTATATTGGTAATTATAGATACTTCATGACAACATATTTTTCTACAGCTATAGAAAAATATTTGCTCTCTTTTCCATTTTATGCAAGTACGTAAAATTTACTCTTACTGCTGCTCCACATACCAAGGGCCTAATTCTGTGCTCACACATGTTGGCAGCTATTGACATGAGTGAACTCAATTTCTGATTCACACCAGTTCATAATCAGATAACAGACTTCTCTGTTTATGGATGAAGAAGTTTTAATACCACGAGGGAAGCTGACTTGGGATCACTGCAAGGCTGCCAGCTCCCTCAGAATTATTAACAACCAGGAGCCATGCTGTGTGTCAGTGCTGGGCTTGTGTGAAACAGAACAGCGCCTGCCTCCACTCAGCTTCCCAAATATCCTCTACCCCAAGCAGCTATCCTACACTGCTGGTCATGGCCAGCAAGCTCACACACAGCTCAAGGTATCCCAGGAAAAGCTGTTCCAGGAAGATGGCACTGTGGCCATGCACACACACACACGTGTTCATGTGTGCACAATCCCACATGCCCTGCAGCCTTCGATCTGGCTGCAGCAGTTGAAGGAAATGTAAAGGAAAATTCCCTCAAGTAAAGCACAACTTCAGGCAGACTCAATAAATCAGTGGGATGCCAGGCTTCAGCCTGGCTGCAGTGCCAGGAGCTGTTGCTGCTCTGTTAACCCACAATGTTTGATTGCTGCAGTGAAGGATTTCTCCGAGTGGACACCTCTCCCACTGGGAAATCACCGTGTTATCCCTGCCAGGTGTTGTCATATTAACTGTGTGTGATGTGTCCACTCCTTTTAGCACTCCAAAATTCCCTTACAGCTTACTGTCTTCAGGTTTTGAAGGATGATTTCTAACCAGCTTAGCATGGTCCAGTAATTTAAATTTTGAACAAAACCAAGGAGAATCCACTCCTTGGTTTCTTGCTGAAAGACATTTTCAAGACTTATAATACCCAGTCCAATATAGTGAACTGATGAAGAAGCAAATATAGATCTTCCTCATTTACACAAGCTAATATCCACTGAAGTAGAAGGATACATTTGTTATGATTAACTTCTGTTCTTATTCACTACATTTATTTCAATAGAAAATTTTTAGATTAAGTATTTGTAACTCTTTTTAGAAACAAAAGGTGTACTAAAAAATTCTGGTGTACAAAGGAATCATTGGTGGACAATGATTCTTTCACTTAATTTTCTGTAAAGGTGAAGGGTATTGAATTACGACCAGAAGATGAATAAAAAATCTTCCCTGTTACAATAATAAAGAGTTATTTAGACTAGGTTTTGCCTGAAAACATGGGATATCATGGAAATAGATTCAGTAATGTCTATATATCATTGATTCAGTGCAGGGAGTATGTTGTGAGAAGAGTTGGAAAAAACAACCTGCATACAACTACCTTGTTACCAGGGAAGAGAAGCAAGTGGTTTTTGAGATATAAAACTACAAGCAGAGGCAAGAGAAAATGGTCTGTGCCTGAATGAACTGAAAGTGTCACCCACAAAACTTGCACACACAGGAGGTGACTTCACGAGCAGCACTTCGCAGGGCACCTCTAGGCAGGTCTCTGTGGGCTGCTGAACGAATTCTGATGAACCATAGGCAGTGCCAGAAGCAAAGAGTATCTTCCTCAGGGTCCTTCCAGTCTGCCCTGTGCGTGCCTGTTACCAGACTCAAACAGGGAATGAGAAAAGACCAACCTCGGGTCTTTCGCATTTTCAAGTGAAGCTTCAGGGGAATAGCCAATACTATCAAAGAAAACAAAACAAAATTAAGCAAAAAACCAACATATATGGCCACCAAACTATATTAATTTTCTTTAGTGCACTGTTTACTGACAGATACACATACTTAACAAGTGAGAAACTTCAGGAAAAAATAACTAATCCTTTTTCTTTGGTCTCACATGAATTCCACAGCAGACCCCAGGAGCACTCTGCTCCATCTCACTGCATTCATTTAGCCTTCTGTTTGCACAAGCTATTGCAATATAAGAAGAAGGTGAACCTGACCTATCTGAGAAGTAGATTTAATTTCATGCATAACTATTACTCATGCCACTAACAGGATTCAATATTTCTACCATACGAGAGCTACAGGATGAGTAATGTTTCTGCATGTGTGAGGATTTCCAGGAGCACAGCCACCCATCTCCCTGCCTATGGGCACTGCACCGCACTCAGGAGCTGCCACAAAGTACTGGAGACATGCCAAAAGTAGTGTCAAATAACATCACATTTCCATGCAGGTTTGTGCTTCTTTGCGCCTTAAAATCCTACTTGTCATGGGAAACACTGAACACCATGCAGAGTACCTGCAAAAACATCACAGCCCTGTCCAGTGCTGATTGTCCAAGGATGTTCTTGTTCACTGAAGACAGCCTGAGCACTGGATTTCTGGGTTGAGACCGTAGCCAAAAGCCAGTCCAGAGGGGATTTGTGGAAGGTTCAAGATTAGCACACAAGCTTGAATGAAATGTCAAGCAAGAGTGAGAGTATTTTGTCTAAGCAGGATCATCTCCCTTATTTTCAATATATATAATAAGTCGTCCAGAGGCAAGTCCCCTTTTTTTAAGATTAGCCCTCAGATAGTAGCTAAAATTCTGCAACAGTACAAGAACTCCTACACTGATAGTAGTCAGCCCAGCTTTCCAAGTATTCATGTACCTAAAAGGTATCCTGAACATTTGTCAAGGCTTTGCCAAATTTACTATGGCAGAACTTAATGTGATCAAATTCTTTGTCCCCTCAATATGAAGTTACCCCACGATTCCTTCTGCACTGGGGGCATTTGCATTATGTATCTCATGAAAGCAAATTGCATGGTGAGCCATTGTTTTGGGATGAGAAATTTTGCCCTGGACTCCTTGTATGTAGCGTTATCATCCTGAAATCTGCTGCCAGTAAAGCCAGAATGAAAGATAAAAAAAGGAAATTTTACATTATTTAGAGGGTTTGAAGTTTAAATTAATAGTTTGTAGCTACAGAGACTGAAGTGGGGAAGTAGGGGGTTTTGTGTTAGGTCTCAACGGCTGCAGGAAAGATACTTTCCAGATTAAAAAAAACCACAAAAATTCAACAAAACCAGAAAAAAATTATCTGACTACATAGACTCTTTTCCTTCATCTGCCTGGGTTAATACAAGCCTAAGCAAAATTTCAGAGGCATGCTATCACTAAGAGGAAAAAAAAAAGAGAAGAATAAAACTTAAACCACAATTATTTCCATTATGCTTCAATGCTGCCAAATAACAAACCAAAACTCTCCCTTCCTTCACTCTGTGTAAATCTTATAGCACATAATATGATAATTCTTTTTGCAAATGGAAGATAATTTACCACCAAATGAGTACTTTCCCTGGAACACTGCAGAGCAGTTTGCTCAAGGAGCAATTGCCAACAGAAATGAAAAGATGATTTCTCTACCTCTGAAGACAACCCTAAGTCTCTTTTCCCTACAAGACTTGTGTTCCTGCCTCCCCACTTAAAAAATGTTTTTACAAGACTCTCAGGGCACTGAAGAAGGCCCTAACTCATTGCCACATATATAAAAATGCAGATGAGTGATTAATATTTTGGTGTATTCTTTTCTCACAGAATTTATTGGTTTGGCTTAGTTTGTGTACATGTGTTATGACCCATCTCTGAGGCAGGGCAACAGATCAGCCCCTTCCCTTAGCTGGTGTGAAAACCCTTTGTTTAAGACACCAGGCCTGGGCCCTCAGGGAAGCAACAGCAGGTCTAAGCAAAGGTCCATCACAACATGTTCCTTTGTTGTGGCAAAACCCCCCCTTTCAATCAATCAGGGTGAAAGATGGGATAGCCAACAAGCATGTCAGAAGGACTGCAGCTTGGATTTCCAAAGTGGCTGTTAGGAGGTCACTGCTTTGTTTCTCCAGCACTGGGGCAGGAGAGAGCATTCTGAGAACAGCAGAGCCTCAGGCAAGCTGCCAGAGTTGTTCTGGCAGTGCTGATCACTGAAAGTGAACCTACCTGGTAAACTAAGGGTTCTGCTTCATCTCAAATTGTTGCTTCAGTAAATTAAAATGCAAGATGATACAAGGAAAGTGCTGGTGAAGAGGAAAACTTAAACAACTTAAATGAAAATGGGAGAAGAAAAACCACAGAAATATGAAAGGATAACTTGTCCAAAGCACCAGTAATGAAAGAGAAACTAAACCTCACATTTTAGGTATAATCCCCACCAACAGGCTATGAAGACAACGGTGGGGTTGCAGTCCAGGACCAGACTTGACCATGCCCTTGACTGCTACTGCTCACATCCTTAAAAGCTTCTGTTAGCATGTTCCTGGAAGACAATTCTCTTCCTGCATGTGTAAAATTTCCCAGTATCTTCAGATTTGTGATGCCTTTTCAATAAGAAAGTATCTGAAATCTCCCTTATCTCTGTTTTTCTGTTCAGTCAGAAGTGTGTCAGTCACAAGCCCACGCTGCTCAGCCACCACAATTGCTGCTGTGCTTCAGCTGACAAGCTGTGAAAGTTTTGGCTGCCCAAAAATCATTGGGAACACGTTTACCTTTTTTTGTTTGAACGATGTTTGCCTCTTACCGGCGTGTACCGGTGTACCTTCACACACGTACATCAGGGGGTTTTAGTGACATCAAGTATCACATCCAACCACGTAGGAAATTCTACCTTGTTAATGAGACACAGCGTTGCTGCCAGCTACTCATTCCAATATCACTTAAACATGCATAGAAATAATTTCATTGTGCCTTAGCATCCTTTTTATCTTCTGATTATAAAAAAAGTAGAACATTTTGTGGGGAAAAACAGTGTGGATCCCACTCCCATACTTTGCAACAAAACAAGAACTGTTTCAATGTAAATTACAGTCAATTTCAAAAGGCTTAAACTGACCAAGGAAGATGTGAGATCAGAATGCTTTCTTCCTTCTTTTGGGCTGCAAGCCTTTTAGTAAATCCCAGAGAGCTGCTGAAGGCCTCTGGGACTCACAATGTTGGGAAGAATTTGTTGAGTCAAACAACCAGGTCTCATAGGCAGCTACATATTCTCTAGCAATTGTGCAATCTTCTAACAGCTAAATCCAGAAATTATATTATCCTGCTCTCAGTAAAATGCCACAATTGATGCTTGCTGGGATGCTGAAGGCCTCAAACGCAGGCTGGCAGCTATAGTACCTGTAGGCAAACACTGTGCATTGCATTTACTCGTAACTTGTGAGGCAAATGTAACACAGCCGTCCTGCACACACAATAAAAGGACACCAGCTCCAAACACATAATCCAGCCATTATTTTGGCTACAGCATGTTTTCCAAATTATTTCCAAAATATGTTTTTATTTAAGTGCGTGATTTGTCAAAAGCACTTCCAGGAGGTGTAAGAAAAACAGCAAAGAAATTGGAGCTTGCTTAACCAAGTTTATAAACCTGCTGTTTCAGCCTCAAAGATGAATTACACTGCAGGAGCACGTTCACTAAACATCCGTGCTCTCCTTCTTGCCCTCCTACTTATGTTCAAAGAATAGAATAGAAAAACATAAATCAAAGTCTCAGAATATATTTCTCCCCCAATTCCTAAGCTGCCATATCTCTACACCAGGATCATAATCCCCTGCAATACCTGTAAAAAGCACAGCCCAGCAATCACCACTTCAAGATAATTACAGGCCACACAGTAATTTACACTTATCTAAAGCCTTTCACCCCAAGAATCCCAAAGCAATTTATACACAATATAGATGTGGCTGATATGAAAACAATAATGCCAAGGAGCTACTTGGGAATCGAGACATTGTCTAAATCATGCAGATCTTTGCAATCCAAAACTTACCCATTATCCGGATAGTACTTTGGACCAAATCTATTAAAACCTTCCATCTCAAATTTAGGACTATTCTAGGCACTGACAGGCATGTTCTGAACCTTTCTTTAATTTTAGTCAATGATATTGAGAAATCAAGAAATTAAAAGACTTGAGAGAACTCTGCCCAGCAGACATACACTTCTTCAGAAGGTGCTCATCTGAAGCACAACCAGGCCTAACACACCCTTCTAGAAAGAAAAAAGGTCTGAACTTCTATGTTTGCTACCATTTTCCTTTATAAAATTTAATCCTGATCCATTCAGGCCGTGGCTAAGTACTGGCCTACAGGCAGAGCATCGCTCCTTCTGTGGTAGCTCTGAAATACCATCATTTACCTCCCAGCTGCTCAGTAAATTAAAGCAGACAGCCTACAGGTGCTTGCTGGAGTCCCAGCACTCACAATAGCACCAGGCCACACGGCTACAAATGAGTCTTTAAGCAGAGCTGTGAAATAGCTGCTGGTTCCCTAATCCTCCAACTGTGCCCCTGGGGCTCTGGGGGAGAGGAGGCTTGGGAAACTGAAGGGATATGTATTTGTAACAATTAACCGATAATCCATCTACATTTTCAAAGCTGTTTTGTTATGGAAAAAGGCTACTGGCCCTTTCTATATTATTAAACACGGATTTTGTTATGGCTTTCCTCAGTCTTCAAAGTGCAGACACACAAATGCTGAAAGCATTCACTGCACACTTTGTAGGATCCCCAAAAGGCAAATTTGGGGAATATAAAAATCTCTTTTGCAAGGTGAGTTATAGACACCAGCAACAGCAGAGCTCCCTGGCAATCTTCAGATCCAGAGAGATCACTGCAAACCCCAGAATTTTAAGGGGCAGCTAGATATTATTACCTCATTTTAAAGTCAGGAAATTGAATCAAAACACCTTTGTGCCACAGCATGCTTCAGTCTTAAGGGTAGGAAATTATTTTCCTTTGCTCAGCCCTCTGTAACATAATTCTCTACTCAAACATGGGTCATTTCTCTACTCAGACATGGGTCTGTCAGGGAAACATAGGATTTCTAATGTTTTAGGTGAGAACAGCACAAAAGGCAGGACTGCAGCATTTCATCTGCATGGCTGATGCATCTGCAGTCAATCTGATCATTGAGAGCATCGGCCTCACTGCACCATCAGGAGTGCTGCTGGCTTAGGAAGGAGGAAAACTAAGTGTGTTTTGGGGAGCAGAATGTTTCTTTTGTTTTAAAATAAGATAACCTCAGGGGGAAACCTTTCTATTTTTGCTGCCTGCGTGGTACCATGCTTCATGTTTCACTCCTGCGCGGCAGCTGCAGCGTCTCTCAACAGGGAGACAGGACTTTGCTATGAAAATGCAGAGGTAGAAGCCACTGGATAGGCAGTTTTGTGCACTTCCTCATGATCCCTGGACTGACAGCTGATCCACTAACAACACTCAAAACAAGTGAATTATTCAAGCAGTTTTCATAATGTTGTGCTGGGGGTGGTTGATTGCATTGCCTCACACTGGATTTCTTTTCCTTATTACTTTTTAGAGGGCAAAGATGACACAAAATGAACATCTTTGTTTAATTTAAATGTCCTTAGAAATTGCAAATATTCAGTGTTGTCTATTAAGAGACAGATGCCACAGAAAAAAAATGTGATGAAATAACAGACCTCATAATCAGACTGGATTTGGCTAAACTCTGAAACTAAAACAGCCAAGATATGAGGTTTATTTCTTTTTCAATCTTCATGTAGCTTCGATTTGTGGTTCACATCTTCAAGAGGTAAAAAACAATTTCATTTAGTAAAGAAGCTGCCCAAAGTAGCTATGTCAATTTATACCACTTGGGAATCTCACTCTGTGCTAATCTGTTTCATTCATCCCCTTTTCTTGACATAGAACTGCCAAGAGACTAGCCTGGATCTGGAAATGTATTACCCAAGTGTCACCAGTAATGCTGCCTCTTTTTCTCCCTTTCTCTCCAGAGCATCTAAGCCAGAACTGACATCAAAACTGGATTTGTGAAAGTGAGTGGAGGAAAGGGCAAGGAAAAATAAGGACTGAAGGAGTAGGATTCTGTAGTAAATTCTGGGTAAAACAGCCTCTTTCGTTGCCTTTACTGCAGGCAGGAGTTAATTTCATAGTTCTGTTTTATCTTCTGTGTTCATATATTTATGAAAAGGATTTACAACTTGGAGCTTGTAACTGTAAGGGAGTGTATTAGATGACCCCAGTGGTCCCACAAATCTTCATCTGTGGTTTCACTGCTCTCATGGAGCACAACTATTGCGAGAAGTTGGTCTGGAAATAGCAAGGATT
Organism: Eulacestoma nigropectus; assembly: GCA_013397775.1. NCBI lineage: Eukaryota > Metazoa > Chordata > Aves > Passeriformes > Eulacestoma > Eulacestoma nigropectus. Next base: position 1,586,804 of record VZTE01006447.1, on the reverse strand, counting down.
TTGATTATCCACACAATAGGTCTTGCACTGACTTTGGAGTTCAATAAAGAATCATTGCAGAGACCTGATGTCAGGGAGTACATATTTGCTGCTTCCTCTGTTTCTAATCACAGTACACTGGGCTGGAAAGACATCCTGGGGTATTCAGTCCAGTCCCTTGCCGTTGCAGGTGACCAAATAATAAAACCCATTTTGTAACCTGACGGATTGCTTTGTTCTGTCAAGACATTTCGTGTTGTGTAGTTTTATTTCTAGTTACAGAAACTTTCAGCCAGTGCCAGGCACACTCTTGATGGAAATGTATTTTGCAGTCTTGGGATATTGAAGGGGCAGGGAGGGAGGGAGGGAGGGAAGGAGGGAAGAAAGGATCAAAAAATATCCAGTGTCACACAATCAACTAAGAATCAGGAGCTAGGAATATACTTATTTACCATGTATGGAAAATAGGCCATCTCCAATGCAATTCAAGTCGTCTTCCCATTAAAGTACAAACTTGGCTGTAAAAGTGGCTGTGCTGATGGAACAAAGTTCTGTATCTCATTTGATTTAGTTCCAAAAGATGCTCTAACTGAAGAAAGCACTGACACTACACAACAAAGTTCACGCTAAATGGATTTAAATTATAGAACCGATAGATCTTACAGCATAAATTTTAATTTAAGTGTCTGTCTTAGCTCTGTGCTGCTGTAAATTGCATTTAGAAGCAGATATAAGTGATCATTAATAAAATTCACAGTAACATTAAAAACTAGTGCAGTAGTCAATAATATTGGGAACTGCTGGATTATGTAAATCAACTGACAGAGTAACATATATTTTAAAACTGAAAAATGTCAAGTATTAAATTTTCTTAAAAGGTGGGAAACAGAATAGCTGGACATGCTGGCAATGAAGGGGACTTTTCATAGAAAATTCCCAATGAAATGTGACATCCGCAAGAGAGAAGGGGCAGAGCAAATATTTGGCTGCATGAGAAGAAGAACCCAGAATGCTCAGGAGAGATTTTTTTTCATATTTTTTTAAAGGAGTTGTTGAAAATGCTGAAGAAGGAGAGAGGAATAAGAAGAGGCTGGAGGCAGAACAGGGCACATGAGTGGTGTGACAAGGCACTGAGGGATTATCAGCATTGAATAACTCAGAGCTCACCTGGTATCACACAGGTTTATAATCAGGATGTAACTGTGAGAGTTTTCACTCCCACCATGGCTACTGCTGGAAAGAGACTTCCCCTCCAGCCTGTAAGAACTCCAGTGTCTTACAGCTTCTGCCCTACTTGGTAGATAGCTTGATAGTTTATCGTAAAGCACTTCCCTAAAGTAATACTCTTCCCTTCCCTGTTAACTTTGTATCTAGCTTTACACAATTAATTAGGGAAGTGTTCAAAGACCTAGATTTTAAACCACTTAATTAATTAGAAATGAAGGTTTAATGGTTATTCCTCTCACACTATTTAATTTAATGAGAGAATTTGCAGGAAAAAGAAGGAAGAGAAATCAATTTAGTGTATAACAAATTGCAACAGAAAGAGGAAAAGAGATGAACATACGTGTCTGTTTACTGTTCAACTGGATAAGAGCATCCCTTTCAGAGCTCAGGGGGTTGCAAATTTTTGGTAATGGGGACACAACTCATCAGTTCCAAGAAACTGCCCATTCAAACGAACTGGTGTTCCATCACACTTCAGGACAGCACTGTTTCCATCTCATCTCCTAAGAACAACATCCAGAAACAAAGGAACAGAGCAGCCTTGTTCCAAATCGAAGAAAAGGTTGGAAAAGAGAGGCAGGACTTGCCCAGGGCCCCTCCCAAGAGCAGGCGCCAGCAGCTGGCATTCAGCCCAGCACCACGCCCGGCAGGGAGGCTGGAGGCTCCTGCCAAGGTATCAAGGTACAGGAGGAAGATGACCCTTTTCAGAAGGATAAGGACACATGTGGCCCCATAATGTCCCTGACTAGAAAAACTAGCGAGTCACCATCCTAACACCCAGCTGAGCAATGTGATTTCATGCAGGACACACTTATTTGAGCTAAATCTTTCTATTACAGGAAACAAAGCCATGCAGCAGCAGCAGCCCATCAGTTCTACTTTGTAAGAGCTGTCACACTGACATCTCTCTAAAAGCAAAATTCCTTTTTATGCCAGTGGAAGGTCTGAAAGCCAAATGATGGGAACATGCCCTTCTAAGTTACTGAAACATTTTCAGTTGTTTCTTTCCCTGAGGTATCTGCCACAAACAAGAAGATCCAAGACTGAAGATGGGATAACTTAGTAAAGAACACTGAAATACTTCTAATAATATGAGTAAGACCTAAGAAAATATCAGAGCTGCTGTTGCACTAAGCTTTGTAAAGACAATAAAAGAAACTGCTCCTCTACTGAGACATTCCAAATCTAATCTCTGCTTTTAAAACAAAATTACTCTAGTACAGAGAAAACATCAGGCTTTGGGCTGGGGAGAGATGTTGCTTTGTTGTTTTATTTTAAGAACTTGGAATTTGATAGGATCTAAGTATAAGCATTCAAAAAAACACTAAATTTGAAAAGAGGCTTTGTTCATGAGTACTGGCAAGACTGATTGGTGTTAAGATGAAATGAGACTCCAAAGCATATAACACTTCAAAATAAATACCAGCATGCAGCACTGCTGTGATTTTGCCATCCATCTGCATGATTCATCCCCATAAGATGGTTTAGCCACCCATCCGTTTTTACCAAAGCATTTGGAATAAAGGCTTGCTGATACAAAGCATAGGTTTTTTTCCCTCAGCTATTGCTAACTAAGCTGTCATTTATTTAAATCAATTCAGTTGGTCTAATTAGATCAGGAAATGGATCTGCTCAGAACTGGGCCGCTCCTCCACAATTCATATAGAAAAAATATTTACAGTGAATATTGCTATTCCACATCAGCAATTGCCTTTTCAAAAAACTATGGGATAATCCTTCGTGCTAAAGAGAGGAGGAAGGAAATATTAGGGAAAGTTTTGGCTTTCAGAGGGTAAATCTGGATACAAAGCTTAAGAAACTCTAAGGCGTAAGGAATAAATGCCATACTGCCCAAAAAACAACAAGACTGGCTGGATAAGTCAGTGGCCTGTGGTAAACAGCAAAATATTCCCTCAGCAAATCTCCGGGTCCATCCCAATAAATTCTAGGCTGGCCAGCAGCAGTATCACTGCCAAGGAGGGAAGATACCTCTGCATTTTCTGTTCCAATCAGGACAGGATTTAATCTTAAATTTTTTTTTTTAAATCATTTACTGTGTAAAATTTATGTAATCACTTATGACTAACTCCTCGTTGTAGCAGAAGTTTTAGTGTATGCAATTATCTCTTTAATTTGGGCTTTAAATTAATGTCAGTCATTCTCCTTCCTTTTAAAATCTCGTTTTTCATATGTACAACACTTTCAACCAGCTTTGGAAGAGAAATATCAAAGGAGTTAATTCCCCCCTGGTTTAATTTAACTGAAGAAAATAGAGTTACAGAAAGGACAGTTTTCAACCATTACAGTGTGTCTGAACTCTCACAAGCAAGACAGAAAGCAGTGGCAAATCTATGGATGCATAAAGAATTCAGTGTCTTTTACCAGATTTTAATGAGGCTTTTTCATTTTAACTGAGGGGAGGGCAGGGAAAGAGGAAAGTATTTCTGCAGCACCACAGTAAACATACCATGGAACAACACTTTCCTTCTCTGACCCCTTTTATGCTCCTGGAATTGCTCACAAAATGAAGCACAATTGATGTGATTGTCAAATCCCCTTCCTTCAAGCACCATAATAATTTCCTGCACCAAAATACTGTGGGACTCTTGTCAGAAGTCCTCAGCACCTTCCAAGAAGCAGCGGCTTTCTTGGCACCACCATTCTGTTTCAACAGAATCATCTGATGCATATGCTAAATCATTCCCACACTTCAAGCTGCACCACTGCTGTGCTGTCACTCTGCTGCTGCCCCAGCAAGGTGGGGTTTGCTTTGGCACATTTTGTCCAGGACAAACCTGGCCATACAGAAGACGCCAACACTTAGCAAGTGGTTGCTTTAAAGATGCCTCATTACATCTGATTTTGACTAACAAATTATGTAGGTAGGTAAACAAACTTTGTCATGATGAACCTGAAAAAAAACCTCTCTCATAATTATGTTCACTTTACTTACATACTTTACCAAATTCACTACATGTTCTTCCACAGTGTGAACTCCCCTGAATAACAGGAAATTTATAACTGAGTGTATTTTGAGCTCCTCCTTTCTGTATTTCTGTTCCCATATCAAGCAAACATAAGGATTCACAGTAATAATGTGTGCACACATAAATATCAAATCCTATTTCTGAGTTTTAACTTTAGAATTCACTTCCCAGACAAAATTTGAATGCTCTAAAATGAGCCAGAAAAATTATCGAAGTGAATTGTGAACAAATATTTGAGAATGTTTGAGAAATTGGAAGCAGGATTTTGCTGTATTGCTTTGGCTCCATCTTTGCATGGGATTGATCTGAATGCCTTATGAAGAGTATTAGAATTCATCTCTCCTTTGCATGGAAAATGGAAATTCTCTGACAAATTACTTGAAGTGGAATGTATTCAATTCCATCCCAAGAGATAACATTTTGTTTTGAGAAGAGCCAGATGCATGAATGCTGCTGAGCTGTAGGCACACAAGTACTTAAAGCTGTGTATAGTGTATAATTTACAAGGCACCTCCCTAAAAAGGCACTGCTGGAAGATTTAGCAGAGCCCAGAACTCTCCTGGTCCCTTTCTGGTCTGAAAAGGAGGGGAACCCCCTGGAAAACCCCTGTCACGCAAGGCAGTTGGGTTTGGGGGGAATCCAGAAAAGCAGCCTGGCAGCTGGCCAGAGGCCAGCATTGGAATGGGCAGCTGCTGACAAGAACAGCAGCCGCCACCTAATTCAAATCTCTGCTGCAGGAACAAGATTTAGTAACAGACAGTTACTGGTGGTGCTGCTGTTCCAAAAAGAAGCATTCCCAGAGAAAAATATTCCAGGTTTTTAATCACAAGTTTTCATTTTCAGTGTTTTATATTTCAATTCTAGATTTAAAAGAAAGAGAAAAAAACCCCAACAAACTCTTGGTTTTGGCAGAAAGCAGAAACTTCTTTCTCTCACACACACATTTCATTTAATTAGTAATTTGCCAGTAAAGGATTTCTGACAGAAAAAGTTCGTCCACCCCATGCTGCTTCACGCACAGTGAAAATGGATTTTAAAAATTCCCCAGCATCTAGAGGGTGAAGTAATCTTCCCTTTGCCCCAAGCACAGCTCCTTCAGTTTGGTACCTGGGACGTGAACAGCAGCTCACTAGAAACTCCCCCGGGTTTGGGCAGTGAGATGCACAGCACCGTGGCTACATCTGAAAATGCAATGATCAGATGAGCACACTGAATGAGTGACACTAACACATTGCAGAGATGACAGAAGTGAAAATTGCAGGAGAAGCAACTTCTACAAATGCTATATTTAGATCTGGCCATGATGGGGAGTAGCTCAGCACACCTTTTCTGTGAAACTATTTTTGCCAGCATTCTTAAAATATAACTATTAACCCATAAGAAATATTCCTCACTGATTTTGACAGTTATACATATTTGAATTTTACCCAGAGATGAGCTTTCAGTGACTGGCAAGTTAAATTTTTCCACGCCATTGGTTTGCAGATGGGGCAGTCAGCTCCCTGAATGGCTTAGCTCTCACTGTGGTTCAAAAGACTTCATACTGCTGAAGGTTTCTTTCCCAAGAAACATTCACAAATTTAATGTCAAAAAAGGTAGCCAAGTAATCTGTGACTGACATTTACAGACACACAATCATATGCAATATATTAACTCAGTGTTTATGGCTCTGCATGCAATTAACAGCACTGCAATTAAGTTCTGGCATAATACTGCATTTAAAAGGCCAGCAGAAGGATGGATATAAAATAAGCCAGCAGAAAAAAGTCCTCTATCATTGCATTTTCTCTTAGGTGGCTGCATTCTTAAAGACGGACTCTCAAGCACTGCGACTGGGCTGAGCCTGTGGAATGTCCAGAAAAATGTTTCTTTGTCACAGTCCTGCCGGGGATGATCTGACTCAAATTTCAGTACCTGTTCTGAAAACTAATGTAAGGCATGAGTCTCTCAGCCCGTTATCAAATATCATACCCAAATTAGATGACAAAAAGATGGTGATTTGCAGCGTGACCCGCTGCTTAACACTGCAGTTTTATTTCTTCTTTATTCCGAAGAATCCAGCTACAAGTGCTGTTGCTGTCAGATTTCCAAACATCTCAGCAGCATGGATTGCCTCCTTTCGGAAGATGCTCTCAGGTCCATCTGTACAATACTGAGTTGCAGGGATGGCATGTGCTTGCCTGATGTCTTTCCCCCTGAGTGCCCATTCAGCATTTGTGAACTTGCACCTCATCCAAACAGGCTAAACGATTGCTGGTACAGCTGGTCATAAAGTTTCCAACAAAACAGCTATCCATCAAAAAATGCCAGTCTGTAGAAATTAATTCTTGTCTTGCAACATGTCAGTTTTGATTTACCAGGGGCAATCTTCTGCTTTCCAGTGGGATTTCTGACAAAAAGCACACAGCATATTTTACCCCAGAACCCCATGGGTGAGAGTGCTCATACAGCACCACCATTCTGGCCCATTGCAGACCCCAGGACTTCTCACATGTCTGGGTGCCTTTTAAAACACCTGGAAAATGAGAACAGACTTTACAAGGTCGTTCATCTTTAAGGCACTTTCTCAATATTTAAATATGATCTATTGTTTATGCCATTTCCTGATGAATCCAGGGTAGCTACCCAGGAGAAAGGCTGCATGCAGTTTGGATGTTACAACTGCAAGGCAACAGTTGAGCAAAGATTTTCATGGACAGGATTCTGGACTTAGGACCATGGACAGCACACTTTGATTGATTTGTTGCTCCTTTGGAGCTGATGGCAGAAATAGTCCTGATCCTTTATTCACTCATGCAATGTAAGTTGCAAAGGGGATGACGTCAGGCTAAATACTGCTAGCTGGTGTCTTTTTAATCTTAGCTGTATGGCATCTTTTCTCAGATTAGTTAATGCATGTGGCACACATAACGTAAACACAGAAAAGGTTCTGTGTCATCGGCAATCACAGAGCTCTGCTGCCGTTAGAAAGGAAAGTAAAAGTGAGCATGCAAAATGCTCTTCACTTTGGAGACACAAAACACAAGGAAGATAATTTGTTTCTCTGCTATCACCATTTCTGAACCTGGCAAGAGTCTCCTAAACTGAGTCCTATTTTATTCATAAGGATTATACAGCACTTTCAGGAAAGCAGCTGGCAACTACCAGTCATTCTGCCTTTTAAAGCTGAGTAAGCAAACCCTTTTGTTTTATTAACTAGTAGAGGTTTTGTTAGTGCCATCTGTAATACAAGTGATTCTATTGATTACGAGGCTGGCTTGTGCTAATTAGTGAAATTACACTTCAGAAAAAGATCACTGAACTCTCCAAGTCTTATGAGAGGTAGATGATCTGGCTTCTCAAACAAATCATTCCAGAACAGTGCATATCTGTTGTATTTTATCCTTGCACAGTAATCAGAAACTTCTTTCTGAAAAACTTCAGAGAAGCCAGGAGTGATTCAGAGTTAAAAGCCAGGGCGTGGAGCAGGAACAGCTACAAATGAAGGTAACACCTAGTGCTGGTTATCTGCTTGTGCCAATTCACCATAGATAATTGAAATGTGTTTGCTATCCAATTAGTGCTTGTTTCTGTCCTTGGTACTGTGCTAAATCAGTTTAATGAATGAAAATTTCTGATGGTTTAGTATCACTCTGGCTATTTTGACACAAAGCAGATTTAGCATTGATTTTGAGCGTATGTTGCTTTCTTCAAACACAGTTTGGGTTTGTATATACTTATATATAAGCACATAAGGCATCATGATCTGTGAAGTGAGGGTGGAATAAGGCTATGTCCTCTATGGTAACTCTAAAGTCTCAAAAAATCAATTTGAAATTGCATGCCTGCCTCTGTGCAGCACAGCCCTCACAAAATTGTGTCCAAGGTGTCCATCTTACCATGTGGTAAACCCGTGCACGTGGCAGGTGACAGCCTAATGGTTCAAATGCCAGGTCCCACCTCCTTTTTTATCTCCTCTGTAAACAGGTGGCAAGTGTCCCAGTTGATTATTTTTCACAAAGTCCCACTCTTACCAGACAATGAACTCAACCTTGCTGGACACAAATTTGGCCAAGAAAAAAAAAGTCTTCCAAAAATTTTTGACAGTACTTGTTTAAAAAACCACATATAGCTGCTCCAGTCACATGTCTCGATCACCCAAAGGTATAAACACTCCAAAGGGGACATGAAATAGGCTACCCCATAGTCAATGCAAACCCAAAATCCATTTCAGAGGCAAAAGCTCGAAATTTAGGAGAAATGTCATTTCTTTGGCTATTTCAGTATTTTAACTTCAAAAAACTGAGATTAAGTGAGTGCAACCTAGAAAGTCCTTTTGCAGATTAGCGTTAGTGAAAGTTTCAGCAGCTGTAGGGATTTTTAAAAATCTGACCAATCCACATACTGCATTTCTGTATGCTTTTAAACTTGCAGTCCTAGCAGTGGCAAACTTATTGTGCAGATTATGATCAGACAAGTCTGATTTAAATGAGCTAAAAACATAAACTCAGAAGTCAAATCCCGTTTTTTCCCATTTTCTTTGATCCAATCAATATGCATACTGTCTGAATTCTTCCACAAAGCATAAGTGAGCTTAACTTGAACAGAACTTTTATTGTTGAGTAGTTGACATTGACTGTCATTACTGTTCCTACTGAGTCAGAGAGTTTCTGATCACATTTTCCTGCAATATCTTTGTAGAGTCATAGGATTTACTTCGCTTAGACATGACACATACCTCATCGCTCTGGGAGTTATCCAAATTCTTCCTGTGCCCATTAAACTCCTAGAACCAAATGAAGCTGTGCTACTTTCTGTGGGTTACAATGATAGAAAAATATGTTTTGAACTATCAACTTATCATAAACTTCAAAGAACCTGAGAGTTTAAAAAAAGTGTTTCACTATCTCCAGTTTCTGAACTATATGACTAGAACAAAAATATTAAAATGTTAGAAGATCCATTATTGAACCACATTCATTTTTCATTGACATTTTTTGTCAATTAAGCCAAGCTTCATTTTCTCAGGCTTCACACAGTGTATTTTATTATGGTAATTTTTCTTTTTGCTTTTTTCCTTCAAGTTTGTCTGTTATTTTTAAACTCCTAGCACACAGAGGTAGACAGCTTCATAAGGTAGTAACACAGTTTTATAAAAACTCTGCAAGAAGGAGATTTTTCTGTGATCTTCTGCTTCAGGGATATATTGGATTTGCCTCCGATAGACCTTTTTCCTTTTCCATTTTCCATCCCTGACAGAAGTCCATTCATGCTGTTTTTGCACAGCCAACCAGGAAAATATTATTAACCCCCTGCTTGCATTGCAGGAGTCCCTGTGCTGCCACACAGTCACAGTGTAACTGAGAGAGACTTAAGCTAAGGTTAAAATCAGCCACTGGGCTGGAGACACAGTTAAATTGGCTCTGAACTTCCTAGACAGGCTACAGTATCAAGGCTATCCTTCTGATGGTTTTTAAGTTGTTCACTGTGATCTTGGACAGTAACTACTTCAGGAAACTATTTTTATTCCCTTTTTTTGCCTTTTTTTTGGGGGGGGGTGGTGTGTTTTTTTGGTTTTTTTTTTGGGGGGGGGTTGGTGCAGGTTTTTTTTTGGTTGGTTGTTTTGGTTGGTTTTTTTGTTTGGCTGGTTAGTTTGGGTTTTTTCGTTTGGTTTAAGCTGCTTGCTAATGGGTAAGTCAAGAAGAATAGGCAATTCCAAGCTACCAGCCAGAGAATTCAATAAGTCAGAGCCAGGTAGCTGCCATGCAGTCTCTGTCTTCCAGACTGAGTGATCACCCAATACTGCAGCACATTTCAGGGACATATACATTTACTTCTCTGTATAAGTCCTTTTATCTGTCTTTGCTCTGCAGTGTCTGAACAGTTTCCTGTAATGCATTAAGAAATATGAATATTATACATCACCTCTATGGTTCTATTTCTCATGTTCACGTAGGTGAGGAGAGAAATATATTAATGTTAATGATCGCTTTAGCTTCCTTAATACTTATGCTGCTTCCAGCTTTTCTGAGCAGGGACTCTTTCTTACTGGTAAGACCATTTGGGCTTAAAGCTCTTTCTGATTTTAAAATGTATCACAGTGACAGTCTTTGCGTTTCAAGGGAGCAGTAGTAATGGATTTAGTGACCTGTCTAAAGCAGCATAAATTTGGTGTGTGAGACACTCATGGACTTTTCAAGACAATGGGCACCCAAAGGACCCTGCAGGGTGAGGTGGCACAACATGACTGTCCCTCTGCCCCAGCACCATGCCAGGGATGCTCTCCAGAACCCTCTGCCTGTCAGGACCCCCAGTCCTGCAGTGCTCGCCTTCTGAGCAGCCCTCCCTGATTATTTGTTATGGATGCTCTTGGTGCAAACCCCAGTGGGGGAGATTCAGTGACTGTGGGTCTCACCGAGGTGTCTGTGTCCAGTCTATTCCCCTCTAGTCCATTTCTTGTGCTTGAGAGCAACCAGTTTCTTCTCATCTGATCTCTGAAAGTAATCTCTGACTCCTCCAGTCAGTGCATGGATATTTCATCATTCATTGCAGTTTATATTCACTGATGGCATATATTAACCAGCACAGCAACATTTTCATTCCAAAGGTGTTATGGACAGATGGTTCAGGCAATCATTTCCCATTCCTGTAAAACTTGCTCCGAAAGATAAGGTCTGAAGGCAACTTTTCCATGCTTGTGATTAGAAAATATCCCCCTCTTCCTCTTGATGCTCCAAGGACCTACAGCCACCCATGGTGCAGGACCAGTGCCTGGTGCAGGCAAGGTTGGCCAAGGGCCATGGCTTTTCCCACGGAGTTAGTGCCACACAAATGATCCTGCCCTAAAATCCTCACGCACAGCAGCACAGCCAGCCCATGGACACTCCTTTAACAGACACCGGTGACGCTGAGACTCACCAGCCCTGTATCTCTCCCATCTACTCAGTCTCCTTTCAACATTTCTCTCCCAGCTGTCCCTGAGCCTATAGACATCCTCTCCTCTAAGCTGCTGTTCCCTCTTCAGAAATACATTTTGGAAAGCTGTATCATGATGTAAAACAAAAAAATCCCCTTTTAGGACTTATCTTTCTCCTAACACGGTTTCCAGTTGTTTGTAGGCTTTGTTTAATGTCATCTTTTCAATTTAAATGCTCTTATTCCAAGATAAGAAAAACAATTCCCTTACTTGCATTTCTTTTATCTGTCCTAATTAGTTTTTTAATTAATTCATAACTCCAAAAGCCTTCATTTATTTCATGTTTCAATTTAACTTCCGAGCTGGCATAATCAGATTAGCAATCAAACCCATTTTGAAAGTATTTCTCCTCACAGGAAGCTGGGAAAACTCATACAAAACTGCCTCTGCAAATCTAAGAAGCTTACAGTTCCTGCTTTGTTCTCCCCAGTCTAACGCTCAAGTTTGCCAGCATCCCACTCCATCTGATGTGAACTTACTTACAGGGATGATTCTTTCCCCCAGCAACAGCGCTGTTATTATTAGTTATTTGCACTGCAGTGCTTGGAAAGGATCCAGAGGAGCAGGGATCTGGGTTATACGGAGCCACACGATGCCTCCTGGGCGCAGCTATCCAGCTACCCTCCTGTTTCCCGAATTACCGCTCTCCCACAATGCCAAAGCGTTCCGCTCCTCAGCGGCGAAAAGCGACATTTCATGAGCGTACTTGGAAAGGAGTCCATTAAAAAGTACAGGCAGCTGCAGATCAAAAAGGCTGTGATCAAGCAGAAGCAGATAGCAGGGAGTTGTTCCCTTCTCTGAAACACTTCCATGGCACTGCTCTGACTCAGGAGAGCACCTCACTTTGGAAAAGCACTTAAATACGCGCTCTCCTTTGAGTATCGGCTCGGTGCCGCTGAAGCCCCTGAAAGATAAGCATCCTCAAGAGCATCTTGAATAAAGACAGACTTAGCATATGATTACACTCTGTAGCCGATTTGGGATCTGGAAAATGCAAGCAGAAAGGCATTGTCATGGCAGATTTACAGAGCACCACAACACTGCCTGTGCCGACCACACAGCAACACGAAGATTTCTTATCCAACTCATACTCCCATTCTTGCCAGTTTTGCCCTGGAAATGGAGAAATTATACAGCATTTCCTACAGCATCCCTTCTAATCTTTCTGCTTTATCCTGGAGATATTCAGAACCTTCTTTGCCATGGTAATATTTATAACAGTTTTGTAAAAATCCTAATAAACACTGTCCCATTTTTGTGCTCTCCTTCGGGTATTACCTGATGCCACAAAGCACTCATTTAAAACAGCCCAAACATGTCAGCGGTTCACATCACACTCACAGTCTCTATACCTTGCAAGATTTTTTTTAAAAATTACATAGCATGCTATCTTATTTCATATATGTGTGAAGACATGGGAAAATGTTAAGGATTTAAATAGATTAGGAACTTTTTCCTTCATGCTTTAAATGTCTTAATTCTCACATTAAGAAGCAATTGAGATAATCACAATATAATAACTAGCACTGACATTGAAAGTGCAAATTTTTTAATTCCTTGGACACATCAAACCCATAAAGATTTTAGAATTTAACTGGACGTTTACTACCCTACCCCCAGCATGCCCTGTAGTGTCTGGCCAAGGTTAATGCAATTATTAAAATATAAACACGTATAGAAAGAGAGGACAACTTTAGTTGGATAAAAGCTACTACATGAGAATTTTACCGAGGCTGAAAGTTTCATGCATACAGATGAAGAAAACCTTGGAAAAGATAGCTGTGAAGAAAAGCAATTTAAAATAAATATAATTACTCATCTATTTGTGTAATACTGAAGCTTCTCTTGCTTTTAAAATCATTCAGAAGAAATCTAAATGGTATGACATGACAATACAGTTTAAATTAAGTCACTCACATTAATCAATATTAATTTATTCTTACAGCAAGTAATAAGTGTTGTCAACATTCAATCTTTAGAAAAGGAATAACAGCATTAAAACCAGCCCTCATGATGATTAATGCATGTTAAAAATTAAAATTCAAACTAAATTTAAATGTGTTTATTCTCACTAAAGAATATATGCATTGCTCCTATCATGTTACTAAATTAGCTTTCAATGAATTCACAGTATTTGCACATTAAACATTGTAAAGATTATTTTTTACAAAGCTAGAAGGATATTTCTTCTTTTAAAAACATTCTGCACATGCTCTCATGTAAAACATTGCAGTAGCTGACAGTACTCAGATTCGAATGTCTGTGTGAGCTGAGTGGGAAATAATCTTCCATTAATTTTCAAATAACTTCTGGATGCCATGAGAGGAGTGATGCTCAGTGTCGTGTTTTTCTTGGGATTTTCTTGATGAATGAAACCCATTCATAATTCATCTGCTTATAAAATCCACCTGCAGAACACATCAGAGGAGGGGACACAGCTGTACCTGCCACGCTGGAGTGCACGGGCATCCCAGCACGGTCTGAGTCTGTCCCCATTAAAAAAAACACATCTTTTGGTGGCTGCTAAACAACCTTAAAAGTGGTTATAGGGAAGAGCTGAACACCGCCAGCATTTCAGTTCTGCCCCAGCATACTCTGCCACCAGGCATGGGTGCATAAGTGAGGTCTGGGTTTGGGCTCAGAACGGCTCTCACTCCAACCTATAGTCCTGCCGGACTGGGATCCATCTCCAGCACCCGAGGGGTGCTTCAGAAAACCCCGGTCACACATACAAACTCACATGCAGTGTGGGGACTGTGTGCCATCCTCTCCCCACCCATCCACACAGCCCATTTCTGCTGTGGGGACTGCAGTCTGCAGGGGACTGTGTGCCATCCTCTCCCCACCCATCCACACAGCCCATTTCTGCTGGTCAGGAGCATGAAATTTTACCAAGGCAGAAATCAAACCTGCAAGCAGAGCAGTTCGAAGGCTTTAACACATTTGCAGCTGTCTCCTGCTGTGCAGTTTGTGTGACACTTGGGCTGGTCCCCTTGGAGGGACATTGAAATGCCTGACAGAGGTGCAGCAGCTGCAGATGTACCTGCGCAGAAGGTGGCTTTGGTCAATTTTTTCTCCACAAGGGCTATTATAAAGTTCCTAAATCACCACTTTTCTTGAATTTCACTTACACTAACATACGTAAAGGAAAATGATGATGTATTAAATGATCATTATCTATAAAAGCCATAATTCCCAGCTTTCCTTCTCCTCCACCCATGGAGTGTTATGGGCCCAGGCTGGGCACACCTGTGATGCAAAGAAGTGCTAATTTTGTTTGTCTTATAGATAATCTGTGATGGGATGAATGAGGTGACAGTTAAGAGATGTGTGACCGCTCAACACTGTGCCCACATTTGTGTTATTGTCTCTTACAAACACCTCCTGCCTGCAGTGTGGGTGCAGTGGATGTCAGCAGAGCTGGTGCACCAAGATGTGGCACTCACTTGCCTCTAGCAGTGCCTTAATGCTTTCCTAAGCATTTTCCTTGAAGGATTTAATACTTCCCAGCATCTCCTTTTGCTCCGTACCTCTCTGTCTGACACGTAAATAATGAAACTGTGCTATTCCTAGTTTGGTATCTCGTCCTGACAATCAGCTGCAGGGAAAGCACAGTCAGTCAGTATTTGACAGGAATGAAAGAGAAAGCAGGTTGCTTCATCTGTGCAGTAAGTTTTAAAGGCAATCCCATAAACTCTGTTCAGCAACACTGGAGCCTAACAATGCCAGCTGCTGAAAATGTTCATCCCTTTGCAAAAGTCCCTAATTCTGGCTGCAGTTCCCACTAAACCACATTAGAAGAACACAGGAGCTTTAACAGCTCTGACAAGCACGTGACAGGCCACACATCCCTGTGCTTCAGGGCTGTGGCTGAGCCTGAATTGAAAATCAGAAACTTTCAGGCAGAAATAGAAAGGGCCATATAACTGGGTCGCCCCACTGCTCTGAGCACAACAACCCCACACTGCCCACAGCCACACTCACTGGAGTCCCTGGTGGCCTGGGGTGGTTGCCCAGGGATGGCAAATTCAGATGCAGCAGGAAAAAGCTTCAAGGGTTTGGCAGCCTGGATAACAGAGAGTGGAAATTCCCATTTGCCAAATCCACTGAGAGGCAACAAGCACTTCACTGTTTCAGTATTTCTGAAGCTCAGATTAATCTGACTCCCAAACCATGTTTTCTGAGATATAAAGATGGTTTTAGTATTGATTCTTTTTGTATTCTCCTATATCAACTACTACTTGCAACTGGATGGAAATCTTCCAGGAACTTTGGAATTGGATCGATGGTTTTGAAAATACCTGAATTGTTTTGTCCACAGAGATGCCCCTTATACTGGAGGAAATGAGAACCTTTCACTAAACACTTGGGAAATATTCATTATTCATACAATCAACACCCAGTCTTGGTCTCTGTTTACGTACTTCTCTGTCAAAAATTTTTACACTGCTCTTATAAGCATCAGGGCCTGCCTTTTTGATACTGAAGTTTCACATCCTTACTGAAATTTAGGCTTCCAGTAGCTTGCAGCCCCACCGCACTGGAACTGAGTATTAAATCTATGCTGAGGTCAAAAAGCAGTTGTCACTCCAAAATATTCAATGTCTTTCCCCAGGTCCCTTCCTTGCATAGTTATCCACATAAAGTAAAGGTGCAAGCCTGGTGCTTTATTTTCACACAAGGTATTTCTCACAGAATGGTTTCCCCCCCAAGTAGGAAAATTTTACCATAGTGAAAATTTATATTGTGGAGCTTCTGCAAGCGGGTGCTGGGGCAGAGGTACCTGCACCCTCAGCTGCTTCAGAAAGCAGAGCATAAACCATTCAAAGCAGCTCTAACAAGCACCAAGGCTTTGCCTTGCTTGGGGCATTTTAGAGCACTTGGGTAGAATTGTAGTTGCAGCTGACCCCATGTAATACACAGAAAAAGATCATTCCCCCTGGAAACATCTCTGACTCTCCACTGACTGCAGAGATCCCAGTGCAATTACCTTCCTAACCTGGATGCCTCAGGCAAGGTAAATCCTTACTCCTTTTGTGTAGTCTTAGCACTAATATGCCTTGAATTGCTGCTGTTTTACCTTCACCTTCATCCCCTTCCCCTGTGTTGCCACAGGTCTGCAGAAGGCAACTGGTCCTTCCCATTCAGTCCTCAAAATACTCAACTCTTTATTGATATCTCTGACCTTCCAGAACAGATAGGAAGTGACACAGGTTTCAAATTCAGAATGGATGGAATAAGTAGCTACAAATGTTTTCTTTATGAATGACAAATAATGACAGTAGAGAACACCAAAATACATCTTCGAGATATTTTCTAACTGGAGGGAGAAATAAATTAAAATGTGCAATAAAAATTTTATAGCAGTTAGTGATTTCACTTTAGAAAACCTGCTAGGAAAAAAGTTAATGGCATAATAAATTCTTTTTTTGGGTGAGAAATGATTATTTGGGGGGTTTAAGGTGTGATAATTTCTTGTAAATCTAATCAGCCAGCTAGTAATTAATAACATTAAATTGCTTCATGTCTTTCATGCTGTACCAAGGCAGAGCACTGAATGCTCAGGTTTCTCTTACAGGCTGGTTCACATCAGCTGTGTGCACACAGAAGAAAGCATTCTGAAATGTGTTAAATCACTGTCAGCAGAAACTCAGGGCAAGGGATCAGAGGACACAAGATTTCTACCAGTGTGTTTGGAATGCTCTATTTTACTTTGGATTCTTCCCAGTGTATCTTTAGCATTTCATTTTAACTCTAAGGAAGAAGCAGGTAGTTTGGGTCTGACACATCTCAAATCAACACTCAAACCCCCTGACATACTGTGTTTTCATCTATTACTCTTTTGATCCTTGAAGAGACTGAAATCTGTTTGAACCAAATTATTTTTCAGCATTGTGGATGACACTACAATTTTTAGCCACAAACTCAGTTCAAATGAGGAACAAGGAAGTGCCAAAATGTCAGAACCAGGGAGCTGGAGATGGCTTTGGTACTTTTGTTAATTTGGATCCAAGATGATATACAGGCCCACAGGGCACCAAAAAAAGAGTTTGTGCTTGAAATAAACATTAAAAAGATAAGTGAGATAACCGGAGTTCAAACACAAAATTCAAAGTGTCCATTTCCTTTCTACACCCCACCTTCAGAGTTTTGCTTTAAAACTGAACTCAACCAGAGTTTAATGGCAAGAGATGATGTGAAGCTGAATCAGTAGCTGGCAGCCTGAAGAGAAAATTCATAGCACCATTGCACAAAAAAGGAGGCAGAGCTGAGCTGGTGAGACTTAAAATTTATATTTGTCCATTATAATACTTTTTCTAAGTTATTACATATCCCTAAGAAAAATGAATGTGCTACAGGGGGTTTATTTAAACCTCAGTGGAGTTTGGAGTTATTTGGATTTGTCTTTGAGCAATTTCATCTATTTCTTTTCTTGTCTCCAATCAGCAGACACGTAAGCCAAAATCCTGCTACAAAATCAAGTAGCTTTCCATCTTCAAATGTTAATTATCACAAAGTCTTTGTGAAGCTGATAAGCATCACTGCCCTTCATTCCTCAAAGGAGACAGACAGCAGCAAAGCAGCTTTCCTGAAACCACAGAGAAACCATCCCAGAGCCTGAAATGTGATTTAACTTCTGTGCTTTTCTAAACTGAGCAGTGGCAGGGACAGTGCCTTCGTGATGAGTGTCACTGGGCACTAAGTCAGCAAACACTTTAAATCACTCTTTTGAAAGTCTGCAGAAGTGAAAAAACATCCTCATGGCAGAGCTGCCCGCAGGAGCTTGCCCCATGCAATTGCACAGACACTTAGCTCAGGCAAAATGTTCTGCAGGCTCACATCCCCACAGGCATATGTGGAGGCAACGGATCAGCCCAGGGCAGAAACTGTAGGCAAATGTTTGTAATAATATGATTCCAAGAAAGGCAGTGCCGATCTTCACCTCTGCACATGATTTAACATCACGTATGTAAGGGAGCATGCATCCTGTGCTCCCCGCACAAATTTGGTTTCAGTCCATCTCTCCCAGCTGGAGCAAACCCTGTTCTCATCACAGCAGTTCCCTTTACCTCGTCTTTGATGTATTTGCTGGGATTCTTATTAGGCCATGGAGAAAAGGCATCAGAATAGATGAATTCCATTTTTCAGGAGCTCTTTTGAAGAACTAGCCCTTAACCATAATTTGTTTTCTTCAGTCAAGCAGAAGGTTTACGACATTTGGTGTAGCCTGGGTGCTCCTCAGGACAGGGCCTTTATCTGCCTGTCCACAGGAACTTGTGCAACGAGCTCCATAGCCTTGGCCAATGCTTTTCACATCTCACCACAACATAAATCCTGCTCTAAGCATAAAGTACATCACGTTTATCAGACGTCTCTCACTTCAAAGGGAAACTGCAGTGGAGCAGAGCATTAGACAGATCCATGGGGCTCATAAGCATTTATAAGCCTCCTAAAAGCAAAACCCTTACAGTTCATCTTCTCAGCTAAAAAAAGGCTCAGTTTTAACTTCTTTTTTTTTTTTTGCAGTGAAATACAGCAATATCTGTGAGCTGTTCAAAGCTCATGGTGAAGATAATTCAGGGATCCTGGTCCCTCCCATGTGCAGATCAGCACCAAGTGCAGCCCAAAGGAGCAGCATTCCCCCTCAGCTGGTGGCTCCCCCCAGCCCTTTGCTCAGCTCAGTGTCCCCTACAAGTGCCCTCCCACTGCCCAAACCTCAGCACTGCCCAGTACAGAGAGCAGGGAGTCACTCAGCCACACCTCGTGCTGTCTCCAGTGCCACGAGGCAGCTCCCTCGGCAGAGGACAGGGAGCTGGGAGATTTGACTGGTTGTGGGCTCTCTACAAATGCTTATTATGGGATAATTAACCACAAGCACTAATTGTCACTCTGCCTCCGCTGTGAAGTGCAGTGTGATGTTCCTGCACGCACAAGCTGTGAAAAGTTGGCAAAGGCAGAGGATCAGGACCAAACACAATGAAAACGAATCACACAGCACGACAGGTGCATGGTGAAGCATCACACACTCCCTTATTCCTTATTCCTTGGGGTTTCGTCTTTTCCTTTAAAAAATGAGTAAAATTAGGCTTTTAAAAATTCCTATTATAAGTGAGGAATTTGATAGCAAAGAATGTGGTTGCATGCAAAACTCAGGGTACCTCTTCCTACAAAAATAATGCGTGAAAGCTTCCGCTCAATTGGTGCTGCCAGTGCAAATTGTTTTCACTGGAAATGACGTGATAAAATGTTATACAGCAGGTGGGAGCTCCATTACTAAATGCCCAGAAGGAAACCAGATGAAGGATATTTTTTTTGTCTGCTGAGAATTGACCATTATTATAATTGAATAACCTTTTTTAAAAAGAGCTACTGAGCAAAGTTTTCATGATCTCAATTGCTTCACATAACTTCCCACATCACATGCTACTGTTGTTCATATCCTAAGTGTCACTTGATATTCATGACAATTCATAAAGATTCTAATTTTTGATAATTGATGTCATTAATATACAGTCTTTGAAGGCCTTTCTGTAATCATTAGCTAAACCATATGGGATGTAAAATCAATGATCTGAACTATGTCATTAATAATAATAAGTTAGGTGTGAGTGAGTTTTTTCCCAAAATACAAATTCTTCAGGTTATTTCATTTCTATGATCACTGTAGAGAAACAATTACCTTGACATAAGCCAAAGTTTCCATATGACCCAAGACAGTTATTTAATGCTAGCGCCTTTTTTTTCCTTTAGTTGGAGAAAAGTTGAAATTATTTTCTATACACCATGTAAAACATTAGTCCAGATAAATTAAGACTTCATGGTGGAAACGCTGAGGCCCAAATCAGCTCTAGTGTAATTACTTAAATAAAGTGTCTGAGTACTGAAAAACATTCCTGTGATCTGAGACAGAATGAAACCAGTAAAATGTTGCCACTAAATTCATGGATACTGCAGTATGTTCTTCATTTCCTCCTCCTCTCCATAAAACTCTAGGGAATTTTGCACTCTGCCTGCTGTTCTGTGCAGAAGGTGCAAGCATCAAGGGAAAATAGCGTAAAGGAAATCATGCAATCTCCTCATTTTTGTACTGTCTCTTCTAATACCTTTTCTCTCACAAATCAAATCATAGATGGGCTTTACCTGTTGTCCATATTCGCACTTGGCAGGGAGGAAAGAGACCACTGCAGTCACCAAGTTTAACTCTAGCTACAGACAGTGGGAAGAGGACTCCTTCCCAGGGACTCTCCTTACCTGGGTCTCACAGTGGTGGAACACCACAGATGCTGCCCAAAGCAGCACCAAAATGCAGCCCAGGACATCACACCTGCTAAATGCCCCTCATGAGCTGCCTGACCTCAACCCTGAAGCGTGTTCAGAGCTTCTTGTTTAAACAGAAACATCAGACATTTTTTTTCCAGCTGAGAGAATGGACGGACCCAGAAGGCAGGGGTTCCCTGGCTAACTACTGCCTGGAGGCATAAAAAAGAGCTGTAAGGGCTATTTTCCCCTGCGAACTCTGAGCCGGAGCCTGTTGAGCCTTCCTGACCTCGGTCACGCTGGTATTTCAGATTTCAGCTGACGAGGGCAGTGTATCATCAAAGCACCCAGGTCAAGCAGCACACAGCAGGCGCTCAAAGCCAGCACAGCTCCCAGCTGCTGGGGAAGCACAGCACAGGAGGAAAGGGCAGCTTCACCCTGAGGAGCAGCAAGCAGCGGCAACAGGGCGTGAGCCTGGGAGAGGCTTTCTCCTGGAGACACGCTGGGGGAAGGCGACCTGTCCTGAAGTGAGACCTCTCTGGGCGCCCTCCTGCCCTCTCCCCGCCCACCCAAGGCTGGATCCATCACCCCAGCCCTGGTGGGAGGAAGCAGGAAGGAAAGCAGCTTTGAGAAAGCAAAGGGAAACCTGTGACTCTGCCTTATCCTAGCAGGAGGTGCTAAAATGCCCCACTCGTGGGTGCTGAGCACTCTTGGCAGTCATTTTATCCCCATCTATATATTACATGCAGATCCCAAGCTCTAATTCCTGATGCCTCTTCTAGTCTTGACTGAAAACTCCTCAAAATGACAGCTTTGTAAGAAAGATGTTGCTGAAGACAAGATCTGACTGACAACATCTTTACAAATGAGGTGCTGTCAGGCAGAATGCATCTTGATTTGTGGATTTGCAGAGAGAAATGTTTAAAATGTTTACTCCTAAACTCAGCAGATTTGCAACAAAGAAATTAAAAGATATAAAGCCTAGCAAAGTTTAATGCCATTTTATGAGAACCAGTTTAAAGAATATTACCTCATTACGTAAATAAGAGTTTGCTGTTTAAGACTGAATAATTACCAGTGGCAAAAGCAGCAATGTGGCTGCGAATGCCTGAAAAATCACTGACATCAACACCACTGATAAAGAGAGTGTGTCTGCTTTTGCCTTAGAGGAATATACCAGTAAAGCCCATTTTTGTGGTTTGGTTGTTTCAGAGCGCTGAAATTTGTCCAAGGAAGCTTCTCCTGAAGAAATGCAATTTCTCAACAGAAAGTTTACATTTCGGAACAGTTTCTAATGAAAGAAATGGTTGTTCATGAAAATCCAGTCTGTCTCTGGCCTCTGCTACGGGTTTATTAAATCAGCAGGGGCACGGATTTCCCTTTGCGGTTTCCTATCCATTAACAGTATTACTTGTGAGCGTTTCCCCTGCCACGTGTCCCGCCAGGGAGGGCCCTCGCTGCCGCTCCTCGGGTTTCGTGTGCACGCCCAGAGCTGGACACCCCCCAGCACAGGGTGACAGAGGGAGGCTGAGGCTGCAATTGGGGTGCTTGAATTTCCATATTTCATTTCCTTCAGTGTGGAGCAGAATTTCTGTTTCCATCAGAGATCAAGATAACTTTGATCAGGCTATTTTTATTTTATATTACATTTTTTCATTGCTGCATGATCCCCTCTTCTTGCCTTGAACCGAACTACAATGAGTTATCTCCCTGTTTTCAATCATCAATTCTTTGGGGAAAAAGAAAACAAGGCAATCACACTGCAGGGACAAAAGCATCTTTTTTATAAAGATATTCTGGATGTTTTTCAGCGAGGCTGGTTTTATTCTCATCCCTTAGTGAGAACCAGAGGAACATTCTCAGGAGGCTGAAGTGGCATTTGGGCACCTATCAAATATGGGTTTCACTAAAACTCATTTCCTTGCGGTCTCCTTGAATTAATTTTGGTGGCTGACACATGACTGTCCTGGCTCACTACAAAGTCCATTTCAAACCTCATAGAAACTGCATTCCTGGATCCTTCTTGAAAGCATAATTATGTTCATTCTGAATTTAATTATTTTAATTGCCAGCCAAAAGAACTTTCTTTCATTACACTCACGTAAAGCTTATAATTTCCCCCCTCCTACAGTCACTAACCAACTCGCATAAAAGAAAATACATTAAATTGATTTTCTTCCATAGGAAATACATCAAGGAATGGAGAGGATTGATTTCCCTCCATAGGAAACAAGACATAAATGTTTTTAATCCAGGTGCTGCATTCAGTTACCCTGTACAGTATGAAAAACTGTGCCATAAAAATGAAATTAAATGCATAATAGCTTGGGAAAATCTTCCCTCATATTATCTTAAAGTATCCATTTTTTTGGCGGGACACAAAATAAACCTTTAAGCATTACCTTCACCCATCTATTTTCCAATGGGTTCTAGTACTTATTTATGCACCTTTCTGGGATGCTCTTTGGAAAGGACCGTGTTTCATCATCTCTCTCTGATTTCAGTAAGCAGACTTGGAATGCAATGTACTCACTAAATTTGAGTAAGAGTGGCAAATCTCACCCTGTGCTATGGCACATTGCACTCTTCCATCATGTATCAATCCTGTGAAGATTTATAACTGAGGAAATAATTCACAGCCTCCTTTAAAGACTGTATCTCAAGGCTTCACCATCCTTGACTTTAAAATCATCCATGCAGATTTTATGGGTCAAAGCTGTAATTACATCAAATTTTAATAAATCTTGTGGACTGTACAAGGCAAAAAGAAGGCACAGTTAGAAATACCAGAATCAAATACTGCAAAGTTTTCAGCTCAAATATTACATTAAATCTTGGGCTTATCCTTAGTGAAAATATATTATAGTATACATAGTTATTATACATAGTTATTATATCCTTCTGAGGTCATTAGCATGGACAAGCTGCTGTTGAAAAGAGGGATTTCCCATATTTTCCATTCAAAAATAATTCCCAGCAGCTCTTCCCTTTTTCTCTGGAAGCATAAGGGGAGAACACAGTGTTCTATGATCTCCACGTCCACAGGAGGTTCTGAGTGCTATGCAGGGGGTGTTGTGTGTTCATGCAGAAAGGATCCATGTGCCATCACACCCCTCACTCTGGCCAGGCACCAGGACCCAGGGAAATACAGCAGGAATGGCCTGTGCACCAGTGCTCCCAGTAAAGGAGGGATATTCACTTACTGCTGACTGGTTCACTTCTGAGCCTTCTGTTGCCTTGAACACAACATTTACACTTCTCTTTCCCTTCAAGCCCATTTCTCTGGTTAGTAAACACAAGATCTTCTTCGATCAGTATTCAGTAAAAGTCATGCAGATGTGATCTTTATGATTGGCATTTTCTATATCTGTAAACAAGATATCAGCAAAAGTTGACTCTCTTCTATCTGCCAGAGAGGGGCAGAGTTACTGATCTGAACATTAGTCTGCCATTTTATTGAAAGACTGATTATCTTTGTATCTAAATTGGCAGAAGATATCATAAGAAACTTCCTGTCTTAGCACAGATGCAGGCAGGTCCTCTTTCCAGGGTAGCCTGTTGGCCAACAGCAGAGTCATGACTTCCCTCATGGTTCTCTAGCTGTCATTATCTGCCATTGAAAAATAGATGATCATTTTTAGATCAATAGTCTTGAAGTCAAATACATGGAGTACCATAACTGAAACTGGAGATCAAATGCAGTTTCTAGGGTCCCATTTTCATTGTCCAACAAAATATGCAATCCTTGTTCTTCTAATTGCCTTCTGCCATCAGTGTACCAGAAGTGCCCGTGTGTAATCTCTGTCTCTGGTTTTGATTTCAGAGAATGACAGAACCACAGAAAGGATCAGGTTGGAAAGGACCATAGTGGGTCATCTGGTCAAACCTCCCTGCTCAAACAGGATCATCCCAGAGCACATTGCCTGAGATTCCTTGCTTTAGCCATGCATTCATCATATCTAAGTTGTGCAGATGGCAGGGAGAAAAAGCCCCACCAAGGTCAGAAGCAGTCTTTGAGCTGTGCTGCAAAGGCCACCAGAAATGCTGGTGACAATTCATGTGTAGCTGGTTTGTGCTCACTGTGTCAATGTGCTGTTCCCAAATACACAGGTAGTTGTGCACCCTCTGCAAAGCTTTTCCTCATTCTTGTAGCCCTTACACTACTTCTGCTACTTTGCCCAGAGTTTTAAACATCTGCCTTTCTAATATTTTATCAAAGAATTTGATCATCTTCATATTTTTTTACCAAAGCTCAATCAGGTTCATTGACAGGCTTTAACGACAGCTTCTCAAGGGGTGGAGGTTGAGTCTGCTACACGAGTACCACTCTCTTGATATTCACTTACAGACCAAAGGGTGAACAAATCCACAGGAGGCATTCAGGGTGCACTGTCAGCCATGCTGGTGAAATATCCCAGTCTCATTCTGGGAGATTTCCACACTTATATTGGCAAGATAATTAATCTCCCATTAAAGAGAAGAACTACTCTGAAAATAAGAAAATGCCGTTTGCCTCAGATTTTTTAAGTCCCTAGGTTTACAGGGATACACAAGATCCAGCCACAGCTCCAAAACTTTCTCCTTCTTGCTAGTTAATGGTTTGTTTCTAAAGGCAGAAAGCCAGAGCCAGAACATTTCTCAGACCACAGTTCATTAAGGCTTATCTTTTACCTGTCTGTGCTGCTGGCCAGGAGACACTGCATGTCTTCCTCAGTTAAATTCCAAGGAATAGGCTAATTTCTTTAATTGATTCCTAATCTGAAAGATGCCTTCCTGGGAGTAATGGAGGGAAACAGTTCTTATGCCACACCTGCTTGGTTTATGGTCTCCTATTCAATATCTTCACAGAAAAAAAAATGTAACAACACTTGAATTCTCTTGCCAATGAGACATGGATGACAGACTCTCTATTCCTGCAAGTGTTTTAACACATCAGTGAGAATCAAACAGTTAAAGCTGAATTCACACGAGGAGGGAGTTACACCACTGAGAAGCAAAAAGAATTGTGAAATGTTTGCAGACTTCACCCTTCCTGTGGTTGATGCCCAGCATGGTCCCCATTCCTGTCAGACAGCAGAAGCAGGAGCTTGTATTTCCTATAAGCCCCTGCAGACTAGAATTCCATTTATCAGATAGTGTCTTACACCAACCTGTGTGCCTTTGTTAGACACCTTCCTGTCTGTACAACAGTGCAGCAATTGATCTGGACATGGACTTATTGATATCCAGGACAAGAATGCAGGACACAGAGGAATGAGCCATTCTGGATGTTCCTCATTCTCCAGTGTCTTTTCAGAAAGTGCCCTTATCCTAACCCTCAAGTTATCAGTGGCTTTGCTTATCCTAGAGATTTCCCATAGCAACAGGATTAAGATTATGGTCAAAACTGTATGGTCAAAACTTATGGTCAAACCTGCTTTGCAGGTGACAAGACACCTCATGTCACAAGGGCTGCCTGGGCAAGGGCCAGCACTTCCTCACTGACTCGAGCAAGATATTTCACTGCATAAAAGCCTCTGTGTCAAATAGAGGCCAAGAATAATGTTTTGGCCATCCTTTTTGTGAACATAACTTAGGGACTATAGAGCAAAATCACATGCAAAACGTAAGAAAACAATGAGCTGTTTAATGGTAAAATGTCATTGCATCATTGAGAACAATTCCTGGTAAAGCTGTCACGAGATGCTGTCAGCTTGTCTGTTTGATCTATTAATCTGTTACTGCTGCAAATGTAACCCTTATTTGCTTGTTTTTCACATGCAGCATCTTGTTATAAACTTTGTCCAAACTTTCAGCAAAACAGTGATTATCTTCAGTTATTCACTGTGGCATAAAAGCTCCTGACCCCCAGATGAGGATCTCTAGCCATGGCTCACTTGTAAACAAATATAAATGCAAACAACTTCAAGCCATTAAGAAGAAAGACAAAGTTTGCTTATTTTGCCACAGCTACTCATACTGCCTGTGTTCATTTCTAGAAATAACATTGCTACTCTATAGTTCAGAAGAGGCTGTAAATTAACCAGCACTGCACTGGATATATTCAAAGTTACCATTCGCCATTGCCAACCACATATAGATTTCCAATAAACAGGCCTCATTCATTGTAAAAATTAGATAATTGAAACTATCTATTTGCTTCAAGGCTGTGGTCTCAGAGGTGACGCTTCTGTGTTGCCACGACTAGTGGGAGACAGAAGCCATAATTCACTTCCGCAATTCTCTTTGCCCATTTTTTTTGTCAGTAATAAGAACATTTTATGAGATACTGGAGATTATGAGTCGACTTCTGCCCACAGGTCTTCTGCCTGAGGGGCACCCCTTTTTCCCCTTTCACCATCCCTTAGCTCAGCAGAGGTATTCAAAAATGATAAGAGAATAGAATCTTGTCAGAAACAGCAATCTCAAACTACTCTGTTATCTTTTCCATGCTGCAGATTGCTAACCGTTGATTATTATACAGACCCCGAAATACATTCCAGATAGTGGGAAATGTACAGCAAACACTGCCAAACAAATTTCCACGTAACCCTTTCCATTGAAGAGCAACTTATCTACCGAAGTACTAATTAAATGTCTTTGCCTGTCTGATTAAAATCTTAGGGTTGAAAAAGTATTTTTTGTGTCAGACTGCAGCAAAGCAGGAGAGGTAGAGAAAGATTCAACTGGTGTAAAATGTTTGCAACATCAACAGATGAATAGCTGCAAGCATGTATCTCCCTTTTAAACAGAAAAAAAATCCTGAAATGAGAAGTTTCCCATTACAAAATGCCTCTTTATGATTTTCTCATCATTCTTTTCAGCCAGTGCCACGACACATTAACTGACTCCCTGCTACAGTGAAAGTCCACTTAGTAATTTTTCCAAACCTGTATTCAACTGCATCATGAGGAAATGCATCTTCTTGGGACAGATCTCCCACTCGGAGCTATGATAATTTTTTTTCAGGACAATCATTGAGATTACACGCTCCTTAACTGAAAATCAGTCAAATATATCCCCTGATAGTTCAGGGAGTTGGTGACTAGATGATCCATCACCCATTTCCCAGGCGTAGAGCTATTCCTGAGCCACTGCACCTTGTCATCTGACAGACTGCTGCTCACATCCCTGTGAGGCAATTTATAAAATGTTATGGAGTCACTTTTCTACTTCATGGAGAAATGTGGAGATATCAGGCATTATTTATACCACATATCACTAACTTGAAACCAAAATACATCTGCAACTAAATTACATACACATTTTTCTCAGAAAAATTAAAACAAAGCTAGCCAGGAATTTATAAAGGAAAACTCTTCTCCTGTTTTAATGCATGAATTGCTGGCAGCTGAACGTGCCTTGCATTTGTAAACCGAGGGGCAGAAGAAACTGATTTGTGTTCCTGTGCTGCCTGACCCTTTTCCCACATCCTCAGGAAGCTCCATAATCACAAAGATAACAGAAACTTAGGATTGCATGTTTGTCTCAATCATTTTCATGTAAAGGAGAGTTTCAGCCTTGTGCAGAAATGCTTCCAAAGTTATCAGTTTCTCTCAGATTTCTGTATCTTCAAAAGGAGTTTTCTTGTACTACAGTGAGCAAATGACTTTAAACCCCACCGTCTTTGTCTAGCTGGTTTTTTAGGTAACTGTCTGGTGTTCCCACAAGCAGCCTTTGCTCAGCACTGGTGACATAACCAGAGCTCTGCAGGAAGGTCCTGCTAAAACCAAAGAAAGTGACAGGAGCAAGTGTGGAGCAGATTATAATAACTGAATTTCATCCCTTCCCGTGAAGGACTTGCTGCTGAAACATCCCTAAAAGCAACTCTCCTCCACTGCATTCAAAGGGAACTGGATTTTGTGCAATCTGTTAATTAATATGGCTGCTCCAAAGGAATACTTCACCCATATTATCATTTCTAGTCCCGAAGGATGAGAATAAATGAGGGTAATGCTGGCAACAGCCCAGGCTAAAAGGGCAATATCACTTGAGAGAAGTCATTGACAGCTACAGTGGGAACATCTGACTGAGTAACTCAGGAGCATCAAGGCCTCTACCCTTAAAATTATACTATACTTCATATATAATTTCCAGCCATGTTCTGCATCATTCACTTCATGATCGAAAATGATCTTTTTACTCTTACTAACAATATTTAAACTATGATGTACCTGCAGGGAAATACATGATTGCTCTGCAAGAGAGCACTTCAAATATTGAAATTGGCAAGTCCTTTATCCATAAGCCAAGGGATTTGTTGCATTTGTTAAACTGAAATATGCAATACTGAAAGAGAAGGATATAATTATAATTTATGGAGAGAGTATTCAGTAAACAGTGTGATTCAAGTCATTTGTATGTAATGCTTTAAATAACCATTCTTCTGCATGAAAACAGAACAAATGAAGAACCGGAATTCAAGTTGGTGTTTTATTCCATATAATGACCATTCAAATAGAAAAATCCCTACTGATTGCATTCTATTATGGGCCTTGGGAAACATAAGAAAGTATTTTAGCTAATTTATGAGGATTAAAATAGTCATGACTTATAGGAAACAATTTATACAAGCAGTTCTAAAATATACTTTTAGATTAGGAAAGAGCTAAAATTCTGGCAGTGGCTGAATTAACAAAGAGAAGACACACAATAGTATTGATGAAAATTTGCATAATATCTGCTTAATTTTAAAAAGCAGTGTTATATATTGTAGCCAATAGATTAATCCACTTTTCAACCAGTTTTAAAAGAATAAAGTAATTCTAGATCAGAAATATTTTTTCCTCCAAGCAATTTGCCAAATAAGGGGCTAAAATGTGAAATATTTTTTTCCATTAGTTCTAGGTAATTGAAATGCAAAGTGCTAAGCACTTAATCTTTCCAGGCAGGAAAAGCTGCCTGCTGTCAGATTTTATTAAGTCTTTTTGCTGCTCTTTGTATAGTCAATAACAAGTGTCTAAACCCAGGAAATGATGTAGAGGTAGTGTTCAAAGGTAAGGATATGATAAGGTGGTGTTTGCTTTCAGGATAATATGAAGAGGTCCAACATGTATGCAGGAAGAGTATTCTCCATGTCAACTAATTAGCATGTTTATTGGAAGCATTAATTATTCTGAGACAACCAAAGAGATTTTTAAGGGTGTTAACTCTTCATATGCTCATTTCCTACATGCCTTTCTAGGCAAGACTCTTTATATGTTTATATTAATAAAGTTAAAAGAAGCAGTTCTTTCCAATTCTAACGTGCTAGTAAGTAAAAAATAAATTCTAGAAGGAATAAGTGAGTTTCAAAACGTATCCAAGAGAAAAAAAATTCTGACAAAAATTAGAAAACCCTTGACATTTTCCAGGAGGTGGCCTCCCATTTGAGCACATGATGCTATCTGCAGCTCAGAAAGATGGATTGGATGTAAACTTACACCTGAAAACACGATGGCTTACAAGATCCCGGATATCAAAGCAGCCGCTAAAGACAGGTGCAGGTCCATGTCCACTTGACATATAAAAAATGCAGCTTCCTGGTGTGCCCCAAAATACAGTTCCTGGAAGCCCAGTATGGGAAATCCCACTTGCAGTCTGGTTCCAGTTCCTCTCCCGCAGAGATGGGGTGCAGCAGCATCTCCTGTGCTTTGGCTCTGGAGCTGGGACCTGCTTCATGCAAAAGCCTCCTGCCAAAAGCCTGCACTGCCACAAAGCACAGCTGGGACTGACAAAAGTGCTGAGGAGGGTCTGGGAGCTGATGCCTGAGCAAAGCTAAATCCTGACCAGATGAATAAAAGCATTGTCAGGTTTGATCACTCAATCTCAGTGCAACACTTAAGTAAGGGTTTGATGTTGGATCTGTTCATAAATTAAATAATTTGGCACGTAGCTTTGCTGCTTAGAGCAACCACTGCATTGCTAGGACCACGTTCTCCCACCAGGCTCCTCCCTAGTGCCGTTCTTGCTCGTATTGAAACTTTTGGAGACAAATAATCTATTTTCACTGTGCCCAAAAGCACTGCTTGGAGCAATATTTTCCAGCTTCAGTCTCACAAATCTGCTCTCTGCAGAATGAAAAAGGAATTCTTTATGTTTTTCTAGTCTTTGTAGTGTGCCAGTGCACAGCTTTTTGAAAGCAACACTAATATGCCCTATTTTCTCCTATCTTTCTTCTTTCCCATTATTTTCTTTCGACTTTCTTTGCAATTTTTCTTTCTTTAATTTCCTCTAGTGTTATTTTCCCTGTCTACCTTTCTTGTACTTTAACCATCCTGTTCGCAGTTCCATCTCTTTACATCCATATCTTAGTCAATCTTTCTTTCCTGACTTCTCCTCACTTTCCCTCACTGCTTCTCTCACCTCCAACTTTTCATTTCACCATTATCTCTGCACTGAGGCCTTTAAGTACACAGTGCACACATTCTCTTTCTGCTACATACATACATAAAATTATCTCTTATTGACATGAATGCATTTGCAATGAAAATTGGGTGTTCATTAATAGCTCAACGTTGCTGACCTCTGAGGATTTTTTTACTTCACCTTAAATGTTTTTCTTACGATTTTCTGTTACTCGTGTCTGCGTTACAAACCAGCAAGACAGAGACCTTTGTCTATAATACGCTTTGAAAAATCTCATATCTACGGCCATAATGTAGCCTTTCTGTTTTCTCATGTCAGCTTCTCCTGGTTTCCTCTTCCTCTGAAAAACTAAACAGATACAGATCTAATTACCAGTATCTCAGGCCATTGTTAGCAAAGTAGACACAGAGTGAATTGAATATCACTTCAGGGAGATCATTACTTGAACAATCCCACAAAGCTCTTTAATATACCTTTCTTTGAAACTGCACCTCCAAGCATTTTGCAAAATCTCAATAGTACACTTGCAAGGCTGAATAATTTTGGGTACAAGGAGAGAATTTAAGAATCTGCATACAAAATAAAAAAAACAAACCCTAAGTCAAGACAAAATCCAAAGAAAGCAAAGTGGCTGTGGGTGAGCTGACAATGGTTTCTATCAAGAAACAAAATCTGAGAGAGCTGTTAACTGTGCACAACCCCACGCTTCAAAGCACAAGGTGAACAGCACTCCAGTGACTTCAGTTCTCTGTGGAAAGCTACAACTCAAGGGTCATAATTTTGTAACTGTTTAGGGCTATAGGGGCAAAGGTAACGATAGTAAACTACTAGAGACTCATCTGCCCTTTTAGGTGTATCAAAAGCTACAGCCCTGATATTAAATCTACCGGTGTCACGTACTGGATACAGCATTGATTATGGCATTGTATGGTTTTCAGATATCTTCCAATCACACTTTTGTGCAGCAGCAAAAACAGTCCAAAAGGGAAAAATAACTGAAACCACTGGCATTAAAGAAGAGGAACAAAGATTAAGAAGAAAAGACCAACACTCATAGAATAACAAACAGAGAGCTTTCTGATAGATTTCTTACTTACTATGATGATGGAGTTAATTTATTGTTAGCACTAAAATATAACTTTTGTATGAGATAACTGATAACTTTTGGCTACAAAGCAGGTTCCTTCCCAGGGGAAGGAAGGGAGATCCAAGCCAAAAATGGAGAACTTCAGTCAAAATACTATTTCACAAAAGACTAGAAAAATTTAAGGGTAAAATAAATTGCTGAAAAAAATTATTGGCTTGATATTTAAAACTGCTGAGCATCTGCAAGTCCCATTTAAGTCACAGGGAGCTAAAGCCATTGACAACCTTTGTAAATCAGGCTGGATAAGTGGCAGGACCAATAACAAGCCAGGCTTACCAAAGAGATTTCATAAGCTAATGATGTGAAATAAAAGTTCTCATTTGAGCTTAGTGGCAAAAGAAAATAATACGGCTTAACAAGAAAGCTCTCAGAATCCATGATGAAAACATTTACCTTTTTTTGTGTGTGTGTTTTCTTTATAGAAAACTCATTTTCTCTGTCATGTTTCTGATAAGGAAAGCATTTCAGTGACAAGTACAGGATTATATGCAATCCAAACCTGTACAAACAAATCAATATTCAAGAGAAATTCTAGTAAGAATACATATGTGTCAAAGCTTGCCTCAGTGATTTTACTTTCAGCTTTGTTTTTTTTTTTCAAGCATGTACTGAAAATAAAAAGGAGAAAAAAATCTTCCCAGTCCTTTGACACTGACATGCTTAGGGTTACCAAGATAAGGAAGCATCATAATATTTTCTACTGGATGGTACCATCTAAAGTATTTGAACATCTCTTTGCATCCAGGTCATAGATGTTTTCACTTCTTTGGACATCTCCCAGCACAGATTTGTGAAGAATACCATAAACTGCTAAAATCTTTGGGCACAGTGAAGTAACAGTGAAGCATTTCAGTGTTCTCTGAAATGAAATCATAGGAAACTGCTTTGAAAATCCTTGCAGTCTTGGGAACAGTGAAAATTATTTCAGGAGCATTCATCAATATGTTCGATTTCTTTTAATGACACATAGGCCACTGTAACTGCTTGTGTGTTTTGTCATTGAATACACTGAGAAGATCTGACTGCTGAGATGCCATTAAGTTAAAACTACGCATGTTGAAAAGTGTCTCAAATTGGCTTTTTTTTAGTAAGGAGAAAGATATGTTTTTGTTCCTTCCTGTAATTTGTCAGAGCCACACAAATCTATTACATGGTTTGACACATTTTTGAGGAGTAATTTCTGAAAGAGTTCACAATAGGAAGATGAATCCACATTTCAAGATACAGAGACATCTCAGTGAAATACTGTGCAGATCATCATCTGCACATGCAAAATTAAGTGGACATTTTCCCTGCTTCTATAAAAAAATTATTTGTACCACTTTTCCACTGTTTCCCATTCCCAGACTCCTTGGAAGAACCCTCTAGGGAGACAGGAGCATTTGCTGCTACCAGCCACAGGTTTTCCAGAAATCCTGCCCTACCCTGCCCAGGTCAACCTCCAAATGCTATGGGGGCCAGCCTGGAAAGGGAGAGATGAGGCATCCTCTGGTTCAAGATGGAGTTTTCAGAAATGACCCTCTGACTGCAGAAAATCCTGGGAAAATGAAGACTGGATCACTTGCCGACCAACCGATTAGAAATCTTCACCTTCGGTGAAGCAGTGTAGGACATCCAAGCTGGCAATTCCACCCATTTCAGAGGGGAATGATCCATCTAAGCACTCTGTATGCCCCTGGATCAGTATTTTTCAAATGAACAATTGAAAAGAGAGACAAACACAGTCCAGCAAACTGGCAGCAGTAACCTGGCTTCAGTGGTGAGCACCCAGGCACAGCACATGGGTCTGTGGGACAGTTTGAAACTGTTCCATCTCCAGTACACATCAAAACCTGCAGGTGAATAACTTGTAAACTGGGGAAACATGAATTCAGCTGGAGCCTGACGACTTTTTAACTTTTCTGATAGGTCTGAATTATATGGAGCAGGGAGAGAATCAGAGATATTTTTCATGTGCTACAGCTGTTCTCTGCTCTTACATTTTCTAAAGTATATAGTTGGGTTTCTAAACTATTAAGCAGAGTGATCTAGGCCTCACTCACTGTTTTCTCACCACCCTCCATGTCTTCAAGAATTTCAAATGTTCGAGAGAAATTCGCCTTGGGTATGATGTTTTTCAAGTCCTGAACGCACTAATAGATTTTCTTCCTTTCAAGTACTGGCTGATTTTGTTGCACCAAGCTTAGTATGTTGTTCCTGACTCCAGTGCATGGCATCACAATATCACTCACACACTCCAGTGGTGATGCTGTGCAGTCATACTACATTAGGAAAGGTCAAAATCTGACCACTCTGTGTTAAAGAGGTTTTAACTTCCTTTCTCCCTTTCAGGTTAGCTAAATACTTGTTGCCAGTGTATTTAGAAAAAGTCCAGTAAAGTTTAGCACTCTGAAATTCAGTGGAAAGTATGATTCATAGTGTAATACAGTGCAATACAGTCCTAAAACTCCTTTTTTTTTTCTTTTCTTTTGCAGTTCTCTGAAGTCCCCCTCATCTTTGGTTTCCAAAACCGAAAAATACAGGAAATTCAACTAAGGTCTTCCACAGACTAACATGGGTTTTATGGTGCCATTTTCTTTTATGCAAAGATGTCTTAAACTTAGACAACTGCAAGAGGGAAGAAAACAATGAGGAATTAGAATATTAATGCTGTAGATATTTTTTTTTCCTCTGAAGGAGGAACACAGTGTTTTTCTGTGATGTCTCCACAAAATTTTACTCTTTCCCTCCCTCAGGTCCTCTTCACCCTATTCAAGGTAAAGTGGGTCCAAAATCCAAAGCAGAACTTCACCAAATAGTTCTTGCACCTTGGCTAGAAATTCTGGCTGAGTTAGGAAACATATTTTAGAGGAAAATACATACAGGAAGAAGAAGGAAGTGTCTACAGTTTTGCTTATAAACAGCTTAGCACAGCGGGGCCTCTGATCTCCAATGAGGCCTTGAGTGCTTTGCCATGCAATTAAGAAGCTACTTTTCCTCATGCAGATGTGTCATTTATAGGACACTGAACCTTTCTCCAATAATGTGATAATTTCTGTGTTCAGATTAATATGTAAACACTGTCATGGATATAAACGTTTGTACAAAAGAATTGCTTTTGTGTAAGCACTTCACTGGTGGAAGTCACAGAAACCTACTGATGCACAAAATTTTGCATATATTTCCAGTGCTAGTCAGGTGTTTGTTACATCTCTGAGAGCACAAAACAGGGGTAATGAGGAGCATTCTGGTTTTGATCCTTTTATATTCTGTGATGCGTCTTGTCTGCTTTATTCACATATCAAACACCAGTCACTGTACTATAAAGAAGCTGCTAAGCTGCAGAAATGGGCTGTAATAAGCTTTTCAAGCACCTGATGTGGAAGAAGAGAGTACTTGTTCATATATTCTGGGAAGTTTTGGAAATGTGGGTTAAACATGCAGTATCCATAAGATGCAGAACATTTTATTTTACAACACCAGCAGTTATAACTGTGTGAGAATTTTTACTTTACTTCGTATCATAGCAACTAATGAAGCCATTACTTTCTTCTGTAATAATTTCAGTGGAAAACTTATAAAACACAGGCATCCCTAATGTTCCACCAGTAAATAACATATTTCATTTATAAACCTGTTTTCCGTCCCACTTGGCTGGTCCTTTAGAAACCTGTCAATAGACCAGGGAAATCCAATATTCGAACTCAGCTAAATTTCATTTTCAAAAGTGGCTTCAGTGCTCAGAACTTGTCCTCACTTCAGTCAAAGATACGATTGTAATTCAGATAGGCATCTCGGCACTAAATAACTGTGCAAGGTATGATCCTGATACTCCTGACACAGCACAGGGGCCAAATGGGAGAACTTGCAGTAAATCCTGGCTGGGTTTCTGACCCCTGCCTGGGCTGCTGTGGTTATATTGCTGTCTCTGCTCTAACACTGTCTTTGATCTCGCTGTGCAATTTGCAGTCTGAGTTCAGCTCTTCTCAGACGGGGTGCCCACATGCACGATTTTACATTGATGTGTTTTACCTTATGCTTGCAATGGGCTAAAAGTGATTACATAGCTAAGACCTCATGGAAAGCCAACAAAATCTGACGTTCAGGCCAGGCCCGCTTCAAGAACAAAAACCCTCAGCACCATCCTAATTTTGAAAATATTTTATAAATGTACAGTTAAAAACTGAACAGCTGAAAACAGTACTGTTGTGTAAAAGGCAGGAAGAATCCAACTAACCACTCAAAAATTGCTAAACCAAACACACTTCTAGCACATAGGGAGAATGTTTTGCCTTTTAGTAGGGGTGCTAAGCACTGAGCTGAGCTGAGCTGAGCTGAGCTGCCTTGCAAGAGCCACTGCAATGCAAAGTAACCCCCTCACAGCTGGTGGGTTTAGTGCCTCTGGGTAAAGCTTGCCCTGGTTCAGTAAGTCCTGACTGTGAGTAGGTGTTAATACTTACAGCAATTTTTAGAGGGGAAAAGCCCATACAGGATACAAATCCACACCTCATTTTATTTAACCAAGTATTTAAGCACGTGTATAAGTCCCTTGAGGCTCTAGTGGGAGGGCTGAGGAATTTTTTCTCATTTAGCAGCTGCAAAGTTTTAAGGAAATCTGAAACTTTACATGAAGAGCAATAATAAGTCATGAGGAAAAGAGATCTGCAACTTGCATCACTTTGTCTGGAGATACATGCAGCATGTTAGCAATTCAAAAAGAGCTCATTGCAGATACAAGACCACAAGAATGAGTAAATGCAACTCCATGGAAGAATTATGTAAATAAATAGATCTCACAAAAAGCTACCTCGTGGCATTTTCTGTGCTTGGCAAAGAATATTCAGCCAATTAAGGCGTTGAAATTTACTTCTGATTTAATTACTTGAGTTTCTGACTCTCAGAACATTCACACCTACACACAGTAAAATGACCTCATGACTGAGCATTAGGACCAAATGGTATCACATCTGAAAAAAGCTGTAGCACTTTGCTGTGTTATAGACTGCTTTCTGAAATGAGAAAACAGTAAAATTATTAAATTGTTTGGGGAATACTTGTTGATAATACATATAGTCAACTTCTTTTCTTCTGCCATGTTTTAAATTACACTGTCTAGGTGTTACGTTTCCTCATTTTTAAATACATTTTCTTTTTCTCTCAGCTTTGCTTCTAAAACTCTCTGTAAGTCAGCTGCTTCCCCAGCCTAAAAAAAAATACTAGCATTTTTAGAGTTTTATCATGTGCATGTGAATGATTTATTACTGTAGGATTGCTCATAAGTACAGGTTGTGCTTAGGATTCTTCCCGAGTTTATGAAATAACTTGATTTCAGTTCCAAAATTTTCAATATACTGCCAATTTTAAAACTTGTACGTGTTCTTACCTAAGAGGTATTTGACACATGCAATCAATTCTAGCATTTTCTTTTATATATATATATATATATATATATATATATATATTCTGTAAAGCAATAAGGAAAGGTCAAACTGGTGACTATTAAAGCTTCTACTATTATTTAAGAAATGTCATGAGGTTAGTACATTTTAATCACTGTACAAAAGAAGCATCTTTCAGAAAATCTCTTTATAATCAAAGAAAATTTGCAATTCTCAAACAAGGGAAGAGAAAACTTCTCATGAGTCTAGTGGTTATAAAACTTCATCTGCTTTGATCTTTTCAGGAGGAAGGTGTTATGGGAAAGTGTGTTCCTCTCTATTCTGTTTGATAGCCCGAGCCTTGGCAGAAGCTGTTATATTTTCTTTGGATCCATCTCAACATGCTGAAAATCTCTCTCTATGGAGAAAACTTCATCACAGCCTTTCAAGAATAAATATGTCAACATGCAGTATTATAACGAGCTGAAGTGGAATGCAAAAACAGCTGAAAGTGTGAAAAGTATTTTGTTGATGTTGTTCATTGTGGTATTGAACCTGAAAAAGCTGGACTTTTCCAGTTCCCAGTGTCCTACCCTATAAAGTGTCAGCTCTTCACAAAGAGCATAAGACCTTACTCAAGACCCTACGGCTTGGCTCAAGGCTTTGAACATGAAAAGCCTGGCTGATGTACATTGTTCTTAGATTATTGAAACTTTGGGGTCACAGTCTGCCATTAATGTGTGATGTTTGTTTTGATTTTTATGATCAGAGGGGATATATTCATTTATACTCTTTGAAATAACATCAGAATTGCCAAGAGAATTAGGTCAGACTTCTTCGGGAAAACTCAGTGTCCATTTTAAGAATGACAGGAGACAGAATACTCTCCAGTGAGTCCTATTCTATGTAAACTGGGAGGAACTGCATGTTGAAATGATGCACAACATTGTGTCTGAACTCTACAGCATCAAATTCTAAAACGAAGTTAGCTTCTCTTTGTGCTCACCTTTGATGTGCCTCATTGATGACAATGGGAGTTCAACACAAGGACAATTTAGATGCCATGCAGACATCAGGGATGCAAACTGGCAGCTTTTGCAATTGACAGTGTTCTACAGAGCCTTGTAAGAGAAGCCTTGGTGCTACCTTCAGTAAACATGTTTTGGCATTTAAAGCATTAAAATTTCCCCATGTTTCAGCTGTGAACACTCCTAGTTCGGAAGTTCTGCCAAAAGCCTGGTGAAGTCAGTGGGCATCACAAGGAGCTGGAGTATTTCTGTCTTAGAGAAATGGGGTTTTGGAGCTTGGGGGAGGAGGAGGTGCTTAGTTTGTGTCATTGCCTTCTTTATGAACTCCCTTCATTCTGCTGTCCTGTCCTTTCTTCTCATCTCTGGAACTTGTGTAGCTTATTTCACAGTTTTCGTGCTGGTGGGAAAAGGGAAAAATCTGGGAGGGAAATGGTTCAATTTGCTTCTGCTGGGTTGTTTATTATTTTCACAAGATAGTAGTCTAATGGTAGACTGTAAAATACTGCTGAGCAAAAATTTTCTAATTGTTAATTAGCTATCATTAGGATGACCGAAGTCTGCTATCCAAAAGATTTTATTTTTTAAATTATTTTAAGAAAAAGCTAAATTAAAATTCATAGTATTTTATTTATTTGCAATACTTACATTAGTAAAGAGTCATTTTCATCTTCAAACTGGACATAATTTAAAGATAAAATGGCCATTTTGACATTTAGAAAACAATACAAAAAATGAATCTGAAAATCCAAAAGCCTGGACTTACAGCAGAACACTGATTTTCTTCAATTCACATCTAAGACCTCCAATTTCTTTATGATGGTGAAATTGTCATGAACAATATTTGCGTTGTTTTATTCTACAGTATTTTAGCCTGAAATAACTTCAGTTTTTTATTAACTGGAAGACTGAGTCCTATTCATCAGTTAGGCAGGTGTATTGCCTGATAATGCAATAAGCTTTCCTGGATGTATGAGTTGTTTTATTTCTTTTATACCAGCAATCAGCCATTTCTTTTATACCAAGAGCGTAATAAAAACAAAAGGCTTATTTCTTTCTTACTCGTAGCAGAGTTATAAATTATCATCCATCAGCAATAACTGTTGCCATTTAATAAAAAAATAAACCTTTCCTAAATCTCTCATGGAACATAATAGATAAGAATAAACAATGATATTAAAGTTGGTGCCAAAATGAAGGATTGCTGCAAGCGAGGATGTGCGGTGAAGTTATTTATGTAGATAACACAGTCTGACAACCAAAAGGAACTAATTCGGTTGTAATAAAATAAATAATCCAAACTTTTCTGAAATATAAATAGTCATAATAATATGTAATAATCCCAACTTGTTCTCCAAGTATTTCAAAGACAAAAAATTGGTCAGAAACACAAACTAATTTAAAAACAATAACAACAATCAAAGCAGAATGCTCTAAATATTTCACCTGTAAAGTACCTATAAGCTGTTCACCGGAGGATCTCCAAAACAAAGTTCCTCTTTCGGTCCTGTCCAGCTTAGCTCAGACCATCAGTCCAAAGTTGGTGGTTTTTTTTCTAGATTTTCTAGAATTAAATGTCAGCTGTAAACAACCAACATGGAGATTGCTACTTCAGAAAGTCTGCAGATCTTGCAGCTGCAGCCAGATATGCACCATATTTTTAAAATTGCCTTCCAGATGAAAAGTTGCTGTCTTGGGTAGCTGAAAAAAATCAACAAGTCTGGAAAGCCAGGTTTTCAAACACAGTGGGTAAGCATTATAGGATGTGAACCTCTCTGCAAGACACAGTTTGCATTTAGATGGAGTGACCACATGTTTAATCAAGAAAACCTGCACACAGTACCTAAGAATAGCCAGAACAACAACAGTGAAATGTGTTAACCAAAATCACTGTTTCTCCTCTTGCTCCAGTCAGTTTGCCCCTTTCAATGCTCTGCCCTGGCACAGAACGCTCCTCAGCTTCTCTCAGCTAAAGCACTTCTGTGCATTATTCGACCACTTTCAAACTTTAACATATTCAAAGTGACAAACACCATATTTTTTTGCCGTATTTCTTTAAAATGTATGGTGAGTCTATAAATATCTCCCATTCTCTCACCACCCTTACTCTCTGTTCACAAGACACAGTGCACGGTGTGTACATCTTGGAGAGCACTTCTTACACCTCAAGCTGCAGAGCCCTTTCCCAAGTGCTCACCCTCTGCTTCGTCCTCAGAGCCTGCAGTAGAACAGGGTGATCAGGAGCTCAGTAAGTCAGCAATATCAGTGTATGAGCTGGAAATCATGTTCCCAGGAAAACTGATTTGTGGACAGACCTGTTGTCTTCCCACCCCTTATCCTGGGAAGGTAATCCTTCATCCTCCATCTTTCAGCTGGGTGAAAATTCTCTTTTCGATTTGCACAATGTCCAGCTGGTGACTGAATCATCATTGCTGTCCTTCAGGAGAGGGGGAAACACTTCTGCAGTTGAAGCATGGCAGAGAGGGAAGCACAACCCCACGGGTAGCTCCTTCACCTTGGGTTCATGAGAAGATGGAGGAAGCAGAGTGCAGGATGAGACAATGCTGAGGACCAGATGAATGCTGCCTGCCCCAGAAACCTCATCCAGGTGTGCAGCTGCAAGCTGAGGTTGGAAGGACAGTACCCACAGCTTCCTGTAAATCCTGAAACTCAATACTGGCTTCTTTAAATATAGATATATTAACTACAAGGAAGATATATTATGACCTAGCAATAAAATTCATAGGGTTGTCTTTTTTTTTTTGCTTAAGGTTTGAAAATGGAAAATTTCTTTCCATTATCTCTTTTCTTGATATATAACCTTTATAAATCACTGGCACTCCATTAGTCTACACTGAGAAACCAATTTATATGAGCAAATAATGATGTGATTTCCTTAGGTTTTTTTTCCACACATACCTGACCAACTCGAGGCTAAGGCAGATGCAGACAAGGGACTCCACGGAGTAGAGGATAAACTCACATGGGCCAGAGGGGATGTCAGAGAAGATGCACAGGACATTCAACAGCAGGGTAGCAGGCCCACAGGCA
Organism: Eulacestoma nigropectus; assembly: GCA_013397775.1. Lineage (NCBI taxonomy): Eukaryota > Metazoa > Chordata > Aves > Passeriformes > Eulacestoma > Eulacestoma nigropectus. The sequence continues at coordinate 1,545,492 of VZTE01006447.1, read as the reverse complement.
GTGGGTTAATATCTGCTCATTTCCAGTCACCAGCCAGAATGGAGCATTAGAACAAGCCATCTGTGAGAAAGGACTGCATGACAAAATTTTAACAGAAGAGAGAAATCTTTATTTCCTATCCCTAATCATTTGATATGGATTAGTGTTAGATTTTGGGAAGTCACATCTCACTTCACTGGCAAAAGTTCCCTTACACTGGTAGGAGTTCTCTTACTAACAGTTGTCTCTTCCAGCCCATTCTGAAATAATTTTTTCTCTCATTCTTCTCCTCTTTCACATTCTCCTTCCCTACTCCCAGTCTCTGGCAGCCCCCAAGTGTGCATCATCTCTGTCCTTTTGCCCTTTAAGACTCATCCTAGAAGAGAAGTTACGCTGAAGGCTCATTTTTTGAGAATTCATCAGAGCCTGGGGAAAGCCCAGGGTCCCATATGAACACCTCCAAATTCTTTGTCATGGACGGCCAAAGAAAAATTTTTAGGGAAAAAATAACCTTACTGCAAATATATTTTAAGAACCAAGCGCATTTAGTCTCTGCAAAAAGGGTCAAAACTTCTTTCCTAAGGGGCCTTTCAAGAAATAGTGTAATGTACAAAGGAATCAACTGGTATTAAGAGGAAGGGAAATTGATTGCAAACATTTGTAGAACAATGAATTCAGCAAGACACCCAGGGTAACATTATGGGCTTAAGCATCTGGGCATGAAAAGTCATCCTTCATGAACTCATTCATTGCAAATCCTAACAAAATCATGACTCTCTTACTGGAGATGGAGAAGGGAGAGAATTTGTTAAATAGTCTCTGAAAATGATGCTATAAGCTTCAAAGATTAACAACATAAAACTTCTTTCATATTAACTGCAGCAATTCCTCCGTGTTTTAATAGCTTAACAAATATACTTAGGATTTTTACAATAAAGAGAAAGTGATAAGGAAATTATTTACTACTCACAAAAAGCTTTGAAACTATTTCTTCAATATACCATTTAAATTACACATTAGGTTAACAGGTTGTAAATGATAATCTAGCACAAACCTCAAATGATGGCTTTTGCATCCCAGAGCAATAATATCATTCCCAGCTAGAAGGGAATAAAAATACAAATTATTTTTTCATTGTGACCGTGAAAACTTTCCAGTTACAATTCACATGCAGTTCAATATTTTATGCACAAGTGAAGGAAGCAAGCAACATTTACATGACAGAGTTATCAGTCTTTTTTTTATATTGCAGCTGTTTGGAAAGCCACAGGGCAAAGGCATTTGTATATGAGATAAGCTCAGTCTGTAGAACAAATTAATGCTGGATTGTGAATTAAATGCCATGTCTTCGGACAGCTAATTAGCTTTGTGCTGCTCAATTAAGCTTTGAAAGGACATGTTGTGTTTCTTGATGGAAGAGCAAACATTTCCAGACTATTTCACATTCTCAATGCTTTCTGTTTCTATGACTGAGAAGTCCAAGAAGAAAAAGAAAAATCCAGCAGCCTTACCAAAATGTATCAAAGTCGAAACTACAAAGTGGGCAACCAAGTTATCTTCAATAGTCCTAAAAACCTTTGATTTTATGTCAAATGGCTTAAAAATGTAAGCTAGTTGGGGATAGGAAGGAACTATGAATCCATGTCTTCAGTGCTTCTTAAACTAGAAAAGTAGCAGGACCTCTCCAAGGAGGGGATAGAAACCCTGTATAATAACTTCCAATGGTTTGTTAATATTGCATTTTTATTCAGTTCATCTGAAATTTTCCACCTCTTTTCTTCCTGACTAGCATCCTAAGCATGAGCATTGAGCAAGAAACACTCAAACTTCTTTGGTTTCCTCAGTCAATGAAATGGAAGAGACATTAAAGTTTTAACTCTTATGTTTCTCTTGTTATCCAAATCCTTTGAGACTTAGGCAGTAGGGGAAAACCTTCCAAGATCAGGTTTCTCACAAGAACTTCAGTACTTCCATCTTTCCTTTTTTCTGCTGGTACTAACTAGACAGCTGACTTCTGCCTTCTCTTTTTTTGTTTGCCAGCCTTAGAGTAGGAAAGCCTGGTTAAATTGCCATGGAGAGGGGGTAAAACTAAGGGAGATTCTTGGAAAGGAGTGATGGTTTTCATATCTAGAGCCGTGGTGGTTCAGGCTGCATTGAGCTCTAGCAGTGGGATCTTTCTTGTAGGGTGAGCAATCAAATCCTCTTTTCCAGTAAAGTTTTCATTGCCCTGCACATTAATCTACCATTGAGCTGCAAAGGGCACATGCAGAGTATTTATTCAATGTCAGCCAATAACCAACAAGAGGAAAAACCTGTCATCAAATGCTGCCTTTGACGTTGTGAACTTCAAGGATCAGCAGTTACTTATCAGATTTCTGTACTGGGGTATTTTCTTTAGCCTGACTCTTAAAGATAAGAGCATTTAATAAGCGTTTTGGATTGTGAAATAAACAAACATCAGAAATTTCTCTCATAGATCACTGATGATCACACCAACAAAGAAGGTATAAAATCCAAGAAAATTCTGAAGCTATGAAATTGTATTTCATTTTCAGTCACCAGTGTTATTTATTGTACTTTTCCAAGAAAATTCTGACTTTCAGAAGCTGCACCTCAGAGGCAAATGGGGAAAACCATCCAAGGAAGGACTTTCATCTACTAACCTGCAGGAGTGAATATGCATTGTGCATGATAATGTACGTTTGTATATATATACACATGCATATGTATTATATATAAAGCAGGCCCTTACAAACCTGCATGTTATTCTGGCACCTAAGAGAGGTTCCCTTGTCAGAAACAGATAGAATAGCTGTGCACCAAGACTGTTTTTCTGTAACTCTATGTTTAAAAGTTTTTACTTCCAAAGCCCCCATTTAGTATACAATGGTATACAAGTATATAAATACGCGTATTCTGCACATAAAAATATTACATATACACTCATCTGTAAGAGCATTACAGAGAACTCCTTTTAAATATATGCAGATCTTGTGCTTTATTTTCTGCCTCAATCTGTTTTCTCTGAAGAAATCATGCAGTGTTCCTGTTCTCGCAACTCCTGTTTGGGAAGGAAAGAAAAATTCCCCAGGGTTAAGTAGGAAAGCCTTTGAAATCAGAAGTTAAGTGCACAGGTAGCAATACCGAGAAAGCAGGACTGTTTATGAGCTCAAATGAAAATTCATCCAGAAGCCATGAGGAAACATTAACACTAATTTAACAATAATTTTCATAGTATGTTTGGAATTTGTTGTATGGCTGTTCAATCTGTTACAGATATTCCAGTACAGACAACCTTTAAAGTTTAAGCTAAACGTGCCATTAAGGGCTTCATAGTGGCTTTCCTCAAGACTTAACATGAATTAGGTCTTGGTGCTTCTCTTGGAGGAGGAAAGCAAAATGGCAGCAGGTGCAGCTGGAAGGCACTGATGGAAAACTTCAGTGCACAAACAGAGCTAAAAAATCTGTTCTCCACATAAAAACATGAGTCTGAGTGCATCATTGCCTGGCATTGAAAGCAGCTCTCCCATAAATATACAAATATTTCCCCAAAATATTGTCATTAAGAAACCTGAGATATTTATCAGGTGTCAGTAGCAAAACCAACCACTTCTTTATTTAAATATCAAAAAGAGAAAAAAAATCAACATTTTTAGTAACTTCTCTTCTGTGAGCCACACTTCTGTGACAACCAAAGGGCCGACATCCTCAAAGCCAGACAGAGGATTTAGGTTTGCAGTTGTGACTGCTTGCACAATGGTTAAAATGCTCAAAGCACACAAGTGGCCTTGAAAATCTTAACAGTTATAGCTACTAAGCAAATATTTTCAATTCTTTGGTTACTGCCATATTGGATCTATTGTTTTTTTCTTTTTTCTTTTTTAAAGGAGCAGATAGGTTTATTTCTTCCTTGTTTCTCCCTCAAAATTAATACCACAACATTTAATTGAGCAAACTGAAAATCCTGAACACACTTCAGATATGCCAGGCATTATACACCTGTATATAACACAGAAGTGCTTCCTAAAGAAAGCTGTCAGAGTAGAGAAACAGCATTTGCCTGAGCTGTATTTAGCATTCTCAGAGTGAATCTGATGGTCTGTCAAGAGTGAAGAATTACCGAGAGCCCACCGTGAAAGGAAGAGAGCTTGCTTTGTTCTGAGTCCAAGAAAACATCCAGCATCACTACTTCCTACATTGTGTATGAATCCTGCCCCACTTTGTTTTTCAAAAGCTTAATGTTATGGATTTAAAGCAGAAATAGTCCAAAATGCACCAGAATAGATCTGCTTATTAAATAAATTATTAAATATCGTGCTATATTTATTGCCCCTGCAAATTCTGTAGTGCCAGTTACCAAACTAACCCTCTGAAGCCAGCACAGAGGGGAACTGTAGCTCCTTGAGGCATTGGTTTCTAAGACTTTGCATAAACCAAGGTCGCATGAAGGAAACCAACATGCCCAGAAAGGAAAAGCAGGTGGAAGAATTAAACAGAAAACTCACAGTAACTGAAACTCGACAACGTGTTTTGGGAGAAACAGGAAACAAAATTTTTATGTAACAGGAGAAACAATAGTGGGTGAAATTCTTCTTTCAGAAGTGTTTGTCAGTCTCCAAGCACGTGGCTCGTGTGTGTCAGCCTGGCTGAGGGGCACCTCTGGGGCAGCAGACCCTTACCTGTGCCCTGCAGGCTCCAGCATGGATTCAGTGATTCCTGCAGCTGAGCCTGGACCAGTGATTCCTGCAACTGAACTGGGCTGATGAGCAAAACTGCTGCTTTCTTTTTGCTGCCTCCCCCATGCTCACTCCCAGCAAAGCCCCCTCCGAGCTTGGAAACTTCCCTCGATGGGAAACACAGGGCTTGGGGTAAGTTGTGACAGGCATTTCCACCTTAGCAGCCTGTGAACAAAGACTAATGTCAGCAGAAGCCCAGATAAAAGCTTGACTGTTTCGAATGCCAGAAATGTTCCTTATTTGCTGTTTCATTATGAAAAATGATTTTATCTTGACTTTTCAGAAATACAGTATGATTGCTCTTTCAATTAACTTAGTGTTCTGTTTTCCATTAGTATAGTACAGAATAACTGTAACCCATTGTACCATCCCAGGGCTTTTTTCAAAGATGCTGATTTACAGCAGAAAAGGGATTTTGTGTTTCTTGCCAGTTATAAAATTGCTAAGGTAAAGCCAGGAAGCAGACATGTTAGCATTCATTTAATCTCCAGCTCCTTCTATTTCCCCAAGAACGCTGCAGCAGGCAGTTCAACATAAAAGAAAGTTATTAAAAAATCCACACCCTCAAAGCCATCTTCATAAAACTGATAAAAAATTCAATTTTCAAATTGCTTAATACAGCCTTCTCTTGACTAACACAGTTATCCTAACTTAAGGACCTTTTAAACTAATGACCTGGAAGGAATAGAGAATATTTCATTTGAATCTGTGCAAAATTTGAAGAAATGCTCGGTACTCTGATTTTTTGCATCGCTTAGTACCATTAGTAGTCCCTGAGCATCCTTCTCTGCCATGGAAACTTACAGGAAGGAACAGGCAGATTCATAATGCAACACAAGTGATTAAGTACATTTGAACTCAGAAATATTAATAAGTTGCTGGTCATATATTTAAAACAAAGTCATGAATACGTAATGCCTTACAAGTCCCATTCAAATATTACATTAGGTGAAATAATGAAAGTTTACTTAACTAAACCACCTAGGACCAGAACATATAATAAATTAATTTTGGACTTTGCTTTTGAATTGGAGTTATGATAATTTTTATCTCTTAGCTCTTTTTCAAACACAACACTTGAATAAAAAATGTGAAAAACAACGTTAGTGCCGTGAATCTACATTAAAAACTAGAGTCCCAAATTTGTCCAGCTTCATGAATACCAGTCACACCACCAAGAAGATTTCTTAAAAGTGTCTTAAAGGCTTCCCTGCACAAAACAATACACATAAATCAGTCTGCAGTAAGCCTAAGAATCAAACAGAAGCTGAACATTTGTCTTTGTCAGCCCATTAGGGGAAGTGGCCCAGATTTCTGAAGGCCTTTGTGCAGAGCAGCCATGCAGAGGTGCAGAGATCTGTCCTGCGAGGTCCCGGGTGATGGCACAGACCTGAGGGGCACCTGCAGCTGCCTGCTCCCATTCCCAACTGGTTCCCTGCACAGCCCCACAGCAAACAGGAATTCAGGCCCCGAGCTAAACCAGCACTTTTACCAGCTGCTGGCGTATTCCCACAGTCTTCACTGGCCCACACAGTCAGTAAAATAACTCCCTCAGGCAAGACTTTCCTGCAGCAGAGAGACACAAGCTCTGGAGATGGTGCTGGGACAAGCGTAAGTGACAATCCATGCTCCTTAACGGAATGGCTTCACATCCCCCAGTATTCCTAATACTCAGATTCTGCTGTAGCACTTGCTGGCAGAGTTAAAGCACCTGCACCCTGACAGGGGGATGGACTGTTCTGTGAGGAAGCCTGAGAAGTTTAAAACAAACATGAGAAAAGGTAATATTTTGCAGCAGAGTGCTCCCACAGTCCTCATCAAAGCCTCTGTGCCTCTCACAGGGACGAACCCTTCTTCTACACACCATGACTATTCCTTTTGAACTTCTGCTGGGGTTTTAGTTCTGATTTGAGAACAAGCTTGTGTATTGATTAGCAAGAGAAAGGGAAAAATCTGGCTTTGAAACTGTTCTTTTGAAGATATTCTCTTCCAACTTCATGTAAATATCCAATGAATTTGGGAAATGTTTGCAACAGCATTCAGGTAGCAGAATACAGTCTTAACATACATGGAAGTTTCTGATCTGATTATACTGACTGCTGCAGAGATTAGGATGAGTGGGTATCCACTTGGACAAGGGAGTACCCACTTGGACTCTCATGCAATTTCCAAGAGCTATTTTTTAAAGCCAATTATCTGATCAAAATTAATTTGTATTTAAACAACTAGAGAAATTTGTTTCTTTCAAGTACTCACTTTTATAAATTGCAGATGCAACTTCATTATCTGATGAAGTACAGTGCGTGTTGTCAAATTCAGGAAGTGGCACACTCACAGAATAACTGAGCATATATTTATGAATAGCATTCATGACTTTTTTAATTTTAATGTGTACTGTAGGGACATAGACTAATACCTGGAGAACTTTAGAGATTTCTGAAGATGGATGCTTTGATTAGTTGGGCTTAAGAGCATTGTATGTTACAACCAAGCCTCTGTCACACCTGGGAAAAAGGATCCAGCAGCTCACATAGACACAGTAACACCACTTCAGAGCACAATCTAAGTACAGACGAACAAACGGGAGGAAAAAGCCTTAACCCCATTTGACAGAGAACTTAATCTCCAAGCAAGGTGCGGAAGGGAAATCTCCCCCAGAGCAGGGAACTGAGCCAGCTCCTTCTCCAGCCCCATCAAAGGTTCAGTAATAACGCTGCCCGGGCTCAAAGTGTCCCTTGGTGTCTCACAGATGTCCCTTTGGAGAAGTGCTTGCTGTTGACCTCTGCCTGCTGCCTGTAAAGCCAATGGCAAAGCTCCTACTGAAGGCAATGAGAGCTCAGGCAACCAAGGGGAAGAGGCTTTTAAGACGTTCCCCATAATACGCACAGTGAGAAAGCAATTTTACTTGCACCATTGGTCTGAACAAAGCATTATCATGCTTTCAGCACACCTATTTTCTGGTGAGCTACAGCAGTTGTTAGAGCAGAAGCACAATCTGCCATCACATAATAAAGTCAACACATTACAGTTTAATTGGATGGAGTCATTTACACAGTAGTAACAAGGACTGAGAGGCAAAGCACAACTCCTCATTTTCTTAAATCTATAACCAGCTGCTTTCTCTGCAGGAATAAAGGAGATGTGCCTCACTCACCTCTTATTCATCTTTGTGTTTTGCCAGGTAATTTAAGAAATGTTTACAAAAAACCCACTGTTTTCAGAGATTGAGTCATTCAGCAATGCAGCTGCTCGCAGGGGAGTCAATCTGCACAGGAGTGCAGGAGGAGCTCCAACAACTTTTGCAAAGCTGCAAAATCCCTGGATACAGAAAGCAACGACCCAAAAGGTAAAATAACTCCTTTCCCAGAAGAAGTGCCCCAGTGATGCAAAATACAGCTTAATTCAGTGCACTGACAGAGACAAGGTTCCACAATATTTTGAGAGATTTTAGTGTAGAAAGAGAAAATTAGGTGTATAAGAAATTAATTTGCTGCAAGCTTTTCACCAAATTAAATCTCAGTATTTCTTTTAATGTATTTTCTGGTTGCATTTCATTCTAAATGGAACTTTATAATCTTTTAACTGCATCTTACTAATTCCCCCTTGCTGGCTTGATTAGCACTAATCAGATGAAACATTCGGCTGGATAAATACTCTAATGTTTTTTCTTCAGTTGCAAACACGCACTGTCGGTGCCACTTTGCCAGCATCAAACATACAAGTTCCAAACCTGGAATTTTTGTCCGATACCAACTTGCCGATAAACTATGGATGATTTTAGGAAATAAATTCTAAATGTATGCAACCATTGACAAACCTGATTCATTGCCAAATGTAATAAGTATTTCCATAGGTTCTTTGGCATAATTCATCTGAATCTCCTAACTATGTTTTTTCCCCTCCCAGTGTATGTGGAAGGGCTTGTTTTCCAGCAACAGCAAATCCTGCCTCACAGTACAGGTAGTGCAAAACAGAGCCCGACATGAGAATATCTGTATCCAGAGGCTCCATCAGGAGAATAGAAATTCAGCATAAGCAGCTTCTTGTAAAAAGCTACTGTCATTTAAAGTTTTATCTTCACCCATAATTTTATATCTTTGCTCCTATTTCTCTTCAAGATGTGTTTTGCACACTATTCTATCGTATTATATGTCCCTGAGTAATCTGTTCTGTCGATTTTCAGTCAATTTTTTGGATATATTCATTGCACAGACTGAGTTAATAAAAGCTTTTAGTCTGTTTACTGCTATCTACTTCAAAACAAATACATTTAAAAGCTTTTTATTTTTTTGAGTAAATGTGGTTATGAGCAACATTCTAGTTACTTTTATCTATATAATTTATTTTGATAAACATATTTACGCAATATTCTTCTACCTTCACTGATGCAAGTGCTTCTAAATACATATTACTATGTAACAGAATGAAAACCCTACAGACAGCTCATATTGTATTCCTTGGATATATAGTACAAGATTGTCCCTGCAAAAACATCCTTTAGAAACAGTGTTGGGTCCCATGAAGCAAAGGTGTTCCTCACCATCCTCACTGGAGGAGATAAATGGCACCGAGACATCGCATGGAGCTGCTGTACACACATGATGTCAGTATATTAAACATGACTGAGACCCATGATACTGGGAAAGCAAGGAAGGAGAACTTGAGGTCTAATTTCAAAATTGAGAACAGCTTTCTAACAAGTCTAGAACTGACTCCTGCAACAACAAATTAGGACATTTAATTTTTTCTCCTACTTTAGCAAGTTACACAAGAACTGAAATACGCTTAGTATATCATGAAACATATGCTTGTTGCTCCACTTGTAGCACATGGAAAATCACTAAATAATGCCTTTACAGGGACAGCAAATACTGCAGTCTAATTTCAAAGTAAAATGTCTCCAACTAACTTGAAATATAGAATAAAAATTAGAATGACCAAGTCATACATTGTTCATTGTCTTGAACAAAAATTAGTTTGTAGTTCAAAGAAAGAGCCTGGAAGTTTGTGACATTCTTTTCTATCTAAATTGTTGAAGAAAATCCACCAGTGTTCAGAATTAGCAGTTACAATAAACTCATTTATTTTTCCCAGAGACAGTGGCAAAGCAGTATTGCCTTCCAAACTAACAAAATGATGCAGATAGCGTTGATATCAATTGCTTGCAGTAATTGAGAAGACTGCTTGTCATTGTGGAAGAGGCTTGTGTAATGTTAGAGAGCCAATTAAGACCCCCAACAATGTCAGTGTAGTCACTCCAGTCTCTCCTCCCTCTGGTCTGCAGTGACCGCAGATTTTCAACATTCCCCTTCAATGCCTAAAGACCTGTGGGAGGTGTCCAGACCAAGCATTGCAGTAGCTTTTGCTGTGTTACCAAGTGCTTCTGTAAAACCTGCCTTGGTCTGTGACAAAGTTCCACATTCTTGAGTGAACGCACAGCAAGAAACGGGGGAACATATTCCTCCAATTTCTCACTCTGAGAAACCTTCTCCGTGACAAGGCCCACAATCAAAGGAGAGTAAAATTTGCCAAAAATGGTCCTTTTAAAAGAAAGTCCATGTCCCAAACACCTGAGTAAGCCCTAGGTCCAAACTGTGTCTTTAAGTACAAGCAAGAGTAATGAGGTAGATGATAGTTTTTAATTATGTACAAAATGTATTATGTATTCTCTGAGTGTGTAACCCTGTGCAATCTGACAAAAACTTGTTCTTTAACATTAGCTTTGTGATTTATCAGGGAGAAATCTTTTCTGGAAGGAATTATATAATACCATTTTTGCACCGCATTTTCCAATTTAAATTCCTGTATGATTGTTGGCAGAGCTTTCATAGGCACTTACCTGCAATATCTTCACTTACTGTAAGAGGCAAGGCAAGAGAAAAGATGGGATGTTACACCTCTGCTGTTGGTAGAGTGGAGGCAAGGACATAGGGACACCAAAGCTTGCTCTCTAGCTATCCCCATTGCCTTCTGCAGGCCTAATGCAGGAACTTGCTCATCCCACAGTGGTTTCCTGCTTGTAGCACATATTGTGAGAGGAGAAATAGCCCAGGCCAACTTGCCAGTCCAGTGCTAACTGCCCTTTGTACCCACCAGGAGTCTTGGAGTGGCCAGCAGCTGCCTGGGGCTGAGCAAGCACAGCTACACAGCTTTCTGCAGGCTGCAAATGTGCAAAGACAGCATCGAGTTTTCTTTATTCCAGCACTTGCTGAAAATATTTTGGATGCTTAGCAAATCTAGGCTCAAGCATTCACCCCCAATCAGAGCCAAAACCCCTTGTTCTTCCAGAGCATCCTCTGCCACTCAGGCACTGTGGTTCTTATTCCCTTGCTGTTGTCCTGTGCTGACATTGCTGTGATAACACCACTCAGTCTTCTTTGCAAACTAAATATTCCTGCCCATCTCTCTCATTATCTCTCTAAATGAAAGCACCAAAGTAAATATGAGTTAAGATCAGGCTGAGTATACTCTGCTTTTAATTAAGAGTATTGTAAATGCTGTAGTGAGGCCCAGTGCTTTCCCTACCCTTGCTTATCCACTTAATAGCTTTTCCATGGCACAGAGAGGCTGCTAGATGGCCTTGCCCTGCTAATAAGGGAAATCAGACCCTGCCCATTTCTAAAGGACAAGTTAAAAACATGCCTCCCAGGCTTCTGATGTGCTCTCAGTTGCTGCTGGAAGACCAAGCAGCTACCACAACCAAGGCAACCTGCTCCCAGCTGAGGTCACCTGAAGGCCTGGCACCTCACAAAGGATGACCAAGTAAAATAAGCACATGGGCCTTTAGCATCTTAAAACCAGTCTGTATTAAATGCTTCAGGGCTGACCTTAGAAAACTTGGTAGACCGTATGATAAGCAGTTCCCTGCAGGTTCCCAAATGACTCAAGATGTCGGTTTTATCAAAGCCCTAGCTTACCCTCACACCTTCCCATTTCCTGGCAGCACAACTGCTAGGGCTTCAATTGAGTTCATGAACTGAGCATTGTCAGTATGAAAAAAGCCAAACATTCTCCTTTAGAGTCCTTGACATTTGAAATTTATATTTACTCAGTCCCTTATGAACCAGAGACCAATAAACCTTCAAGGCACTCTTGGACACTTGGCACTTTAAGGCCAAACTTAGATTTACATCACTGCACTAAAACAGACTAGAGTGGTGGGAAAGTGAACAGCAATTTTGGGAAATATTTTGATGCATATGTTTGTAGAGAGTTATTTGATTTAGGGTAGGATTGAAGAAGAATTAATAAATGTCTGGTCTTTATTTGATTTCAGAGATATTTTCAAGGCATACATGGTGTAAGATCTTTTAAAAAGCAATCCAAATAAATATATAAAAGATTGATCTTGTCCAATAAGGCCAAAATAATGCAGATGTTAAAGTTCCCTACTCTCAGCGCACATCAAAATAAGTAAAAACTAAAGCAAAACACTACTGTTAATTGTATAGGTTTGTGTCTTTCATACCAATATCCTTCAAGTCCTGAAGTCCTGCAAACATTTTCCCCAGCTCTGCTGCACAGGGACATGCATTATTTATGCACTGTGCATACTTAGAAAGGGCAAGCTCTTTGCCATACTCAGGTAGTCTCTGAATAACACATTAAAGTGCTGGGTTGCTCAGAGCAGCCCTAACACAAGCTCTGCAGAGGCTCTTCACAGGCCACTCTCCAACAAATTGTAACCCGGGGATGTGCTGGGAATGCAGCTGCTGCAAAGGCCACGTTGGGAGTGAGCAGCTTCACAAGCTCTGCTCTCAGAGGGCAGTGGTGGCCTGAGACACACAGCCCTGCCACAGTGGATAATAAGAGTGTGGCTGAACACTCAAAGACATTTTAATCCCTCTCCTTGGGCTGCACTCTCTGTACTTTGCCTCCTATACACTACAAAATCCTACCCATGGTTTGCTAAATATCTGGAAGTAAAGCAGGATAAGAAGCATTGCATCCTATGGAGCATTATAGCTCCACACATACCTCAGACAGAAGAGATCTGATCCCTTTTAGTGACCTGGCGTAGCCAAGACTGACATGAAAACTGGTTACCTTCACTCATCCTCACCAGTGAAGTGCTGCTCAAGCTAACATTGCACACAGGACCTTCCCAGCACAGCTGGGTCCATTGGGCTGGGTGCTCTCCAAATAGAGAGCCACGTTTGCAAGAACATGAGTCAGTGTGGGCTAAAGCCTTTAGCAGAAAGACAGGAAGGGGCTGGAGAAAAGCCCCTTTCACATTCAAGCAGCTTCAGACATAGGGACCATCTCACACCTGACTGAGCTGGTGTCACCCAAGGGATGGGATCAGCACAGCTCTGGCATTTGGCAGGTGGCAAGGGCAGTCTGACATAAGAGCTGGCACATCTGGAAACAGGGACAGGCTTAGGGTGGATCTGCCCTAGGCAGGACCGGCTGTGTACGCCAAGTGCTTCCTCCCTGGTTAGGTAACAAAGGAAGGGTTCAGCACTGCAATCTTTTTCCCTGACCCCACACTACAGTCCACCTGCAGTGTACTGAATAAAGATTTCCCATGAGGTTGGGAAAGGCTTACCTCTATCAGACTGGCCACCTACTAGTGTTTCTTTGCATTTTAGATTCCCAGGACAGATACTGTTTGTGATCTTGTTTGTAAGTATGTTACTATGCATTTTTATTACAGAAGTTTTATTTGTTGTATCCCTTAATTAAGACTGTCAAGCTTTTTCTGAATTCACTCCTTTGAAACAATTGGTTTTGTGAGTTAGTTTTGCCTCATGGTTATTGCTGGAAGACAGAGGGTTACTATCCATGATGTCATTTTATGTAAAATTAAATGCAATATAAATTTGAAAAAATAGAATGACCAGTTATGCAGCCCTAGCTTGTTTCTCATTACCCTGCAGCAATTTCACTTAAAACTTCTGCCATCAAGTTGTCTATTACTTGCTTTTAAAAAATAAACTACTAACTGTCTTTCCAAGAGGTGATTGGAACCATATATTATAAATTCAGGTTATAGTGCCTTCAGGATACGCTGTTTCTCAAAAGGCCTTTGCTCAGTTAATCAGACATAAGGAGCTTGGCAGTATCACAATCTGTATGTTGGTGTCAAGGACATCACCCATGTGTCACTCCTGTAATCAACCCAATTTGCTAAGCTCCCAAGTTCCTTGCCACAGCCTTTAGATGGAAATAAAGCCCACTTGTTAATCATGAGGATAATGGATTTTGCAGTAATTGACAGTGACAGAAGTAAAAACAAGCTGCCTTGGGTAAACAATGAACTAGCAAAAGCCTCAGCAGCAGCCAGCTACGATCTGCATTTCTGAATAACAAACACTGCACAAATAATGCCTAAAGTCAGAGGCAGTGAGAGATGTGTGTACTTCAGGTACTTCCTGAGCCATGTGCAACGTACAGCAGGAGGAATCCTGTCCTACAAGTTAACACCAGGTAAGATCAGGTAGGGACGGAGTGAAAAGCAAGTTGTCCAAAACACCACTGCCAAAGTACCCTCTCCTCAAATGTCTGTATTTGGAATACTCAGCTACCCAATGCACTACTCTTTTAGCATAACTTAAGTTATTAAAACATCTGTCTAAATGTAAAGGAGGAAAAGCCTTTTCTGTTAGAGTTGTATTACATAAAACTATAGTAATAATTTAAGTTAATACTATTTAAATTGGAAATGCTGAGAGGTATGGAACAATTAGTGCAGGAACAAACCATTCAGAAGTGTGAAGGCCAGGATTTACAAGCAAAACTTATCTAGAAAAAGGCTTAATAATGGTAATTTTTATTTGCACCCTGCTGTCACTCCAGTGGGTTCAGTCCAATAACAGATGTCTGTTTTGATATCAATCCCTATTTTAGGATTATTAAAAAAATACCCAATTCATCGTAACATTTTAGAAAAACCTATCAATTTCAGAGATAGCAGCTCCCTGGTTATGGATCACAGATTTAAAGGACTACTGGGAGAATAAGATGAGGAAATTTACTTTGGAAAGATTGTACATTCTGACTTAGCAGTGAAATACAATAGTCAGAAAGCAGGATGTGCTTGATAACAAGTGTGGATATCCAGCCTTATGGTTGGCCTGGGAGCTGGGGAAGGTGCTTACTGTTTCCAGACATAAGTTTTCCTTTGTCAACCTGTCGCACAGCATCGTTGCATTGTGAAATCAAGACTGCATTTACACTGTAGCTACCAGAAGACTTCACTTAGTCTGGCTTCTCTGGGCACCCACAGGAGGCAGAGGATTTCACATCCATTTTTCAGAAGAGCAATTTGAGTAATTATGAAATCAGCCTGTTAAACTTCAACAAATAAGTGAAATTACAAGACCCCATATGACATATTAGAGCTCCTTAAGGTACCGGAGGTCCTAATACTCACAGGAGAAAAGATTCTGGACACTGCTCAGTTTCACAGCTAGACATGACAAATCGCTGGTTCTTTTGCAATATCAGTGATGTATTTCTCAAAACATGTTCCAGGTACAAAGGAAAATTAACACATTGACAGACATCATTAACACTGACACTGTGCTACCAGTCCATTACCTCTCATATTTCTGAATCTTCCACAATTAAGAGGTTCTCTGTAACAAATATAGGAAGTTTTATTAGAGTTCTAACCTTCCCTAAGTTTCTTTTTTCCTTTGTAACTTTTTTCACCAGACGCATTGTGGACAACACGTTGACAGCTCTGACATACCGAAAAGCACTTGTGCTCACTTCACAACATTTGTCACATACCCTCACTGACCCAATGTCTCACAAGCTACTCTTATATATGTTATATGCACAATCTGATTCCTGAGAACCTGTTGTCAAAGCATTACAAAAATCCTTTAGAGCCAAGTTCTTTAAACATTTATGGCTAACTGCTATGAGAGTCAAGTGCACTGTTTATATTACCAAATGTCATATCTAATTCCCTGTTATGAACCCTTGAAATAAAATTACGTGATAATTACACAATCTGTTTGAAACCTGACAAATACATTCCCAGTACAAATGATTTATGAAGATGATGTGTTGCTATAGCATAATGGTGCTTCTTAATGGAAGCAGTAAAGCTGTTTCCTATGCTCCGATAACCACAGTGATTTCTTACACAACTACTGATTAAGCAATAGATAATGCAGGCATTTTGGAGACTATATACACCACAGATTTATTTCAGGCTGCTCAAAAGTTATGGCCTGCCTATCTAAACGGCCTGTTAGCAAGGTATGAGCTTCAGCTGGGCTCTTTTACTCGCTCCTTCCCAATTTAGTGCCACTGCACTAGATTTATGTTCAGAGCAATGCACAGTTTAGTCTCTTTTTGTAAGAACTGCTGTTAATCAGAAAATTAATGACTTGGCTGGTGTGGTGTGAGACATTAGCAATGCCAGCCCTGCTCTCCTGGAAGGGACTTTGGGCTGGCAGCTGGTGAGCAGGAAACTCCCCCACGTGGGAAAGACTCGCGGCCCTGCTGCTCCAAGAGCACCACCAGTGACAGAAATTGAGGCACAGCCAGTGAAGCGCAGCCCAGTGGCATCTCCTGTGTGTCCTCCTCTTGCTTCTCCACCGTGGGCTCTCCCTCCCACCAAGAGGGGCAAGTGATGCTCAAGAGGGAAAGTGATTCAATGCACTACCAACTGCATATGACATTATTTTCCTGCCTCCTTCTCCCACCAAATGAGAAGTCTCTTCTCAACTGTTTCATCGTCATTATAATTAGTATGTATGGCAGATGATCAAATTAATTGTTTCTTGGGTTCAAATCTAGTACTGGTAAGATGTTAACAATGTAAATGAGACCCTCAGTTTTCTACACATTTCTGCAGAGAGTTTAGTAATTGCTTTAGCTTTGTTCATTCTGCCAATCCATGCTTCAGAACACTGATTTCATTAATGAGCAGCTAAACATGACTGCCCTGCTGACGATTTGTTCCCATGCTACCTGGGAAATGTCATTTGAAATGGCTTAAGCTCAGTAAAAGGGCACTGAAAAATTTTAAGTGGCAGCACTTTGTTTTACTCCAAATTGCTACAAGTAGATGAAAAATTGTATCTTACACAGCCATATCCAATAGCATATCTAGAAATGATCGGTGCAACTTGCAAAATCATATCTGGTGTGAAGATGAAAACTCTCACTATGAAGATTTTTCAGAGTTTTAATTATCATAAATGTATATTCTTCAAGAACATCAGTGCTAGAATTATAGTCTATAATTAAGGAGGAGCTCTAATCTGGTTTGTTCTTGTCTTCACTCTAATTTTTCAGTAACACAAGATCTGTAAAGCATGAACATTTAAAATTACAGAACCAATGCCAAGTGGACGTGATGAAAGTAAGACTGAAAAAACATATTCTTTCTTCTTTACTGCTATTCAATATTTTTCTGTGCTTAGCTGAGAACTTCTGCTGGTTTTGGGCTTTCAGGTGAGCGGAGGAACATTGGTTAAGGGAGCAGAATAGTATTGCAGACATGTTTCTTGCTAATTTAGTGAAAATGTATCCCTATTCATGCAAACCTTCAGGGTTTTTTGTAATCTAAATTTATATATGCTCAGATCTTGTCAGATTAATCCTACAGATGGGACAGAAGAAGGGGAGCCAGGTACCCCACTGCACAAATCAATTCACTGAATTTCTGGGAAGGTTTGTGATTGAAATGGGATTTGCTTCAGCATCACCCCTGCTACTCACTGAGGTTAGATCTCTTCATGTAAAAGGCTGACCCTTTCAGTGCTGTGTTGCCTGCAAATGACCAAGAGGTCTGCTAATACTGTTAAAAAATTGTTGTAAGAACATTTTTAGGATCAACAATATAGGATTTTTTCCTTAGACTTTGTTCTGATTTAACAATTTCAGTTGAAACATTCCTAAGGAAAATGTGTCTAAGGTTTAGAAGATGGACAAAGTTATAAGCAACTGAAAGCACAGTCCTAAAGAGAAAAGCAAACATACAACCAGGCACTGTTACCTGTACTGCCAAAGCAACGATTAGCCCTAAGAGAAGCATCAGCAAATTACTGTCCTCATGAATAATTTTAAGGCAGTTATTTAAATTAGAAGTAGAACAGGTGTTAGATACTAATCTGTTTTGCAAAGTAATTACATTAGTTCTATGCAATGTAATTGCAAATGAGTGTAACAGGCATTGAAGTAGGGGTGGGAGATAAGAGTGACAAGGGTAAGAGCCTGCAACCACACGGGTGAACTCCATGCATTTATGGATAAGGTAGGAATGGGAATTTTCATTAGTTCTGGTGGGCATGTAGCCATACCATGGCCAAGCAGAGTTACCAGAGTGCAGCAGCAAGGATGATGCCAACCATGCAGCAGTTGTCTGCTCTCCACAACATTTAAAAGGGCAGCTTGAAAAATACAAACAGATTTTGTCAGCAGCTGTGCGGAATTGCCACGAGGGAATAAAGTTCAGTGATATTTTGAGACATTCATAGATGCGAGAAGGGAACTGCAAGGAGTTTGATCTGCTTCAAGTGCTGCCTGCCTGTTTCCCTTTCCACTGCTTTTCATGGACACATGCGCTGGAGATCTCCCCCCTCACCCCAGCTCAGCTTGTTGATGGCAAGCTTGAATGTGTCCCAAGAGAGGAGCTGGCTCACCAGGAGGCCATTCTGCAACCTATCTGCAGGACAAGGCAGGTCCACCAGCAACCCTGGGCAGGTTAGGAGAGCAGAGAGAAGGTCCTGCTGAGTGGGTTGTAGGCAACATGTGAAAACCTGCAAGAATGTCCTTGGCAGAAATTGGTTGGCAGAAGGAAAGGGTCTGAGGGAGCAAAGACTAACCTCACAGGAATGCAAAAAAGCGCATTTTTGGTTGGGGAAACAAACTGAGGTGGCTTGAGGCTAAGATAGGCCAGAGAGCAGGGAAGGAAGGAGAGGAGGTTTCCAAAAATCCCATCTACTGTGTATAATATCTGGGCACCTTGAAGAATGCAGGGTGAAGACTATTGAAGATCATTAAAATTTAGCAATATGGTTTAAATTCATGTGATCAAAGGCAAACCTCCTGGAGAGGATTTCCCAGGTGCATCACACATAAGAAACCCAAGAGGAACGTTGCCACCAGCAGAGGACGAGCGCCCAGAACCCCAGCTCTTCATGAGGTTCTCTGCACATTTGGGGTGCTTCTTCACAGCCAGACATTTCTCCTGAGCTTTCCTTCACAGACGTCTTCCAGGCACTTCCCACTCACAGAGTGCTTCAGCAGCAGTCAGATGTCCAAGGACCAAAACTCAGGTCCCAAGAGCTCCTTGGTGAACCCCTGGTTAGGATCATAAACCAGCCCTCATGGTCTGAAATTCTTCACTCTTTCAAGGCCACGGGCCCAGGTCTGTTCTAGCTTCACATGGAATAATGTGGTTTCTGTGAAGCTTGGTTTTTCTAACTAGAACAAAATGTTCTAAAGGCTGGAGCAGCTTTCTTATGAGGAAGAAATTGGTTTTTTTTTTTCATGGAGACAATTGACATGTAGACAAGTGTCTTAAAATCAGAGCAAGGGAAAAGATTTTTCTTCATATTTTGTAGCTATCAGTGTCCAAAAAGTAAAACATTTGACTTCTTAGTGGGTTTTGGTTGCTTTTTAAATTCTCTAAGAATCCTGATGTGATGATTACATCAATTCCTATCCATTAGAATTTGATATTAATCTGTTTTGTAACTAGTGAGTGCCCTTCTAGTATTTCACTGAGCATTTTTGATAGATGGATGAATTTAAATAGAACAAAAATGTATCTGATAATGAAGTCATTATGCTTTTTCTGATTTAACTGGAATATTTGTACCATATAAGTCCATTAGAATATCAATTAGATGATTCATATCAGGCTTTTTCAGGGAAATAACAAGCATTTTAAAAAAATTATACTTCCAGCAGTGAGACTTTGTTCTCACAGCCATCCACTTCACACAAAAGCTTTGGTATGTTCATTGTGCATCTCTGCAGCCTTGTGAGTCTATTTCAATGCTTCCTTAACAAAGGTGCCATCACTTAGAAGGTGTCATATGAAGAAAAGCATTTTACCTTTAACAGGTATTCACAATTCAGGTGAATGCTTTGAGGTAAGTGAGTAAAGGCAAGTCTCACAGAGCTTCTGGGCAAAATCTCCCCTCTCTTTCTCAGTCACCTAAGGAGGGTCAGGAGTAGGCAAGGACCAGGCCCACCCAACCCCGGAGTCCCCCAGGTATTAATGGCAGTGTCTGGGGACAGGTTGTTTAGCCCATTTGCCAAATACAAGCTACACCTACTTTTGGGGCTTTTGGTATCTCAACCCAAACAGCTGTGGAGCCATCCCTCCTCCCAGCACCAAAGGGTGACCCTAAAATAATCCCATGATAGAACTCTGTTGCTGGGCTTTCCCACCTTCTTATCCTTGAACTTGGGCCCCCACTGATCAGGTGTGGAAACTAGAGATGCAACTGAGCAGTTTCATGAAAATTCATCTTTACCTCAAGCCTCTTTGTTGCCAGGCACCGAAAACCACAGTGGGAAACAGAAGATCTTGATGTAAGCCCTGTTTAGTTAAAACACTGGTGTGCTACCAACACTGTTTTAGTCACCAATTCAAAGCTTAGCACCATACAGGCTCCTATGAAATGAAGTGACTTTATGGGAAATTGAGGCATTAGCAAAATGCTCGTAACTAACTGCTGTTTTTCAGGCAGTTTTCAATCAAAGTTTTTGGTCTACATGTTTTATTTCACATCCCTACCCATACAGAACATTATAACAAGCCATTGACATCACTAAACTTCAGCACATATTTCTAATTACATCCTAAATATCCAAATATCTCAAATAACAATGTTCTGAGTTTCAGTCACGCTCTGCATGTTAGTATATATGATATAAAGATACATCTCACTAGGTAAGACACTTTAAGGAAGGACTTGGGAAATTCAGCTCTAGCATATCACAAATTTCAACTCAATCCAGGCTGTAAACCATGACAAACCTGAGGATAACACTGCAATGAAACTTGTAAATGGTCCTTTACAAAAAAGGTGGAAAAAAACAGTGTTTCAGTGGTTTTAATCTTCATGGGTACTTATTTTTAAATTAGAATTGTTTTTTGCTTCTTTGTCGAGTATGAGTTTAATTTCCACGTTTGACTGGAGTTAATAAGGAAATAACATTTTCCTTGCTCCTCCATGTTATTCAGCCCTGTTGAGTCTCACATACAGAGGGCTTAGCGAAAGTTCCAGAGGCAGTAGAGCTCATTTAACTATTTATGATCCCAATACAGGGGGGAAAATCACACAGCCAGAACCTAAACCCCCCATTCCTGGTGATGATCTCTTAAATCTCCATCCTTGGGCCCAGGCAGTTGGGCTTCCCTCACCCAAGGCACAGTGCATTTCAGCACAGCACTGAGCTACTCGACATCCATTTTGCACCTATGAAAGCCAGATCAGGTAAAGATTAATTTTTTATCCATTTCCATGTCTTAGGATATAGAACACTCCTCTGTTTTTCACATCCTTCTCATCACATCTGAAGCAGCACCAGCCCATCTAGAGGTTCTGAGTGCATTCAAAAATAAATGTTTTGATGGAAGGCCTGTTTGACCTCTGACGGATATTTCCCCTCCAATCACTCCCTTTTTCCAATTGCAATTCAGCCAAGGCTGCATTTGCTCTAGATTGTTATTTATTGCTCAACAACAACTCATTCAACAACAGGGGAGTTATTGGCTGTTGGCTGATACCAAACACAGCCTCATCCTCCTCTGTCAGTCGTGCAGCCTGCACGAAGCATTCCAGGAGTAACACAGGAGAGCAGAGAAGATGCTACTGCATGGCACAGGAGCTTGACTCTCACTTACTCCATGCTTGGGAATGTAACAGTGATCACACCAATGTACGGCTCCTTGTAAGAAACCAGTTCACAGCCAGGAGAATTAGTCTTAAGGGGTTGTTTTCTGGAGGTCTGAAAAGCCCGCTCAGTGTTGAGGGACCTTTCAGAAAGAACTCCTGCTCTGAGCATATTAAGACTTAAAATCTGTTTTCAAGGAAAAAAATATGTTGCATGAAAAGTTTCGTGAAGTCAGACTTTTTTTATTCCAATTTCCTTAATTTCCTTAACTGCAAGACAAAGTTTTCATAAACCCACAAGCAGTGAAGACATCAAATAAATGATGTTGACAAGGTTTAGTTAAAATTCTCTAACTGGCTTTTACTAAGCATAAACTTACCTTTCCTCTATATTTCTGAATATCACTTAGGACCAGTTGCTGTTGGAAGCTAGGTTTCAGGCTCTCAGCTACCCTTTTTATTCACACAGGCCAGGTAATTAGAATCAGTGATGCCTAATTCGAGAGATACAGTCTGCAAGAACTATCCCTACATGCCGCACAACTCTGAATTCACAAAACATCATCCAGAGTAGCTCAATAAAACTCTCTGCTCCAGGCACAGCAATGGTCAAAAAAATCTAATCAAACAATTGGATGCCTAGAAAACATGATAGAAAATACTGAAATTGTAGTAATGTCCTCTGATGGATATTACTCTTTCAGAATGGAAATAAAGACTGAGCAGACGAGCGGCAAAGTAAGGTGAAGTTATAAGCTTCAATTCTTACTGCTTCTACAGAATGGCATAGGGCTTGCAGAAAAACTGCAAATTGGTGGTGCCCTGATTTTAAAATCACTTGGTCCCCTCATTACAGCAATCAGTGTGAATGCACGTGAGGAACACAAACTCGAGGCTCTGTCAGCATCTGCAGGCTCTACTCTCACTCTCAATCTCACAGCCAGAGCACTTTATGGCTCAGGCTGTCTGAAATAGATACTGTGGACAGCAGCACAAATACTGAATTTGTCAAGAGAGCTGACACTGCGTTCAGCACATCTGTAATTGCAATCTGGCCCCTACCAGAAGTAATTCCAAGCAACCACTTAGGAACAATATTTTTTTCCCCCTCCCTTTCTATTTTTAAAGAAAATCAGAGAAAGTCTCTTCAGATGACTCAGTGCTCCTTGTTCCTGCATCCTGACAGACTGGGAACTGACCTCTATGTGCACATGCATCCACACAGCACTGGAAAATACAGCAGCTGCTACCCGTGTCCCTGCTGGGTAAGTGGGGTCCTCTCAATCTCTTCTGCAGCACTTGGTAAATAACTTCAGAAGGAAAAGTGTTTTCCTGCAGCAATGTGGTAAGCTCCTTTTCCCGTTGCAATCCCATTAGCATCCCATCTTCCCAGGATTGCTGCAGCACCAGGAAAACCCTAACTGCTTCACTAGCCAGAAGGAGCTACAGAGACTCTCAGGGAGTACAGATACCTAGGCCATCACTTTCAGTAAAATGACAAAATAAAAGCATTTACAACTATATTTATCTGCAGTCTCTGAATGAACAAAGAGGAAATGACAAATTTTTCTCTCCAGAACTGCTTTTAGCTGAATATACCATTTTCACTGAAGGAAGAAGAGTCTTACAGGGAAAACTACTTTTGCTATCACACCCAGTTAGCACAAAATACACATTTATCTGTTAAGATATGGTCAAGAGGGAATTTTGTTATGGGTAACATAACCACCACATTACTGATAGAAAGGCAATTTGAGGTTGTTAAGGCTCACAGCAAGTGCCTGCTAGCTCCCAGTATGTGCTTAAATCCTGCAGTACTCAGTGCCAGGCAGGGGTGTTTGCAGAACTGGCGTCCTCAGAATAATGGCATTCAAATGGTAGCAGACCTGAAACACTTCTGCTCATTTTAGAATAGAGTATGCAAAAAATTTGTATACCTTGAACATGAAATCTCTGCTTCCCTTAAGCAAGTCAAATTGTAATTTATAGCTTTCATATCTAGATTCAATCAGTCTGAAACCTGATTTTGTTATTATGCATCTTCACGTTGGTTTCTGTTTAAAACTTTGTTTAGCACCCCATTGCACAGGATCACAACTGAAGCTAAAGCAGAGCTTAACCAAAGCTGAAGCTGTTTTGTAGACAACGACAAGAACGCTTAGAGAAAGAAAACATTTAAGGAAGAGTAAAGTTACCCAGCTAAAGAAAGAAAAAGGTATAAGCTAGTAAGCTGTTACCAACTATAGTATTTTCTATTTGAATGACATCTTGTTTTCTCCAGCTATATGAAACAAATTGCTGCCCTCATCTATGCTGAACTGGGGCCACAACACAGACACTCAGAACCACAACTCCTTTTACCACAATTGCCATGATACCATAGGAAAAAAAACCCAACATTTTTAAGGGAAATTGTTTTGACAACATTTTTGTTCTTAAACAAATATTGCAAGTTTTTTAAAATACAGAACTCAATTACTGTTATAACAATTTTTAAAGTAGCGGTTCCAAAGCCAAGGAATAATTATGGTTTAATAAACCATTTGCTATTGTACTGGAAATGTCCAGACTGATGATAATTTGTTGCACTTCTCAGTCTGGATGCAAGACCACATCCAACATTAGAAGAAGCTATGACTTTAATTAAACTAGCTGTGATAAACAATCTCCTTCCATATAACAGTACCAATTTCCCCATGAAAAAACAGGACGTATCTGAAAGGTTTGATGCCATAGAACTAATTAAATAAATTAACGTTCAAATTTTCCCACAGATAATTTCTTAATACAAATTTGAAGTTTAAAAGACTTAATTGCAACCTTTCAGCCATATTTTCCCCACAGACAGTTTAACTGTACACCTTTCATAATTACGGACAAGCATATTTGACTGACTAAGGTATTCTCACATCACTTTTGTGGCCTTTTTTTCTTGTTGTTGTTGTTGGCAATATGGGCTATCATGAGTAAGAAACACTCCAGTGTGTACAAGTTGGGAAGCAGTTGAGCAAATCTGAATTGCCTCTTCCGTGACTTGCAAGCTTTGCTATAACATAGGGGTCCACCTGAAGGAAGGGGTAGAACTGAAAAAGGTCACTTTTGGTACTGGGGATGAGCAGCCACCCACCCTGAGGGGCAGCCAGAACCCTCTCAGGTGTGGGATGGTGGCTGGGGAGGGAGACCCCTGAGTTCCCCTCAGCTGCTGTCGTGGCTGGGAAAGGAGTGTTGCTTCCCTAAACTCAGTTCCTAAAGAAAAGGGAGGCTGTGAATCACCACATAATTAAAAACATTGGAGAGAAAAGTAAAAAACATAATAAAAATGGACCTACAGCACAGGATGAGGAGGTGGGGGCCTGTGGGGCCTTGCTCCTGGCAGTCACCGGCTGTCGACTCTCTCTCTTGCCACTCACCCTTTAATTTCTGTCGTATTTAGGACTAAAAGTTCAAATATTTTAGTCAAGCCGCGGACTGGGTGTTTGTGTCCAGGTGCTGGCTGTCAGGGCTCCTGTGTGAGGAGATTCCCGCTGGAATTCTCTGCCACAGCCCCACGGCAGGGCACAGCCAGGCCCCTCAGCACTGCCACCCTCAGCACTGCCACCCTCAGCGCTGCCACCCTCAGCACTGCCACCGGCACCCCCAGGAAACTGCATTTCAGAACGCTCAGAGTGGCGAAACTTGGCACTTTTGTGGCGAAACTCTGAGGAGCACATCCCTTTTAGTGCTTCCGAGGCTTGGGGGTCTTTCCTGGCATCAACAACCCTGGCAGATTTTTAGGGAATTCAATGCTGTTAAATAATGCACTTCTGAGATCAGAGGCGAGAAACAGCTCGTGCCAACAAACTGGCCAAGTTTAATCAGGAACATTCATCAGAAGACAGCTATGGCCATGGAGGCTGAATTATTTCTCTCATCTTGAGCTCAGATCAGGACTTTTGCCGAATCTTCGCCTGGCTCGCAGAGCAGGGCTGATTTCCAGGCAAACCTTGCCAGAATCCTTAGATCTGAGGCAGATCTGCCACAAGGCAGATTTCCTCTGAAAAGGGATGCTCTCTCCAAGGCCTGTCAGCTTTTCCAAGACTTTTTAATTTCTACCATACACACTGGAAAATGGCCTTCCAGCACTGCAAGTTAGAAAGTCCCACAAGTGCTGAATGGATCTGGGCTCCAACAGCTTCCAAATTCCAGCTGCAGAGGTGGAATTGAGGTTAGAAAAGAGAGTCCTTTATTAGGGTGTTTGGGTCTTTTCCTCAAATTTCCGGTTGAAAGTTTGCACTTGGAATTGAAACTACATATCAAACCCACAGAGGCAGAAAAACCCCTGGCAAATGTCTGCCTAATCTGTTCTTTAAACCTCAGCAATGGAAATCCTACAGTCTTTTTCACTGTGGTTCATATGAGAGAGACATGGAAGAAGAAGAAAATCCTTGCCCATGACTCCTTCACCAAGGGAGAGTGGCAGATTAGCTAGTTCCCATTCTGAGAAGTGCTGATTTGGGCTGTATTTTAGCACATCATGATGTATTTTGAGAATATTCAGAGAATCAGAGTGTCCCTGTGCTTAGCTAGCCCAGAAGTGCAAACATCTTCCAATGCCTAGGTCCTGCTTGCTGCAATTTATGTCCAGTACGTCTTCCTTTACCTGTCATATCCATGGAAACAGTTTATTTCTCTGCACATTTTTTTAGCAATATTTTAGGCCTGAGATGTTTCATTGGTCCTCTCCTCTACAGGATACTGCTACAGCACCTCACTCTTTGCTCATACATCTCCCTTTTGGTAGCCCTGTATTCCATGTTACTGAGGACAGTGCCGTGAACACCACTGAGCCTTTCCCAGAGTGCTGTACACACAGCACTTCAAACATTTCAAATGGCACGCTCCTCCTTACATATTGCAGTGTTTGGGGGAAGAAGGAGATGTGCAAGAGTGTAATGTTCGTGATATTCCTGATAGCTGGAGGATAACTGTGTGTGACTCAAAAGTCCTTTTCATAAATATCATTTATCACTGGCTTTCCACTTTCTATAACAATTCATTTTAAATTTCAGGTCACTGAAAAGCTGACAGTTCAACTTCCTACCCAATCTCCACAGCAGAATACTTTGCTTTCAAGTTCCTTAATGAACAGCAAAGCCTTTGGAATACCTTTTTTTTGTAGATTTTTTTTCCATGTGGAAATCTTACCAATTATTGGAGAGAACTAAAATGTGCTGTCTTTATTACCTTCTCCCACTTTGCCTTCCCAAGAACACTTTGATGATCATGATTACAAAAAAGTGCCTTTCACCATCCTTTTCTCAGTAAGTCCCCTGTGCTGGTCAGGTCAAAGGCACACACCTTTCTTCCTGCTTTCTCTGCTTCTCTGTCCAAAGTTGTATCCAGGTTTCTTCTGGAACCTCTGCCTGTGTCCCTGAGCAATCTGCTCCTTCTCATAAAGTGTCTCATCAAGCCCAGTCTTCCCTTCAGATGATGCTATTTGCTGTTGTTGAGGTCCCAGCCATGTGATGATTACCTTGGCCCCTATCACTGGCATCCTCATCCTTCATTCCTTTCACTTTCAGCCAGGGACTTTAAATGGTTTTATTGCTCATCACTTTCTGCACCTCAAAGTCCAGCTTCTTCCTTCATTCCTCCTCATTCCTCATCTACCAGAGCAGAAAGCACATACTTAAGGTGCTTGTAAAAAAAATCTGGTTATTTTTTAATTGTCCTTCCCAGTGTTGTACCTTGACAAGTTCACATCATCACTTCTCTTCCTGTCATGTCTTTTTTTCAAGGACCAGATTTCACTCACAAATCTCATTTACTCTTTATCAATTTTACAACCAAAGATACTCTTCTTATCATTTATATTTTAGGTCATCTTTTGATTTTCATATCACCTTTTTTCCACAAGTTGAACCACTCTACTCTAGATAATTGACAGAAAGGGGCAGGTTCTCATAAATGTGTTGTTTAGCAAAATGCAAATCGCAGTGGTTTGGAACCAGAAGAACATACTTTAATACTTCCTGGCTTTTGAAGGTTGATGGAACAAAAATAGAAAACATCTGTAAGTATAAAACGAGATTCATGTGTATGGATAGACAGAGATAAACAGAGCTATAAATTTATAAATAAAAAAAATTGTTCATCATCAGTTTCTATACTGTTTTTTTCTTTTGGCTTCATTACAGATGAACTTTCTTTAGATCAAAGTCTAGCTTCCTGGAAGCATGTTTTCATAATTTATTAGTTTCAGAAAACAAAATCAAAAAATACTGGAAAATTTCATGTGCTTATACCATGGCACTTACTTTGAATACAAAAGACCAAATGCTGTTGATCTTGTGGTAGTAGAGCACTCATTCGATGAAGTTACGTTTTTGCTTATGGAAGGATAGCAGGTTTCAGTCCACAATGGTATTTGTTTTGATTTTTAGAGATTGTTTTCTGCAGAGTTTTACAGTGAAGATGATTTCCACAATGCAAAGCTATGCAAATATTTTAATCAACTTGCAGGTGGACACATCTCAGTCACAGAGAATTTATTATTCCCTGAAGGTAAATAAAAGAAAAATTGTTTAACTAAGACTAAAAAAGGACCATGCAGTCCCAAGAGCACTAAATGTTTTAAGGGAAATGGGACAGAAAAGAAAGGTGACAAACAGAAATTCACTTTTAAGCTGCTGTAACACCTTCTTCACCTGTGGTCTAATGAAAACATCATTTTGACTACACAGGAAATAGTTTCACAAATCGTGTTTTGTAATCAAAGAATTTATTCTCCTGCTACGGCCCCGCCTGGATGCTCCAAATAGAAGGACTCTCCAAATCTCAAATGCTGCTGAAACCTCATTCACGCTGAGGGTTATTTACATGAAATAACCCCTGCTCTGCATGACTGAGACTCTGCAGGAGCCCAGGAGCCTCACAGAGCCTCTCCCCAGCTCTGCAGAGCACTTGCACACAGGGACCCCTGGCCACTCCGCTGGAACTGCTGCCACACCTCACTTGGTTCAAAAGAAATGAGCTCACATGGCTTTCCTTGAAAATCACACAAATTACCAAGGTCTGGATGGTTTGCAGGACCAGGATGAGATCTGTAATTGCTACAGGAGTCAGCCAGATTGAACAGCTGAGAATATCAGGATATTTGAATATGAGGATACTTCTCTCATCATTCTGTAGGAAACCTCTCTGCTCGGTAACCACAGGCGTTATGTTGGGGCTTGGCAAACTCTCTGTGTCTTGGCCTGGGCCAGAGTACAAAAAGAAAATCCTGGCAAGGACTGCAAGGCAGCATCAGCTCAAGCCACATTCAAGGAGTTAATGAACTCAAGGAGTGAAGCTCTTAAAGGAATGAATATCCCCAAATTAATGAAATTTTTCATTTCATTAGGAAGTGAATACTCTTTCTTTTTATTCTACATCATTGAAACCATAAAGACAGCCCCTATGGAAATGTAAGACTCATCTGAAAAACTGATTTCATCTTTATCCATTATCTTTCTAAACGCAGCATCTTAGTGCCTCTGCTTTGAGTGTTCTCCAGAGAGCCAATGGGATTTCTTAATGGACCCTGTGCTGGGCTCTGTGTAGCTTCACCTAACAATATAAATGTAGCACTTCTGCTGAGGAATGATGGAATGAGAAATGAGTGTCAGTTATAGCCTTGTATGTGGGAATCTCTCAGCGCATTTGGGTGGGTTTCTTGCCAGAGAGAATTCCAGTCCAAATTTCTGTGCAATATTTAAAACATAATTGTGTTTAACAAACCTAGCAAAAAGTGGCAAGCAATGCAACAGTGAAGTAAAGCCCAGACTTGTTTCCAAACAATTCCTGGGCTAGCTGAGCCAGGCAACTCTCAAGAACTGTTCTCAAGGATGTGTCCAGCAGGATGGGGTGTCATGGGGAGGCATAAAGCAGCTGCAGGAGGTGGGTGGGGCCTTGCAGGGTTGGAAGGGACCTCTGGAGGTCACCCAGTCCAACCCCCCTTGCCCAGGCAGTGTCACCTGGAGTAGGGGACACAGGAACATATCCAGGTGGATTTGGAATGTTCCCAAAGAGGGAGGCTCCACACCCTCCCTGGGCAGCCTGTTCCAATTCTCTGCCACCCTCAATATAAAGAAGTTCTTCCTTGTGGTGAGGTGAAACTTCTTGGCCATTACTCCTCATCCTGTCCTTGGCACCACTGAAAGGATTCTGGCACCCTTTTGTTCAGCTGAAGATGTCTGCTCTGGGCTGAAGACAACTGGTCACAATTTGAAAACACTGATAGACTGAGAATCAGCTGCTCCACGTGGCAATTTTTTCCAGTGATTAATCATCCTTACTGCTAAAAACCATGCTGGGTTTCTCATTTGAATGTATTTGGCTTCAGCTTTCTGCTATTCCTTCTTTTCATACCTTTCTTTAACCTGAGCCACTTAATTCTATAGTAACGATTACTCTTTCCCTGTGGATTTCCACCGTAATCAAGTTACCTCTCCATTTCCTTTTTGATAATCTAAAAGATTTAAACTCCTTAATGCTGCCACTTTCAGAGGGAGCCTAACAAACTCTGCAGCCTGAAATTCTCTTTACAGTTATTTTTTTTCCTATATCCCCAATAGTGTTTTTCAACATCCTTTTTAAAATATCAGTCTCATTAAAATCAGATTAAAATGCATTTTGCCCAAATAAACTCTCCCTCCCCAGTGATCTGCATGACTTTAATAAGATTTCCCCTTCCTTGTGTTAGTTCTTACTTTGTGCCAGCCACACATGGTTTACAATCCATGTTGTTCTATTTGCTTTGGTGGAGTGCAGCAGTGTCTGGGGGGCTCCTCTCTGACCCGGAACCACCTGGGGCAAGTGGCAGCTCTGTAATGTTGCATCCTAATGAGATCCCACATGAGATAAGCGTTTTTCCCAGGCTGATTCTGCCAAGTCGGGATCCGTACCTCCTGTGGCAGTGAGCTGAGGGTCTGCCTGTGTTGTACCTGAGCCTGCAGGGTGCAGCTGGCTGGGCCAGGGGAGCTGCGGCCCCTGCACCCCTCTGGATCGGCCCCAGCCATCTCTCCTCTCTCACGAGAGCTGGGGGTGTGCAGTGCAATGTATTTACAGTCCTTTACATTTGTTGAGGCAGTTTCTATGCAGGCAGCATAATAAGTAAAACAAGCAAGACAGGCAACCCAGGGTTTTTGCTGATATCTGGTGCAGTCAGAGCTCCCACTGCTGTGTTCCAACACCCATTTGCCCATGGAGAGGTGTGAAATGAGCAATTGTAAAGCTGAGACCAACTTCAGCTGTTCAACATTTGAGAGATCTCCTTTTTTGAAGCACCATATGTACCACATTTTTTCATCACAGAACTTCTACATGTGCCTTATCTTTTTTTCTTTCCAGTAGTGTTTGTATGACCAGCCTGTTCAAGGTAAAAAGCTTGTAAAATATCTCTTCGATTAATTCTAGTAGCTTAAATAAAATTGCTATTTACAACCAGGTGCTCTTTGCAGGAGGGGTAGCAGCAAAAGCACTGCTCTCTGCCACCTGTCCTTCACCCCCATCACCTCACGCAATCCCATCCACTGCACCAGAGCCGTGAGCTTTGCAGACCCAGTGATGGCCATGGCCACGAGCCTGACCTTCTGGATTTCAACTGTGGAAAAGTGGTGTGGATTCCACGCCCTGATGTCTGTGGGTCTGCAGACACAGTCCCACCGTGGTTTGTATTTTTAATTCAATGGAGTTTTGATTATCTCTGGGAGAATTAAGGAAAATAGGGTTACAATGAAAGATCTGTTAGTATTTTCAAAATGCGCCTGGTGAAATCCCTCACAAGATTCACCGTAATGTATTCCTCGCATCAGGAGTGAGTAATGTGATTTAGCGTCTCCATTTTATGGGATCTGCAGCTGTAGAATTAGAAAACAGAGCCAAAATAAATAATAAAAATAAAACAAGTGCCAGAGAGACACAATTGCCATTCTAAGCAGAAGGCAGCTCCTGTAAATGGGAGTTTCAGGTAGAGCCTGCTGGGCTTCCTTAGGGAAATAACAGGACAGCATCTTTCCATCACTTAAATCATCTGGGAAACAGCCTCTCTAGGAAGTTCTCTACAGCTCCTCGTTTCTCATGTTATCTTATGTTAGGTCAGCCATTACTCAGGGACCTTCCACAGGCAAACAAAGGCAAATAAAAGTTTGTATGTGCCCAGAACCGGGAGCAGATACGGCAAGAATGAAAATGGGCAGCGGTGGCTGGTTTCTGGCTTTGGCTTTTTGGAGCAAGCCCTGCCAGCTGCTGAGTTTGTCCCTGCCCTGGGCTGACCGCTGTGATTGCTGTGGACAGCACAGAGGGTGCGGGGTCCATTGCTCCCCCCAGGCTGGACAGCACCTGCTCAGCACCAGGGGGTGCACAAACAGCCAGCCCAGCCCTCTGTGCGCCAAGCAGCTAAAGCAGATGGTTTGTGTGTACCACCCTGCAGTATTAACACATTTTAACTCTCTTCCTTCCCTTCCCTCCCCCTCCAACCACCCATCTGCAACGATTTTGCCTTTCAATTTGCTAATGGAGTCGAAGCAACGGAGAGCAGCAGCTTTAATGCTGGATGAAACGCACCTCCCTGGAGTGCTGAGTGTGTGACACAGCAGGGGGAGCGCTGCATGTCGGGCTGGTCTTTCTGTGAGGTACCTGTGCAGCGAACTTGACGTTCTTGTCTAGACAGACAATATATTTCCTTTTCCCTATCACTTTGCAATGAAAGTCTAAACAGTCTTTCAAATACGAATGAAACATTTTTTTTAACAGTTTGCAAACTTCTTTCTGATTTTATTCCTTTTCTCTCCTGTCTGGTACTCACTGGAATCGATTTTTAATTGAAATCGCTCCACTTCTAGGTCAGCCTGAAAGGTGCAACCATTACATTTCTGTCTTCTCAAGTTTGGAACATATTTTTCGTTTTGCAGCTATAGAAATTATCTCTCTTTGCTTCCAAAAGAGCAGCAGTTACAAGAAATGCACATCTTGAGTGGTCAAAAAACAAAAAGTGGCATTAAGCAAAGCCCTGGCAGAAAGCCTGGGGAGTACACAGGTGCCCCACTGCTATGTTTTGGGGCAGCTCGTTTGCTCATGGCTAATTGGGCCAAAACTCAGGGAGCTCCCTGGAATGGGGGCAGATGGCTGTACTGAGGGGGAAACAGGTTTGTAAAAGCACAGCCACATTGCAGAGATGCCAATTTGCTCTGATTTCCCTTTGGAGGCACTGATCAGATCCATACTTCGATGTGTTTGGGCAGGTAGTTCCACTTCATGTTTTTTTTAGGTTTGGGGTTGTTTTTTTTTAATCCAGTTCAGTTCAGTATTCATGAAAATCTCATTTACATTTGGGATGAAAATTTACATTTCCTATCAGCTCAGTTGAGCTGATGAACTTAAGAGTTTCTCCTTTATTTTATTTTTCAGTGTGGCCAGAGCTCTGCCTCTCCAAATACTGTGTGCTTTGTCCTGTCTAGCTTCCATTTCTTTTTCTGCCTTTGTGCATGCTGTTCCCCTTCCACATTTTGGAAATTGCTTTAGATGCAAATACATCCATTTGTGACTCCACACTCAAGATTTTAGAAGTTTCTAGAAAATTCAAAGTAACATATGACAGATCTGAGCCTTTGCTGCTGATTCACATAAATGGTTTTAGGGATCTTGGTTTTCTCATTTTCTTCTTTTATTAACAGATGTTCTCTTCCGTTTTAAAGGGCTTCAAAATGTTAATTGTTTAAAGTACCAAGTCTGATCACTTTTCATCCTCTCTATGTTTTTCAGCTTTTTCTTTCTGCAATATCACCAAGCAGTACTCAGCACATTTAATTCACTCTGCAGACCTCAGTTACAGATTAGTAGACTCATTCCCTTCACACAGCACACTGGGATTTAGAGAAGTAGAACTAAGCGGAAAACACTGGGCTTTAAATAGGGGCTCAGACACAAAAATAAGTTACCTGGCTTGGAAAGTTTAGACGGAGCAGCTGGGCTGCAGTAATTGGCTATGTCCATGCTTTTAGCAGGACTCAAACACGAGGATATTGATTTTGTTTTTTCTGGAACATGGAAGGATAAGCAATGTCCACCTATCTGATATTTCCTGTGATTCAGACCATGCACACAAAGAGGCACAGATCAGCTTGGCCACCGCAAATTTCCTCATTTGTGGTCCCATTTTTCTGCCCTTGAGCCCCACGTTGTCACCGACTCATAATGTTTTGGATGGGCTGTAAGGCACATTGTCTGAGTTGTGTTTCATCATTAAATAAACATTTGTGCTTGAGCTTCCTGTAGATTTCTAGGCAGGTGGGTACTTCCAAGCTGAAACCAAATGAGGAACTCTGAGTGACCACCTGGAGGGTCCTGGCTCCAAAACCACAACCACAAGCCCCAATACCCCAGGGCACTTTGCCTAACTTAGAGCGATGGGCAGGTACCTGCTCTTGACAAGGGAAAACATCTTCCCCTTCTCTCCTCAGTTACCGTTCCCAGACCCACTCACAGGGGCCAGAGCACAGCAAAGGAGAGGCCCCAGGGTGGCAGCTACAAAGACATCAGCTTCTTCTCTAAATACTCAGAAATCATATGAAGAAGTGCTTTTGGCCAACAAAAACTGCTGAAGGTGGCCCAGAAATCAGGCAACAGCAATGATGCTTTATCCTTGTTTCCCTCTGCTGCGTTCCCTGCTCCTTGGACACATCTGTCACACGCTGTTGGAAGTTGAAGGGGGGTTTCTTACCCCTGTGTGCCTGTTTCTGAGTCTCAGATAAAGGTTTTGCAAGACTTTCATGGAAAGCCCTAGAGAAATTCAACATCCTGTCAGAGCTGGGGCACAGGCTGACTGAGGAGATGACGCACAGCCCCGGGGCTGCCTCAGGGAAGGGTTTCTTGTGCCCTCATTCCCGTTTCTATCCATCTTGAAGCTCCAGCAAAGAGCTCTGGATAAACACAACTTGGGCCTTTAATAATGTACAGCTTACAGGGAACAAGACAGCAACCTTGTGTGTCTTCTCCTTTTCAAAGGGTGTTTCCTCCATCAAGGTGAGGGCCAGAGGCAGGTTTAACGCTTCCCTGGCTGATAGCAGGAGGGCTCGGTGATGCAGACAAGAGCACAAAGATTCTGGGGGCAGCCAGAGGGATGTCAGACAGGGAGAGTCCTGAGGAGATGGCACAGAGAGGCTTGAACCTGCCCCCTTCTGTTCTGTCAGTAACTCACTGCTGCCGTTTCAGTGCAAACAGATTCACCATATGATACAGGACAACTCATCATCTCAGGAGGCTACTCCGCCCAGCAAGGATGCCAAGGGCTCCCTCCAGTTGCCTGAAGGACTAGTGCTGCCTGTGGGGTGAATTGAGGACATCTGAGACCCCCTCGAGGCAGATGTGAAGCGTAGCAAGGTGGCCCGTGGGGATCTCAAAGGGCACCAGTCCCTGTGTTTAAGCAGCTGCCTTGCAGGCGTCTGCCCCGCTGGACTGCAACATGGGAACACATCTGCCAAAAATGCACATTTTGTGCCTTAACATCATTCCAAAGTCATGTTGGGTTACAAATTACAGATCCAAGTGCTGACTTTGCCTGTCACAATTCCCAGCAAGATGTTTCAGCTGGGCCAATTAAGACTCAGACTGGTAACTTTCTGTAAGTCATTTCTTTTAGGATTTCAGCAATAGGCCTGGCTGCCAAGTGACATTTCTGAGCACTTTGTTCTAAGCTGAGGCAGTCTCTGATGATCCAAGCCACCCTGTGAAGACATGAGCAGTAATCTCTTCAAAGACACAACCCTCCTTTTCCTGTGAAATGCTGTTGGCAGTTTGCTCCTTTCTGAAGGAAAACAGCAGGTGCTACAGCATGATATATAGTTTATTGCTATAAATTTTTGGATATGTTGCTCCTGAGCATATTCTATCTCTTGAAGTTTTTTATTAGCTGGAATCATTTTCATTATTTAAGGGAATCTGCCTATTGAATTGTGGGGTTTCCCTACTTATTTAAACTCCAAATGAGTTTAAATAAGGCAGATAATAAAGAGAAGGGAACTTAACCAAGACACATGGTCCCAGTTCAGATCTCCCTTGAGCAAAGATTTCTCTTCATGCATAGTTTTCCATATCACCTCTTCAAATAATTGGGAAAGACCAATGAAACTGCATAGAGGAAAGCCCTGGAGGCAGAGCAGTAATTATTAAAATGCCAGACCCTGCCCATAGCTTGTACCTGCACCTAGGTCAGCCAACGCCACAGGCACTGGAGTCAAATGCTGCAGTCCTTGCTTGGGATTTTCTGGATGGTATTTCATGCATCTGTAGAGAAGGGAATTCAGAGACATTTCCAAATTCTGGAGGTGATCAGCTGTGGAGTTTAAATCCATTTCATAGTTGAGGTAGGGCATAATAACGTTCTGCTTTACAGATAATTCTGCATAACGTAGTTTTTCTATCTCATTCTGTTAGCTGCAGCATCTCTCTCCATTCTTACTGCAGCCCAAGAAACTCTCACGTTAAATCTTCAACCCACCAGGCTTGTCTGTCACATTTACACCAGCCTACATGTTATTGTCTCTTTAATTTTGCAAGGCAGGACTTCATCGTGCCTTACACTATCCCACACATGGTTCTCATACTATCCTCTAGTTTTATTTCGCATCCTTTATTTTGTGTTCCCAGGGAGTTGCCATTTCTCTTAGTCCTGTTGTTTTACATTTTTTCTCCTGACCTGACTCTATGATCATCCTGTTTTTCATATGATCGCATTTCACCTTCTGCTTTCCCCAGTTCTGGTGGGTTTTCATTTATTTTGCTGGCAAGGTTTTGGTGTCAATTCACCAATTAATTCTGCTGTCACCACCTGCTATTAACATGGATTAGGTGACTATGGACTTTTGAGAACTTGAGCCCTAATTTCCAGTAGTTTTAAGGGGTGACAAGCAGCTCAGGGCTGACCTGCCAATTTGGGAGTCCAGATGTCTTCAAAGGATGGCTGTACTGGACCAGACAGTAGAAGTCTGCAGTATCCCACATGAGGAAAAAAATGAAAAGAGGAAAATTCTCATGTTTATTACAGCAGCCATGATATCACAGTGGGAGTGTGTTGCCTTATTCCAGATTTATAGCTGGGATCTGTGAATGTCCCAGGGCTCAGCATGCAATCCCAAAGACATTCTATTTGCATGTACTCCACATTCAATAAATAAAAAATGGAAGTGTCAGAGAAGTATTTTAAAACACTCTGTTATTAAGCAGTTGCCAGCAGATCTTGTGCTTTTTGGTCATTACTCTCCCACAAAGATCTCCCCGTATGTTCTGACGAGCTGGAGAAGTTCGAGCTTTACTGCCAGACTGAGAACCAAAGCAAAGGGGGAAAAAAAAGGAGGGGGGAAAAGTTATCTTTAAATCTGTGTGTCTTAAGATAAAATCCTGCCTGCAGACAGCCCCAGCCTGGCAGAAGGAGTGAAGACTAAGCCCCACTTCCTTCTGTGAACAACCACTTCTCTGACAACCTCAGACATGCAACCCTACACACCAAGGGACACTGATGGGCCATGAAATTTGAGTCTGTATCAATGATACGTTTAACTTCCCATCCTTCACTCCAGTTCCAGATAGACGTAATTCAGACGAGACAGGCTTTGCAGTTAGCAAACAGAAACAAAGCCAGTGTTAACACAAAGGTCAGTTTTTTACCAATCCACTCTTTTTCTGCAGATTCAGGATCTGAGAGCTGATTAAAGCAACACAAGATTACTACTTGGAATGAAAGCATGAGGATTTTTTTCCTCTGAGGTGCAAAGCATGCAGAGGAAAGAGTGAGACCTGCAAGATCTCTGAGCAGGGCCCTCTTTCACACCTCCATCCCCTTTTCCACCTGTCTGTACCCTCCCCAGCCCACTTA
Source organism: Eulacestoma nigropectus (assembly GCA_013397775.1). Classification (NCBI taxonomy): domain Eukaryota; kingdom Metazoa; phylum Chordata; class Aves; order Passeriformes; genus Eulacestoma; species Eulacestoma nigropectus. The sequence goes on along the minus strand of VZTE01006447.1, from coordinate 1,508,071 downwards.
ACTCACACCTCTACTGAGGGAGACACAGGACTGTCATTCCTGCAGTACATTCCTTCTTCCCCAAAACCCTGTGTGAGTGGGCAGACCACCAGATCTCACTCTTACATGACCCCAGCAAAGCTGAAGCTTAACATCCCCTTTCATCTGAGCTGTCAGCTTGGAAGAAAAAACAGGTGGTCCTGAGAGAGGTCCCTGCATCCTCACCAATGTCTTCCCCATGGTTACCTGTCCCCTGGAGCTGTCCACTCCCAGGACCTTTCCTCTATTTTGCTGTCCCTTTTTCTGCGCATTTCTCCCTTGCCAGAACCTTCTGATTTCACTTCTGGGTGTCACACAGGTTCATGTCAGCTATATAACCCAGGGATATATGGTGTATTTAAGCACTACAGTCAGCTCCCTTACTTTTCACCCTCCAGAACATAACCTTTTCTTTCCCGAAGAAGGCAATGCATTGCCATGCAATGACTTCTTAAAGATGAGTAAATTTATAGCTCTTCCACCCCTGAAAAGGCAAAAAAAAAAATTGAATTTGATTTCCTAAAGCAGGACTTTTTCTACTCCATTATGTTGGCACTTGCCCACTGCCAGGGCCTTACACACTGCATGATGTGAAAGAAAGTCACAGGAAATAAAGTAATTTGTGCTGTAAGGCACCTCAGCCATTAGGTAATTAATCCGAGATATTTTTGTGTTGGGGCTGCAATGGAAGGATGAGTTCCCCCTCAATGAGAGCTGAATGTTTCTGTGTCCCAGATTTTTTGTCCATGCCTGTAGATATTTCCCCACTAAGTGCCACACCTGGCACCTACACAGGTGACAACGAACACAAGTTCATGTCTCTCACTTCCCCCACCACCTCTGCCAGGTTTGCTGACTTGGTTGAGATTTTGCTCTTTACCCAGTGCCTTAAAGACACGGCCCCCAAAGTGATGGTGCCTGGTGGATCCTACCACATCTGAAATTACCTGTGCTCTTGTGATCATTCTCCTGAATTACTGTTGGGTCATCCCAGAAAAAGCAGCATCACAGATGAAGCAGAAAGTTTGAAACTCGCTGGCTTGGACTTTTTGAGTATTATTTTGCTTCCTCTGTGAGAGATGAACTGCACTTCCAACCTTGTGTTCTTTATTTGCAGGTGATTTTGACTTAACTGCACTATTGATCCCAAGATGGATAGGAAGCCCAGTAGCTTAAGCCCTGTCCCCAAAGGTGTGAAAGCTTCATTAGATTTATGAAATTCTCCAGGATAGACTGGGGCTCTGCAGTCTATCTAGCAAAAAAGCTTTTTATTTTACTCACATTCACATGATTTGTATTCCTTGTTGGATTATTATTTTTTATTATCATTATTTAGACTCAAGGTTTCTCCTCTAGCTCAACTGCACAAGAAATGCAGTCAATTAGTAGGTGGGGAGATGAGCAGTCCACCCCCCATGAGCCTCAGATATCCCATCTCTCAGCCTCATCCTACCACTATCATTTCCCCTTCACATCCTTTCTCTCAGGTAGGACAGATTTGGCATTTTCTCTGAGGGAATTCATGAGGCTTCAAAATTTCCCGGTGTTTTCACCTGGGATAAACAAAAGCATCTTTAGAAGGGGTCGGATAGAACAAAGGAACAATGGCCTTAAAGGTATGTCCCAGTTTTGGCTGGGATAGGGTCAATTTTTTTTCACAGTAAGGGTTGTGGTTGGTATTTTTTGTGGAACCAGTGCTGATAACTCAGGGATGCCTTCCTTATCCCTGGGAAATGCATACACAGGGCCAAGGCCTTTTCTGCTCCTCGTCCTGCCCCACCAGCGAGGAGGCTGGGGGCACACAAAGAGTTGGGAGGGGACACAGCTGGGACAGCTGAGCCCAGCTGAGCCAAGGGATATCCCAGACCACAGGGCATCATGCTCAGCACACAGAGCTGGGGGAAAGAGGAGCAAGGGGAAGACATTTGAAGCAATTGTCTTCTCAAGTCACCTCTGCCTGTGATGGAGCCTGGCTTTCCCCTCCTGCCCACGGGAAGGGGGGAATGAACCCTTCAGTTTGATTTTCTTGAGAGAACAGCTTTTGTTTTACCTATTGAGCTGCCTTGATCTCAGCCCACCACTTTTTTCGCTTCCACTCTTCCGATTCCCTCCCTCATCCCATCATGTGGGAGCGAGTGGCTGAGTGGGGCTGAGTTGTCACCTGGGGTTAAACCACGACAAGCTGCAAATAAAACCTGGCATCACTTTCTGGCTCAGCAGGAACATCACCCAGCCGTGGGGACAGAGCCCCAGGCAGCACACTGCACACCAGCTCCATGGCTAAAGTGGCGCTGGGGCACCACGGTGACCACTTAAGACCAGCAGTTTTTAATAACTTCCCTCACCGTGTGTCATGGGGAGTTAGTGACAGATCCATGACATTTATGGAAGAGACTTATTCAGAGGCTGAGAAGTCCAGAGAGGATAATGAAGTTAGACAGGTATGAGCTAAATGAGAGAAGAAAAAGGCCGCCTTGTATATATAGGAAATACAGTGGAAAATATGGAATTTTTATTAAGAAAGAAAAGCAAGCTTTGAAAGCAACAAAATAAAAGTAGCCCAATAACAGACAATAAATAAGGTAAGTGCAAGGTAAGCAGAAACTGGTAAATGTCATCAAAATGTGACCATGGCTCAGAGCTGTTCCCTGGAATAGCTGCAGGCTCTGCTGCTCCACAGGGAATAGAGGCAGGGAGTACCAGCACTGGATGGATACACTGGCAGGATTGGTGAGGAGGATGGCAAGGACTCTTGAGGATCAGGAAGAGGGAGACATGACAGCCACACACTTGAGGATTTTGCAAAATGGGAACATCCAAAGAAATGCAACAGGTTTCAATATAGCTGAGTGTGGAGGGAATGCAAATCAGCCTGCTGGAAGAGCAAGAAAACCTCCCTGACATGCAAATCAAGCTGTCTGTGAAGTCACACAGCTTCCAGGAGGTAGGATGGGAGTATCCTGCACCTGGTCTGGACTAGCATGAGACAATTTCCCCTGGACACTGGTAGCCAGGCCCAGCCACAGCCCTGGCCCAGCCACCGCCTCTGGGCTGCCCCATAAAAAACCTCCCATCCCATCAAGGCAATGCTGCTCTGGCAGTTTCCCACTTCAGATAAAACAGAAACATTCCTGCTAGCCCTCTTCTGCAGTTTTGGTGAAGCTTCAGCATGAAAAACCCTTACAGAAATGACATCTTTTTAGGCATTTCTAGTTTTTGTGCATAGCAAGAATACACGCTTTTCTTCCCATGAAATAGTGACTGTTCTCACCATTAAATGGCTGTTTGGATTTTCATTGCATTCTCTACTTGCAAAAACCCTTGGACATGGGCATTATTTTAAGCTAGCTCTTGCATTGGTACTTGCAGTCGTAACAAAAACGGAGATTTAAAAGACCCTTTACAGCTTTGATTTTCCTCACTTCTGCCCACAGAGTATCAAGGTTTTTGCTTGCTTGTTCGAGGCAGTATTACTGAGGGTATAATATATTTATGGTATATTTTTAAGAAGACATTTCACAAGCAACATCCCCAGATTACAAGCAGTATATCCCTTTGTTACAGGTATGTGTTTGGCTGTACCTGGTGGTACCCTGGAGCAGCCTGGGGTCACAAGGATCACTGCCTGGCCAGAGCGGTTCCATGTGAGATGCAGCACTCGTGTGTCGCCATCAGCCCTCCATGGGCTGCAGCCTCATGAACCAAATCCTTTATCTTCCCTTAAAGCCTCTTTTCTAAATGGTGGCAATGCACCGATCTGGAGCAGGCAGTCAGCAGGTTCATTTTGTTTTGTTTTGTTTTGTTTTGTTTTGTTTTGTTGGATGGGGAGGTCCCCCACTTCCTCTGATGGAAGAACCATGGGATGCATGAAGTGTTACTGTAATTAAAACCCCTCTCCTGAAAAGCAATTGCACAAAACAGGCAGCCCTGTGCTAAACAAGTGCTTTGAGCTTCCAGGCTCCACTCACAGTCCTGGCTGACCTTTACAGAGCATTTCTGCTGTGCCATTAATTTTCACAGGTCCCTTAGGTGGGCACTTCAGAGAGTCTTCCTTCTTTCTGCACGCTGCAATTCCAGGGTTATGGCATTTTCAGACACACCAGCCAACGACCCATCCAGGCTTATTTTATTGAATGGGTATTTTTATATATCCTTTTAATCAAATTTGGCTGCTGCAACCATCTTGACTAATGAATGTGAGCAGGACCCCTCTGTGTTCAACGCCTGGGTCCTTCTCTTCATTTCACACCCACATCACACCATTCCTCCCCTCATATGAGGACACAGGTATAGGGCATCTTGTCAGAATCTAATTGATTATTTCTAAGCATTACTGGAATCTGTTTCTTCCTCTTGAACTAGAATCAGAAATAGTGAATTATATTCCTATAAGGTAGACTACCTAAATAATTAAACCTGTGACCACGTTGCTAATTTAAATACACTATTTTTAAAAGCTATTGAAAAAGGTCCACTCCTCAAAGTCGTTTTTCAAATCTTACTTTATTTTAAAGCACAGTCCTCATAAAAAAGCACCTCTGAATGCAACCATTAAACATATTTCTAAGCTGTCCAAGAGTTACTTGGGCAGATTTACCAATGTCTGTATATTACAGGTAATGAAGGCAAACGCTGCAGTGACAAAGGAAGGCCAGACAGTGTAAGGTCCTGCTTTGGAAAATCACATCCCAAGTAGCAGCCGCTGCCCCAGAAGAGCTCCCAGTAATTACAGCCCCACAAGAAGCATAATGGGATGTAATACAGAGCAGTTTACGAAGTTCAAAGTACACCTGTGGTGCATCCCAATTCTACAAACAACTTTGGCAAACATTACATAGCTTTCCTTTGGGGACTAGTGAAGATTATGCACACAGGGACTAGAAATCTATTAAGCCATTCAGCAGGTAATAATTCCTGCCAAATCAGGCAGTAATGTTAGCGGCTTGTTAGCTGTATTAGATACCCGCAGACAGAAGGCATCCGGCACCCTTCTGTGGCACAGCATTATCCCTTGATTTGTTTCAGGCCACTTGTATTTGTCACCCACCCCCTCAGGAAGCCAAAGCCACCACCTGGCATCAGTGAGCCGCAGGCTTCCCTCTGTAAATTGATCTTTGTGAATTAAGGCAGCAGAAGCTGTGGGCTGAATTACACCCAGCTGTGTGCAGGGCTGTTTCAAGAGGTGATTGTATTTTTAACTCAGGTGAGCCAAGGAAGGGATGAGCAAGTTTTGCTGCTGCAGTAAATCATACCCCAAAGGCTTTGTGGTCTCCCCGAAAACACAGCTGCACACAGACCAAGGGCTCTAGCAGCAGTATCAGCACTTGCATCCAACATCAGACTTAACAGTAAAACGATCAATGCTCCTGCAAGAAAAGAGGAGAGAGAAAATGCATCAACCGATATTTTACATGCATAAAGTGTAGGGATTAGATTTCAGTAAGTTATGTGACTCCTTGACCAATTACTGGGTAGTAATCTTGGAGAGCAATCTAATTTAAATTTCTATTTACTGTTATATTACAGCCACTAAGAACAAGGGCCTGTCAGTCCTTCCCCTCCTTTTTTCCTGATGGCCTTCACCCTTTTAGTGCGGACCTGCTCATCCAAAATCCCATCTGGAGCATGCAGGCAGTAGCCCCCAGGGCAAAGGGCCCCACAATGCAGGGATGCTATCCCCACTCGTGTATAAAGAGCTCAAGCACCTCAGTGCCATAAGTGATCCACTAGTCCATTGTGTGACTCACTCAAAAACCACACCAGATTTTAATTATTACATTATTTCCATGTAATACCTAAAAATCATGGCAGAGGGACATTATGTAAAAAACATTATTCAGCAAGTCACTCAAGACATAAAGACCTGGGTGTTAAATGATCTTTCCCATCACATCTTAATTTTTTAATTTAAAAGGGCAAATTTGGAGTTATCTGAGCCACTTCTATCTAAAGTCTAATATACATGGTAACTTCACAGTGTGTGATCCAGCTGTGAATGAGTGAAATGCCTTTTCAATATTGCCTGTGCACATCAATATAAAGACAAGATTGAAAAGTCAGTTGTGTTTACCAAGTTAACGTGCACCTTTTATGTGCTCACTTAAGGCAGTGCACTGTGTCAGTGGCAAGCCAAAGCTGTTAAGGCAAAAACAAATACTATAAAAACTGAATTAAGTTTTTCTATATCTTCGCAGTTGCCTCTCATTTTATATTCTCCTGCTCCTTTTTTATTCCCCATGTGAATTTGAGCACCATCTCCCTGCTGAAATGCTGACACCTCCAGTTATAACTTCACTGCAGCAGGAAAGCCCCAGCAAGGTGACTCTGGATGCTGCTGCCAAAGCCTGGGTGAGGGGTGGAAGGTGATGGAGGTCACCAGGCTGGGCCGGTGGTGCCACGGTGCTGTCCAAAAGCTCCAGGTACGTGGTTGGAAGCAAGGAGTCTCCCAGCCCTGCAGCTCCTGCCTTCTGCTTCCTCAGCAGGTATTGATTGTTTACCATGTATTGGAAAAGTGCCTTTCCTGATCTACCACCCCAGTCAGTGAGAGGAGCCCCTGTGCCATGGTTACCTTCCTCTTTATGTCTGGACATTTCTCCTGCCTCAGGGAATTTCCAGTCCCCCTTTCTTCTCTGCTGCTCAAACACACCTGAAACAACACATGTGAAGCTATCCCTGTGCTGAACAATTGGAAAAAAAACCCCAAACCAAGCAGTAACTGATGTGAATCAGGGCTTAAAGGCAGAGAGACAAAACAAATCCTGCATTTTCATTAATACTCATGAAGAGTGAATTTTTTTTTCCTTTGGGAAAGATAGCAAACAAAGCAGCAAAGTGACTTTCATCACTTTCTGGCTTTGGCCACAGCAGCAGGTGGGCAGGGGCCACACATCTGAGGAGACTCAGGGGACTCACTGCAGCCCTACATCCCACAGTCCTGCAGCAGCAGCACCTCCTCGGCCAGGATCAGGGCTGAGGCGGCTGCCAGCACTGCCCACTAGGAAGAGAAAAACCCTGAAGGTAGGATCAGACGGGCACAAATGTTTTCTGCCAACAAAATTTCACCTTTCCAGTATCTTTCAAATGAAACTTTTAACAGCAATTTTTTTATGCCAGTGAATTTCCCCTCAGATTTTCTGTTTAAGCTACTCCAACTTGCTTGAGCTTCTGAAGAGCAAGAACTCTATGAAAATTAATAAATTGTTACACAGTTATTTATTTAACAAAAATTCCATTTCTGAGGACCAACAGCCTGTGTACCCAGCAGAAGGCATGTATGTGGTCACAAAAGCTGGCAGGGAAGATGCTTGACTCGGCTAAGGAGCAGGCAAACAAAGCTGCTCCTTCTTCCCAGTCCAGCTCTGGATGCCCACCTGCAATGACCCACAGGATTTGGCCCTGAGCAATATCCCTGTCCAACTTCTTAACCTTGCTCTGACTGCTGGAGCCAAACAGATTTCTCATTTAAAGGGTAATTAACCTTCCAAGTGAAAGTCAGGGTTCCAGGCTGCACAGTGGTGCTGCAAAAAGGAAACCATGGAGACCCCAGCTGCAGGTCTGTCAGTGCAAATCCCACCTCTCTGCACACCAACCCCTCTGTCTACACAGGCTCCAGGTATATTTTATCTGTCCCTCTAACTCACCCATTCACAACATGTTTAAACTGTTAGGGCACTGGAAAATAGTGTGCCATTTGATTTCCCTGTCTTTTGGAGGCTGGAAAAGCTGCTGCTGCAATTCTCGTTAGGGTTGGAGTGGGTCACAGCACCTGGGCCCTGCCAGCCATTACCTGGAGACAACATTTAACTGCTGCTATCTAGTAGATGCTTCAGCTGGGAGAGGAGGTGGGAGCAGGCATAAAGGGGAAGGCTGCATTCAGGCAGCACACCTGAATCATGACCATCATCAGGACACCACCACAAATGGCACAGAGTCCCCTAGTCCCCATGCCATCTCTGGTTTCTCAGCCTGGTGCTCAGCTCTGGTGCCATTGCCCCAGAAAACACCCCATTCATTAGAGAAATTATAGAGACACTGGAACAACAAAGAAAAAAAAAAAAAAAAAAAAACACCCAGAGGACAGCAGTTGTAGAGTTCTACAAAACTGAGACATCAACCCCACAGGTCACAGAGCATTGTCTCCTGTAATCCCTTTGATCATTAGTTTTGATCTATTTAGCTCTGTAGGGCACAGACAATAAATGAGAAACCCTTTCCAACAGGAGGAGGAGGGGGAGCAAGGGACAGTAGGTATTCAGTGGGCAGTATTTGTGCCAGCAATGAGCTGCCATCACCACACAGTTTCCCAGCACAGAGACTCAGAGGCTTTTGCCACATCCATGCAGTGAGGAGCTGAAGTATCAAGTGACCGAGTCCACCACCAGAACAACCCCAGGAACCGCAGCATCCCCTGGGAAAACACACAGGCTGTGCTGTGAGATCCATAATCTGTGCTCAGTCCCCCTGCCTCAGCTCCTGGTGCACCAGGCACTCTCTCACCTTTACCTTGCAGACAGGCCCGTGTTTGTCTGACTTGGACAGATTTTAGCAGCTGCCAGGGTGCTGCAGGGCACGAAGGGGTAAGAGAGTGGAAGGACCACAAGCTAGATGTGATTGCCCAAACATAACAAAATCACCCTCCCCCTCTGGGTGTTTCACAGCTGAGGAAAGGTGTATCTGCCCTTTTGGACCTTGCTGTCAGCTTGCACATTTGGCCAATAAACCACGTTAGACATTTTGTAGGTCAGATGGGTTAATGGAGGTGAGAGAGGAGCAGAAGGTTACCAGGTCACAACTTCACTGAAATCAAAGTGCATTTGCAATAACTAGAGGAGTTTTTCTATAAATACTCACAGGTCTGTAAAATACAAGAGGCACACAGCTGCTGCCCAGCTCCAGCCCATGACCACTTCCAGGGCATCTGCTCAGGCTGAACACTGTGATTATACCAGAGCAGCCTGGTTATGGCTCAGCCCACCAAAACAATGCAAAAACTCCTCTTCCCCAAACTAACCCTCGGGGAACAGCACATTTTGCTCAGAAATGCCTGGCAAGCCATACTGAGAGCAGTGCTGAGACATCCATGCAGTGTAGCGGGGTAAGATTATCATTCCCTACACTTTGTGGGGGACAAGCACAACTCTGCTACAACCAATCCCTCTCAGGACCATGATAAGCAGAGCTCTCCCTGGCTTTATCTCTGCTTATGGGATGGGTGCATGCCCGTGCCATCTCCTGTGCACTCCCTACAACCAGGTGCAAGGAAAGGTTGAGGTAATTCAGAACTGAATTGCAATGAGAGTGCAAAAACCTCCTCACATTTATCTCCTGAAGTGGTGTCACATACGGTGTGTGACACTGATTCCCTCTCAGTGCACCTCTGGGATTCCCTGTGCCAAGGGACTCAGTCCTGCTCAGCACCCACAGACAATCTCACACCGCTTCTGGCTGGAGCATCTGCAGGGAGACACTGATTCCTTGGCTCCAGATAGAAAAACAAGGCTCTAATCTTCCTCCCCCTGACGTGACTACAAGGCACCAGCCTTCCCAGGAAGGTTTGCCATCAGATGCATCCAGTGAGCTGCTTTTTTCCAGGCGGGTTGTGCGTAAGGGTTTTCCAGGCTGCAGCCACGCAGGATTTCTTGTGGGAAAGTGCCATCCTGTGGCGAAGTGTGAAACCCTGGCTGCACCGAGCCTGCACATTCCTGCCGGGCACAGCCTCAGACAGCTAAAACATGTAAGGTGCTGCAATTGCCCCCTCCCATCCCCACGGTGCTTCAGCTGCAAATCTGCGTTACAACAGATTCGTGCATGCTCCTGATTTTCTGGCTTCTTTGGGAGCTTTACCAGTTGCTTCATATTCGTTATTTATTATTGTTTGAGGCACAACTTCTGGTATTTTTCACCACTAACATGGTCTGGCTAAATCAGAGTTCAGAAGCTGGAGAAAATAAAACCAACCCACAACTAAACAGCACCTTGCCGAATGGAGGTTTTGGGGGTTTCATCTCAGAGCAGCATCACTGCAGACAGACCCCTGCCATGCTCTGGGCAGCAGGCTCAGCCTTGGGCTCTGCAGCAAGGGAGGGATAGGGAGACCCAAATAGGACCAGGGAGAAAATTTTCCATACAGCTGAGTAGCCAGGGCATTTAGCTGGGAAGGAGATGTATTTAAACCCTTGCGCCAGTTAAATGTTCATTTTTAAAAAAGCTGGAACGACTCCAAGATGCTCAAAGAGATTAGCCCTGGGTGCTCACGTAGCAGGTCAACTTCTGGGCTTTCATGAAGTGGAAATGGCTTCTTCTGTGCCAGTCTGTCTTTCAAACAAAACATCTTTCTTGACTTTTTAATTCATGAGAAAAAGAAAAGAACCCAAGCACTTTTCTCAGCCCTATCAGTGTTACATGCTCCACATCAAGCACTCCATCTCCAGCTCCTATAAACTAATTGCTGCTGTACTCTCCGGGCCTCCCTCCAGCAGTAAATGCATTTACACTAAAAACAGCTTTGGGGGAAAAGCACTACAGCCACTCTGCGCGCTACTGCCCAAACACAGGGGGCATCACTTCTGGAGGTGAGGGACACCTGCAGCCAACACAGGTCAGGCTGGGCCTTCCCTCTGGCAACCCAGACTTTGTTAAAAATGTTGAGAGGAAATACACATCTGCAGCATCCACATGGGAGCTGGGATCTCTGTGCTGTTTAAAACAGGAAACTCAAAGGCTTGTATGAGGACAGGGGACTGGCACTTGGAGCTGGTTATTCCAGCACTTTGCTTCTGTAGGGGAAATAAAAAAACAAACAGAACAACAAACCCCCAACTAAGTGATGCTAACAATGTATTTATCTTACTTTTACTGCCACAGGAGTTTTTGTCCTACACAGAAACACCAGTTATCAGGCAGGGAGGTTGCACGGCACTACCCCACAGCTGGCAGCAGGAGCTCAGCCAGCCCAGCAGTTGCCTCAAGGCAGCTTTTCAAGTAGTAACTCATTCATCCCAACAATACCCAACATTTGGTACAAACATTTGCACAAAGTGAAGAGATGAGCCTAAACTGACTTGGCAGTGACCTTTGATTTATTCCAAGTTCAGCTGAATTAAAATACCAGCTTTTAAGCCAATTAAACCTGGAGTCCTACCTCGTCTACTGGAATAAAATCAAACTCTTGGAGTAAAGTGCGCCAAGTTCAGGTAGGCCAGACTGCAACTGTTTAGTGCTCTTTGCAATTTTCTGTGCAAAACCAGCACTGCTCCAGATCATCCCGCAGGCACCAGGACAGTAGAAGTGCAAGTCTCCTTTATAGAAGCATAAAATTAAGCTGGAAAAGACTGCCTCATCTTTCAGCAGATGAGGACAGCCTGCTCCTGTGTCTTTGAGATTTCATTCTTGAAGAATGTCCAACCTTCCTGGACTCCTCTGCCCTTCAGGATTGCCTCCTAAGGGATTCTGTCAGCCAGCCACAGGACACAAAGCTACTCCAAGATATCAGTCCCATTAAATCCTCCGACCTGGGTGTAAAATTGCCTTCTTCCTGTACCCTCCCCAGTATCAAGCCTTTGGAGAAGAAAAATATAATTTCCTTCTATGTGCTTTGTTTTTTTAAACATTTGCCTTTACAAGTAAACTTCTGGATGCTTTAAGCCCAACACAACACAGAACAAGGGGAGATCCAAGTGTCAAGATTGCAGAGGGGATTTTTTGGAATTGCCTGTGCTTCACATTGTACAGTGTGTGCTTTACATAATCCCTGGAATGACCTACCCAGAGGCTGCTCAGCCCCTTCACCACCCACCAGCAGCAGGTCAGATTTGGATCTGGTGTTACAGGTGCAGAACACTGATGTGGCCATTTCCAGACAGTCATTCCCATCGTACAAGGCTGATTTTAGTATTACATCCGCTGTATTTAAATATTGATGACTCTCCATGGACTCCAAGTCATTAATAGGAGTTGCTCATGCTTTTTTCAGTTAACACACCCAAAATCAGCTGTGGCTGTGTAACTTCTCCAAAATTACATCTGGAGTTTAAAAATAATAGAAAACATACTGCAAAAAACTCCCACTTACTTCATTCTATAAGAAAATTAGCATCATTTTTGATCATAGCTACAAAAAAATCAATGGTTGGGCAAGGTTGCTTTCCCTCTCCTTCTACACAAATGACAAACAGAAGCTTAAAGCAGCTTCCCTGGAGCCTCAGGAAGATGAACACAGGATTTGTGTAAGACCCAAGATCCTGAGAACCTGTTTTGTGTAACACCTACAGCTGTGTGTGACAGGAAGAGGAATTCACTCCTTTTCTTTGCACTTGCTCACTGTTAGGTATTTATGTGTCCGAAATTTGAGGTTTTTCAAGCGAACTTTTAAGACTCATCTTTTCTAGGGAGGAAAAAGATCCTTGCCTTATCTTCAGGCCACTGCAGTGTATCAAAAAATCCTGGCACTAGAGTATGATGATACAGTGGCATAACCAGGACTGCTGGAAAAGCACAACTCATATTAACTTTTTTATTTTATGTATATTTGCCTATTGGTCTTTCTTACCACAGGAATCAGCCTACAGTTATGACACAAACAGTGACTTATAAAAACCTAAAAAACTGTATCAGTGATAGGGAGATGTTACTAATATAGTTTTGTAATAAAATTGTTTAACAATTTCCTGTTTGCATCATGTTCTGTTTGATTCCAGCATGTATATTTTTATAATGCTTGCTGTAAAAACACTTTCCCACATTCACCCTTGTTTTGGAGTCACATTTACCAAGTTCTGAAGCTCTGGCAATTGATAAGATTCTCTGATAAAAATCTGAGGCATCTTTGCAACTCAGAAGAAACCAGATCTCCCTCTTGTGGTGTTCTATGCAAACAGCCTCAACTCCATCTGTGGGCTCAGAAGTGCCTAAGGAGGAGTTTTCTCTCATCAAATATCAACAGAAGTTATAAGCAATTCCATTCACTACATAAAGCGTTCTTCCTAGAAAGAATGAGAAAGAGATTGTTTTCACTTTATTTTTATCTACATGGTATTTTCTTGCAGAAAAACCACAGAGATTGAAAATGCAGTGCTGACTCCTGAATAGCACCACCTGCAAGAAAGTGGGGGGAAAAAAGTTACAGAACAAAGTAGATGAACAAACCCAACAGTGGAGGAGCTGCCAGGTTTCTCTAGGTAAGTGCTATCTAGCTGAACACACAAACTGCAGTTCTAAAATGCTCACACTTGAGTTACACAAAGCACATTACATCTCTACCTCACAGACCAACCTCACTCCTCAAAAGCCACAGCGGATATGTAGGGACCCATGCTCAGAACTTCCCATGTCATGAGATTAACAAGTCTGACACCAACATAAAAAGAAATTTTGTGCCTTTATTGGAATGGTGTTAGGCTTTAAATACACCAAATTTTGATAACCTGATTATTTGGTTTAATTAGAAATGACACTACAGAACTGCAATACTGGTCCAACAGTCTTGTCTTTACTTTTTTTTTTTTTTTTTTTTAAGCAAGAGATAGTATGAAAATGCACCAAGTAATCAGAAAGCACTAGCAGGCATTGGTTAATCCAAGATAGTAGCTTCTCAGTTCCAAAAGCACTCGCATTGTATGGAACCCAGGATTTAGACTGGTCATGATTTGCAAGAGCTAGTTGCATGAGTCATGACTTTTTTTTTTTTTTAATTTACTTTCAAGTTGGTCACTGGTAAATTTTTTTCCTCAAATATTACAGTTTCTTTTATTCATATTTTTCCTCAAAGTATAAAAAAGTATGAAATATAAACAAGCTCCTGTATTGCACCCATGAAGGGGTACAATGGAAGCATTAGAGAGCTGACTATCTACACACCATCAAATCCCATCAAATCTTGGATAATTCATTAATATACAAAATATCAGGGCACAGAAATAACTAAAATCCACTTTTTTTTTGTTTTGTTACGCACAGGTTCAAATAATCAATCTAAAGAAAAAAGTGATCATTTTGGCTTTCCACTACATCCGCATGTTGAGACATTTATTAAAATGATCCTGCTTAATTGTGTTTGGTCTTTTTCTTATTGTCAAGTCATGTTTGTTATCTTAATACCAGCCATCAGACAAACAAGTAATCAGAAAGACTCTTCCTCCTCCTCATTTCCCATCCCTGACCCCTGCAGGGTCAGCTTTAAGACATGACTCCAAACACAGGGTTGTGACGACAGATGCTAGGGCCAATCTCTTCATAATCTTTTTTGGTATGGCATACTTGGTAGAATTCAGGCTGTAAAGGGGAGGAAAAGAACATCAGTGTATGGTATAGACACCTTATTTTAACAATAGTAACTTTTACATAGCCAGTGGAAAAAAACAAAGCACAGATGTCCTAAACTTAACTTACATCACACATGGCTAAACACCAATGCAAAGAATATGTTCTGTCACAAAACTAAAATGCACTATTTAACAACTCACACAAAGCTTTAATTCAGCTTTCATTTGCTCCTTCAAATCTTTAAAGTCTAACACGAAAACAGGGAGGGTATATTTACGACCTGAGGTCTATCAGAAATTCCCCAACCACATTTAATATACAATGAAGGGGAGATGAGAGCTCCAAAAGCACAAACATGCTCTGCTTTACAGCTAAACTTACTGTGGAAGCCAGCATTGATCCTCCAAACCAGACTGCATATCTCTGCATGTGGTGTGTAATGACTTGGACATCAATGGGCTTCGGCTGCAGAAAGGAGAAGAGAAAAGGAACACATTAGAAGTTACTTCTGCTGGTAAAAACTAGACCTAGTTTTAAAGGAGTGTATAAACCAAGCTTACTTTTCATAAATTAGTATTTTCTTAAATGCTGTGTATGTAAATTTACAACCATAGCATCAGACGTTCCCTGGTACGATGAAGAGTAAGAAACAGCTCCTGCTTATAGATCAACAGCTACCTGCTTTATCAGGCATAAAGAGATACTTCCATTCACACCCATTTTTTCACATTATGTTCTTTAATTAATTTCTTGATGGACTATTTATTTATGCAGTTATAAGCATTGATTCATACCACCTAGACCTTTCAGAAAAAGCACACTTTAGGAAGTTAATTTTTAAGTTTCACATAATTACTCTAAAAAAGCATCAGTTGCAGATTAAAAGCTTATCCAGGACCAATACAGTCAGTCACGCTTTTCTAAACTACAGCACTCATTCCAGTCAGCCACAACCTTCATTCCTTCTGTTGATCAAAACTGGCAGCGTATGTAACAGTTTCAGAATATATTTGTTCCAGCCCAACCTGCTGAAATTTGAAACAGTATCTAAAAATGTTCTGTAACACATTTGCAGAATTCCAGCCAGTGATTCTTTGCCATGCTTGGCACTTTGAAGAAAAGAAGAATCACATCCAATTTCCTTACTCAGATTCTACTTCCTTACTAAGTGGTCCAAGTCTAGTAAAGAAAACAAGAGACTAAACAATGTTTCTTGGGCCAGAGAACTATGTATGACTGAAATTTCAGAATTGCCTACCATGGCATATTATAAAACACTGCTGGGGCTTTAAAGGATTGTTTGAGTTCACCTAGCTAGATAGCTACTAAAAAATAAATAAGGAAAATCACTTTAATTTTGCTTCAGAAGGAAAAAAACACTTTTTTTTTCTCTGCTGGTCTTTCATTTATGCAGAGACAACAGAAAGATACAACAGTTAGGTCAGAGGTCTGAAGTGGAAAGAACACAAATTAAGGATCATACAGTTTAGTAAAAACATGAAGTCACTTGTAGGATCATATGATAATTGAGGTGGGAAGGGACCACATCATGTCTCTGGTTTGGCATCCTGCTCAAAGCAGGGTCAGCTATGAATTCAGAGGAAGCTATTCAAGGTTTTATCCAGCTGAACCTCAAAATCAATAATCTCCCCACATGTACTGAGGCGCTATCAGGAGTCCCAAAGCCTTCCCTTCTCTAATCAGGGCTCACTCATTCCTCACAAGACACGTGCTCCTGACTCTCCTGGTGGCTCAACAACGAGCTTGATTCATCTCTCTTATCTTCAAGCTCACAAGACCGAGCACAATGAATTGTGACTGATCAATAAACACTAAGCACAAAGACAGCTGGAGTGGCCAACTGCTGGTATGCGATCAGTGTGATGGAGGAATCTCTGAAAAGCCTCTATAGGAACTTCAAATAAGATAAAGACATTTCAACAAAGACCAGGATCATTGCAAGATGTTATTTGCACATTTTCCAGGTAACAGAGGCTTGTTAAGTGCATGAGCTGCACGAACCAACCTTCAGTCTGCCACCACTAAGCTCTTCACTAAGTTTCAGTCTGGCATCGACAGTCCTTTTCAAGTCTCGCTGTAAACGGCGACCGAAGTCCCTGAACATGGTTGAGCCCCCAGAGAGGACAATATTCTGTTTCGAACAATAAAATTTGTTAACCACATCTGAAAATGCAGGTCTCCAGCTTTATCCAGTTCCTGAATTCTAAATATCTAAATACAGTTTTTAAAGCTGCAGTTAGCAGGTATGCTTTTACTGTAAGATTTAAATTATCTAACTCAAGTATGACACAACATGAATTCACAAAGAGTTTGTTATTAAAACTGGCTGTGCTTTAAAATCCATTTATATCTTATTACATCTCACCGCTTTCATTCAGTTTTTTGTTTCCCTAATGAATTTTCCCTAATGAAAAAACACAGTCTGAAAATGTCTGAGTGAACAACAGAGCCTTCTGCATATTGGATTAATTTCTAGAAAAATGGTTAATTTTGCTCCAAATTTGGTTTTGGTTTTTAAGAGTTTCAAATATGTACTTTGATAAAAAAATCACAATTCTTCTAAAACCAGTATATATAAAAAAAGACATTATAGCTACTGACCTTATATAGAGGACGTCTAACGTCAATGGGACAATTCTGAATAACTTCATCTACTACTTCTGAGATTGGTTGTGTAAAGTCAGGATTAGCAAACTGCAATCAAGGATAAAATCAAGTCAAGTCAATGTGGAGGACCACGTATCGCAAACGAAAAGAGCTAAAGAGTTAAAAAGGGAAGAACCATTCTCTTTTTCTAGAGATGGCATGAAAACTAATAATAGAAACACCTGTCAAGTATTTTTGCTGCCATTTATAAGTGCTTTATGTATCGACCTGAATTTTTATAAAAATTAGTAGCAATCGAGAATCAAACCACGCTGACTTGCAACAATAGCTGGTATCTACTTACAAATAAGGGGAAATCTAAGTCAGGATAACCACTTCTTTACAATTTTGCAAATAGGATTTCTCTGCTATCATCTAAAATGCGTCAAGAACAAAGTACAGACAATTCAAGTCAACTTACCTCAGGATGGAAGAAAATCTCTGGCCCCAGGAATCTCTCATAACCAACATCAATGGTAAATTCTTTCTTTGAGATAGCATTAATTCCAGTATATTGTTTAATCCACTTTGTACCATCTGTGTCATACTTGTTAAATTCTTTTACTAAGTCAGGGCAAACATAACTAAAGCGCTCCTGAAAATTAAATAGATACAGTTAGAACTATCTAAAGTATAGAAAACTGGTAAGAAATTTCAAAAAATGTAGTAATTTAAACTTTTAAGACTAAGTATTAAATTGGCAGATAAAGAATAGGCCTCAAAACAGCTGAACTGACATTTACTGTACACAGGTAGATAATGGCTCTGCTACTACAGAGCATTTCTGTGTAGCACCGAAAGCTCCTGCTGATCTAAATTACTTTTCTTCTGCTTTTCCTCTAAACTTCGATGATTGTGAGAAATTAATTCTGAAGTACATTGAAGAACTCCCAGAGAAACAAAATTTGTGTACTTTAAGCCAAATGTCTTTCAGAATAGCTTTGTTCTCTGTGTAATGTGTATTACAAAAAAAGAACACATTAATATTCAGAAAGAATATAAGAGCAATTATAGCTTTTTATATGTCACATCCAGCCAACAGTTCTTCCTACAGAACATTACAATAATAATAACAGGATAATAACAACAACAATAATTATAATGGAGAGGAAGAGAAAGGGGAGACAACAGGTGAAGAGTGAAATTCCAGGCCAGACCGAGTATAACCCAACTGTAAACCTTGGGTTTAAGCTGTTCCATGTTATTATATTATTTAGAAATTTTTATATTACTTAGAATCAGAGCACCATTACTCAGAAATACAATTACTTTCATATATTCTTGTGGGTTAAAACCAGATATATCAAGTTGTGATATAAAATAACCTTAAGATCTGAAACATTCACATTACCTTCACTGCTTTAGCTGTTTCCAAGGATTGCTCAGGAGGAATTCCTACTTCTCTCTCCCGCAGCAACTGCTGAATGAAGTACGTGATATCTCTCCCAGCAATTGGAATGTGTTTGATGCAGCTGCCAATCACGTATCCTTCAGCCTGTAAACAAAATTAATGAGGACAAAGATACTGATAAGAATCACTTTCAACAAAGCTCAGGAGGGAGAAAGAAAGACATGGAATCTAAACTCCTACCCACTACCTGTGATTCTGAGGCTGAAGCCCTTTAAGACCGGCTCATTTAATTATCACAAATCCTATTCTTCACAGTATAGCCTTACTTTACTTTGCATTGGTTCGTAATTCTTGCAAGGTTAGAAGGAACAGAAAGGTCACTAGAACATAAGGCAGACAAATCACTATACTCACTATTCCTTGGCCTTTATTTTCTCTTCAAAATGAGGTTACTCTTACCAAAAAGGTCAAGGAACCTTGTTTCGTGAAGTATTATTTTAGAATAACTGATGTGGCCCTGCAGTCACAGCCACTGATGTAAGACGTTACAATCCCCATGAACCAAAATTAATTTTCTGAAAGCAGGGAGAAAATGCATCATTTCAGCACATTAATTGAAACTGCTTAGAACATCAGACTGGCCCATCCTTATCCATCAACCTACCCCTACAAGTCACACTCATCCTGGAGACCAGTATCAATGCACTGAACATACCTGGTCTAAACAAAGAAACCAAGAGTGCAAGGTTGGCCTTCAACCCTACCAGACCCGCTAAATCCAAACAGATGAACCCAGATATTGCACTTATAAAATGCTTAAATTTTCCTATATACACACATCTTATGTTCATACAAAAGTGTCTTACTAACACAGAAAATAATGTTAAAAAAAAAATTCTACCACTACTGTTGACCTCACTACAGAAATAAGCATTTGTTAATTCCTTTTTATCTGTTTTATAATAGACGTGGTAGAACCTTGTCGACAATTTGTTCAACACACTTAAAAATTTCATAAATCAAAGAAATGGCATTCTGCAAAGGAGGTTAATGCTTCAAATCATATAGAAAACCTACTCTTCAATTTAAAAAAAACAAACCCACAAATCAGGAAAAGTTCAACTATTTTAAACAGTAATTTGAACTACTAAGTACAATTTAAAAGTTTACCTATAGAAGGTCTGAGGTGTCAATTGTTCCCTAAGTCTTATTAAAAACACATTATCTTGGATGAACAGTCTGAACAAAGATTTAGCTGCTATATTCCACCAAAATTAATAAGAAATTGCTACATGGCAGTGTATGTTTGACCACCAGCAATGCTACTGTTTTTAAAAAATTGATGTTACTGTGGCATGATAAAGCCTTGTATTTTTTGTCTTAAAAACTGTAATCTAACTTCATTTTGAAAATACAAATGTTATCTGGTACATAGACATGAACTTAACTTCCCCAGGAAAGATAGGCAAAGAGACCTATTATCAGACACTTGAGATGAAGAACACTATTAAATACTCCAATCATAAAATTTTGAATATGTAGCTTTTCAAAAGGAAATCCATACCCGCAGTAAAACCAATAATTTGACAGTAAAGAAACTGTAGCTCTAAGTCTTCATTATTTAATAAAATATCACACAATCATCCAAGTTTTCGCTTTAGCAACTTTATGTATTGGAACAGATATTCAACACTAACCAACCCCAGGGATTTTCTTCCAGTCAAGCAGGAACTTTGCTTGTATGGCTGAAGCACTACTAAACACTGAGATGGAGAAAAACTATAAACAATACTACATCTGCCCTCAAATACTTTGTATTATTTCTATTTTATATATAAATGGACTGAGCTAAATGAAAATAAAAAGTCTAACTTTTTGTACTGACTACTGTAAAGAGCCTATTCACTCTTACCAGCAAACCAAATTGGAAATGTGCTAAAGCAATTTCACCCATCACTTACCATGGCCTTGGCAATTCACTTTTTAAGGTAAATCACTGAAAGACTATTAGCCCTGCCAAACTCGGGGTTACAGAGAAGTTCTTCAAGAGTTTCTGCACTACGAAATGAACCAAAACTCACACCCACAGCCCTGGGAATTATCTGACATTTTTGAAGACTCCTCTCTATACTTCAGTCTGTGTAGGCGCACACTTCAGAGAACTTAGAGGAAAAATTGTTCTCCATTGAAGCTGTTTGTGCAGCTTTGAGGCACACTTACCACAGGAATAACGTGAGTGACACCATCTCCACTGTCTATAACTGTGCCAGTCAGTGTTCGCTCTCCTACTTGTCTTGACGTCCAAGATGCAGCTAAGGCAAGGACAGCCTTGGAAAAAAACACATGCCAATATCAAATGTTAGTAAAACAGCTGCATTGCAGACCCCACTTTCCACTAGCCCTCCCAAGGACACTCAGACTGACACCTCCATGGTAATTTACAGCATGGAAGCTGATTTAATAATATTATATATGTCTGCACGACAGCTTAGAAAAAAGAGGCTGCACAAATGTAATTTTTGACTCTTGCCTGATGCTTTTTCAGCCATGCTCAATCATCATTTTTTGTTACTTCATACTGAAAGGGATGCAGTTCTTGGACTAATACAATTACCAGGATGTGGTGTGGTCTTTTTATCTACTTACAATGCAAGAGATATTATACTCAACTGCTCAGAAGCTTTCTATAGAGGTAACACAGGAACAGTATCCAGTAACCACCCACAAAAGCAAAGCATGTCAAACATGCAGTGCTGGAACTGCTAACCAGAAGGACATAAAAGCATTCCAAACATCACTTACACATTTTTTTCACAGCAAAACTAGTTTTAGCCCAAGGAGAAATATTGCAGTTGTGACTTTCAACAGCTCTGCCCTTACCTGAACAGCAATATATAGCCCTGGAACGTTGAAAGACTCAAACATGATTTCAGCAGTATATTCTCTATTTTCTGGAGTATTTAATGGAGGCTCAGTCTGTGAGACAAAAAAAAATTCCCATGAGTTTCACTGACATTCAAACCAAACATGAGACTTTAAAAAAAAAAAAAACAAAAAACAACCACCAAATCCTAAGTTTTGTAAGATGAGTCATTCAACAACAACAGCATGTAAAAATAGTAATGTACAAAGGGTGCTTTTAAGAATTTATGCAAATTGCATTAAAAGAAAGAAAAACAGAAGTGCAAAAAAACCTACAGTAGTTACTGCTTAAGCATTTACATCGAAGGCTCCCTTTGTGGGTTGGTCAGCTCATCACAACTTTTGATTTCACTTGAAAGAATCAAGGACTATCAAACTATATCAAAGGAGGCAGTTAAGCACATTTAAAGAATGACATTTTTTATATTTCTCAGTGAAAGGAGCTGTTTTCCTTCAGAAGGGAGCCACTCTAACAAGATATGCTCAGCTGTAGAAACGTACTCAAGTGAGAGAAGCTGACCAACATAAAATACACCATAATAGTGTGCTATAGCTTTCATTGAAATATCAAACACACTCAAGGCTCTACTCTGAAGGAGTATTTTGGGTAGTGCTACAGAGTATTTGAGAAAAAAAAAAATTACTCTTCCATTGCAGCAACTGTGTAACAGGAGGGGAAAATGAGGAGGGAGTCAGACTCTTGACAAACGTCTTGGGACAAGGGGTCAGGGACACAAACTGCAACGTGGGAAGTCCTAAGCAGGTATTAGGGGAAAAAAGGTAACATGAGGGTGGTCAAATATTGGAAAAGGGGGACCAGGGTTGTTATGGCATCTTGAACCCTGGAGATAGTCACAGATTGGATGGACACAGCCTTGAGCAACTGGACCTAATCATTGCTTCAAGAAGACGGAGGCATTTAAACAGGTATGGCCAACACCTCTCATTCCAGACTTGGTCTTTAAATAACACACTAAACCAAATTGTCTATTTCAATGACCTTAAATAAAATACTAAGGAATAGCAAATGCTTCAGAATAAAATTGACCTTAATTTAGATCTAATCGGCCCAAATATGACAATCAACCCTTCCAGGTTCACAGTAAATAAAAGACAGAAATTTACTCTCTAGATACTACATCCCGATGGCAGTACTGTAAAAATAAAATAATTGCAATTATGTAAAGTCAAAACAAAAGGGTTTTTTTTGTCTTAAACATATAAACTTGAGATTATTGAATTCAGTAGAGAAGTAAAAGAAAAAAGTGACGAATCTGACAATTTGGAGGGAAATGAGAAGAGAACAGAAAAGTGTTTGCTGTTCAGACACAATGACATTTTTAGAAAATTAAAGAACCTGGATGGCTTAAGGCAAGTCAAAAAAGCTGCAGGTAATTTATTTACTTTAGTTTTCAAAAGATGCATATTTATATTTAAGAATTTACATAAATCAGCACATTGTTATTCATCATATGGATTTTCTTAAGCAGGGCGTAAATTTACCTACCAAAAGAAAATAATGGTCCTCAGGTTCTGCCCTTAGATACTTAAAGATTACTTGCTCCATAAACCTCTCCATCAAGTCCCAGTCTTCAACTATACCATGGCGGATAGGCCACTGTGGGAGAAAAATGTCAAATTATAATTGGAAACAAAAGGGGAAAAAAAAAAAAAAAAAAAACCAAAACCCAAAACCAAACAAAAAAATCTGTTTTCAGCTGCAGTAAAAGTATATGATCTACACAGGCAAGAAACCTTGCTTTAAGCCTCCCCTATTCCCATGTGACACCTATTCAAAATTCTGATTCCAACCTTGAGTAGCAGAGACGACACATTCCATTTCTCTCAGTACAGCAGAATGGCACTGGAATAAACCAGAAGTTCCCCCAGCCCAGTGTCCCCCTCTGATGCTGCTGACAGAAGTTGCCAAGGAACAAGAGAATGTGGCATTTCTGCTTAACACCCTCCCAGCCTTGCTTATGAAGAAATATATAACATATATATTTTGCAAATTCCCACAGGCTCCCCAAGGTCAACAAAACTAATACCAAAGCTTACTTTCCATTTACAGTGAATAAATAAGATTTAAGTTACCCAAAAAGCATTCTTAACATTATATTTACTGTACATGTGATGCTTGCTAAACAGTTTAAAAAATTATTTTTAAAACTTCTCTTAATACCTTGGTTGCATAAGTTGGTTTTTCTATTGCTTCGTCCCCAATAAAGAAGTCTAAATCATCCACACCTTTCAAAACCCTCCTTTGTGCTTGATCGACAACTTTTGCCGACTCTTTGATAGCAATACCTTCAACAAAGAACACAAACATTATTGTGGGTCACATATCCTGCACTGAAAAAAGAAAATCTACACTGAAAAAACAGATACACTGTAATCACAGTCATCTTTTGTTTCAAGCATAACTCAGAAAAGCTACATAGAACACAGATAATCTGACTTCCAGTCATGGGTAAGCATGGCAAGGACTTAAAAAGTAACACAGTAACAGACTTAAATACAAATTTAATTGTTAGACAATCAACATGCAATCAGGAAGATAAAATATAAAAAGAATCACTAAAATAGGATACCCCTACAGATCTCATTTTACTCAACAAATGTGCTAATTTGCCTCACACTCCAATAATAACAACAATTTTAAGTATTATTATTAGTGTTATTCTTTTAAAAAGAATCACTCCCCAGCTATCAGCACTGCAGCACCAGCAATATCTGCTGTATTTTTTCAGATGTTACTAATTGCCTTTAAACACAATCCTCCACACAGATGAGGAAATTCATATCTACAAGCAGCATTAACATCAGCCTCAACTGTTCTAATGTTGTCCTCCAAAAGCTCTTTCAATGGCAGAAATATTTTTCTAAATCTCACCTTCAGCAAGAAGTTATGTTTGCTCACAACTAAGATTAAAAAAACCCATACGAAAACAGCTGCAGCCTCAAGCGCAGCAGCCAGGGCAGCACAGCCACAGGATTTGGAAACCAGCAGCCTGCTAAGGGGCAAAGCACTCTGAGTTCATTGATCCTCCCCACCTTCCTCCTTTCCCTTCCCACACAGAGCAACACAAGCAGAGCCAGAGAAACCAAGAAGTTGAATGTTGTGAAAGACTGAACAGGATGAAACAGAAGTCATTATTTTGAGCTCTTCAGGAAGAAAACTGAATCATACTGCAACTTCTGTAGCTGCTTACAGGAGAGCAGAGAGGAAGCAGAAGGCTGGAGGAAGCCAAATAGAAGCGGGGTAGATGGGAAGCAGAAGCTAAAATCACAGAGAAGGAAATGTCGCAAGGCAGGTGCTTGCTGCAAGTCAAGGGATGAGTCTTGACAAATATTTTCAGGCCGTTGTTACAGAGCTCACACATCTGGGGAAATTTTTCTGTGTTCTCTTCAAGAACTTTCAAGTAAAATCCATCACTTGCCACAGCATTACACCAACTTTCAAGGCCAACTGGTTTCACCCTGTTACAAGCCTAAAACAAGACAGGAGCTCTTGAATATTTTTCTGCCCTCAAGGCCAGCTTGTTCAGCCCTGTGTTTGAAAGGCAGAAGTTAGGAGCAAACAACTTGAATCGAGAATCATATCCTGAAAATACAAATAAGAAAATACATCTTGCTGAAACCTCAGCTGCGGTGCCTGAGGGATGGGCAGCACTCCACCAGTACCCAGAGCAGTTGCCTTTGGTTTGCTTGGCACAAGAATTAAGAGATTTTAAGAAAAAAAAAAAAAACAAAAACATCCTTGCATTGAATCAATTTTTGTGCTGAAACACCACTCAAGCCAGTTTTTTCTTTTAGAAGTAAAGCAAAGGCCAAGAGCTATCACAGATAAACTGAAATAATGGAAAATCAAGGGAACTATTGGGTAATGGAAAGAAGGTGACTCCCATTTTAACACAGAGCAGGAAAAACCTGATTAAGTGAATAAAAATCAAGCAAAACTAATAATCTAAGATCTAAAAAGCAGCCAGGGAAGAAAGCAGTGAACCCAAGCCTCATCAAAAAACTGGCCGAATATATTCTCATTTACTTCACTTTTCATGCAAGCATTTATCATCTCTACAGAAGCATATTCAGAATTAAATTAAGAACACATCATAAGGAGATAAAAATTTGTTAAGACCAGGAGTGAATAAGATAAGCTACAAGTGAACAAGGCACAAGGAATGCTGCCCAGACCTGTTTAACAGCAAACATTAATTTTAGAGAATCAAACTGATAAAATGCAACTGCCACTGCTGGAAGTCAAAGGAGAAACCAAACCATTTTTCCACTGGGAATAATATTAAGGAACTTATAGACACCAAAGTGCTTTCTTGTAACACTTTACTTTGAAACTAGTTACTGCTGTACTCTATTTTTGTTTCTCTAAAGTGGATTAACCCAGTGCTATTTTATTTCATTCGAGGCAGACGATTAACACAAACTCATGCAGTTACTGTAATTATCTAGCTTGGATTGCAGTACAAATGAGAAAAATGCCTTTTTTATTGAGAGCATTGCAGTCAAGGGCCATTTCAGCTGTAAGAGCATCTACACTGAGCATCCTTTTTTTCAATGCACCACACTATATCAAAAGGCTGTCAAAAAATCTAATTTCCCCTCCTTCTCTTCTACTTTAATAGCATCCCTGTTGGATAAATTTCTCTGCTTAATGATCTGACAGGTCATTTCATTCCCAGTGTTTAAAGTGTCATGATATTTCTTCTTTTGGAACAAGAAAGTGATCTTCAAATTAATAAACCAAATCTAAAGATGCAGAAAAAGTATGTAAAGTCTATTTATCTGAAATTAAATAACCACTTGTCCATTTATAATTTAACAGCTGCTATGAAGTTTAAATAGCAATGTAAAGGTTTTTCCAATATTTAGAAACTTTTTATATCTAGTGTTAAACCAGCTTTTTTGTGAAAAGAAAAACTGTAGTGTTTTATATGACACTGAAATAAATTTAATGAAGTTAATTTGGAAAACCAAATGATCTAAAAAATACCTATCTGAAGCCAAAATAGAAGATACAGAAAGGATTCTCTTAAGGCATTCCTTGTTCTCATACAAGTAAGGGAATTAGCCTTACCTTTCCATGAAAACTACTTTTTGAAGTATGTTTCCTAGAAATATTAACACAGAGCCTGAACTTCTAAGTTCTATTTTACAGTGACTGTGCTGAAGTAGTATTAGCTCCAGCTCTCTTCCTGTTGTATTTGCGAGGAAAACTGGGTGTGCTAATTATTCCTTTTCAGCAGGATGCAATCCGTGATTACTTTGGCACACACGAACAATGACGAACTGCCAAGTGGTGTAGGAGGTCAAAAGGTGAAGCGTTTCTAAAGGAAGCTGAGTGAGTTCCACTCTCTGGAGTAGAACTGTATCTCTTCAAGTGGGAGAAACAACTCAGAAGACAGGGAGCAAATAAATAAGCTATTCTACACGGGGGAAAAAATTGACATTTTTTCTTGTTGTATTTGCAAAGCACAGTAAATTAACGTAGCTGTAATACTGACAGCTACCAGGCAAACAGAACATTTTAAACCCTAGAGATATTAAACCACACAGTTTAATTTCTTTTCACC
The DNA here is from genome assembly GCA_013397775.1 of Eulacestoma nigropectus. Lineage (NCBI taxonomy): Eukaryota > Metazoa > Chordata > Aves > Passeriformes > Eulacestoma > Eulacestoma nigropectus. Next base: position 1,481,263 of record VZTE01006447.1, on the reverse strand, counting down.
AGTTATAATCAACTCAAAGTTTTACCAGATAAATCACTAGAAGGCAAAGAACCTCCTACAAAGTAAATGTATTCATGCTACTGGATTTTTCCATTATTTCAATGTCCAACAAATTAGCCCCACTATTACTATCCTTTTTTAATGAATGTATCTTTCTAAACTGAGTATCTGTAGCAAAACAGAAAAGCCTCATTATTACTCTGTGTCATCTCTCAGAGGTCAAGTCACTCTTTTTAATGTTTTGATTTTTTTTTTTTAACACAGCATGTTACAGAAACTCCGAGAGTAACTTCAGCATTGATACACAACAACAAATACTTACATGAAGGGATAATGAACTGGGGTTCAGTATTACCCGCATATCCGAGCTTTGTATACCTGTTGAGGCAAAAAAAAAAATTTGGTTGTAATATTTAATACCACAAATAACAAAGATATCTCCCTTTTCTAACGAACAGACCGCTCTTCACATATCAGAAGGACACCACGCTGACTTTTCTTTAAAAATGAACAAACTAAAAAGACTAAGGCAAACTAAGAATTTCCCTCGTTTAAAGTATAAAACAATGTTCCCTACCACAGATGAAGCATCACTGCTAACTGCTACTCTAATAACATTTTACCAAGGAACACAAGGTACGTAATTCAATCTGTCAGTGTTTAGGAGTATAATTTTGTCAGAGCAGTTCTTCCCTGCTCAGCAGCTAGCATTTCTATAGAAATATTTTCATATAATTAATGTTAGTGGTAGAAGTGTTTTTGCAATTCCTAACTATAGGGGGGAAAAGCTGCCCTGCCCATGACTGCCAGCTGGGCATGAGGCAGGGCTGGCCATCCTCATGTCACAAGCAGCTGATAATGACAAGCCGCAGCAAAAAGACACTTCACTTCACAAATGGAAAACAGTGTCAAAATGTGTCTAATAAGAGTAAAGAAAACAAGAGGAAAATAACCACGTGCCTTCACCCAGTCTCCAGAATGTGCTACGGATATATACATTATCTTCATTATCACGATATAAGAAAAGTGAAGAAATTAGCAAAGCATTCACAAAAAGTAACTACAAAACTCAAGGTACCAAAACCAGCTGCTAGAAATGTTGTCACCAAAGCAGCATAGGCAAATTCTAAACTATGCAGACCAAAGCACCCTGCTCTAATTCAAGAGTTAGAGCCTACCCACATGTTCTTGACAAACACAGACGTGACAAAGTTCTTATTTTCCTTGTACAGTCAGGCAGCTGCACTGAATTAGCACCATCAGCAAAAGCATGAACGCTGTAGTAGCACCTCTACAGCTTTCAGCACTCTGATGGAAGATCTTAGGGGGTGTAAGGCAGCAGTAACTTTACCAAACCATAAATTCACGGCAGCAAGAGGCTGGGTTCCCCAGGCTGGGAGAGGAGAGCTGCTGCAGCGGGTCTGGCTGCGATGCCTCTCACGCTGCAGCGAGCAGCTTGTGCATGTGCCCAGTAACACCTACACAGCTTCTACCACTGACGCTAACTGCACCCACCAGCGCTGGGCCAAGACACCGATCCTCAGAGGGAAGGTGGGCCTCTCTCTGAATAACAAAGTGGTTAGCACAGGACCTCTTCTAACACCAAAAATACATTGTAAGTAACGTGTTTTCAAAGCTGTAAACTTGATCTTGTGTGTTACACACTGTAACAGTTGTGCGTCACCACACACAGAAACTCTACTCCATACCGATCAACAGGAATGTTTACTGGCAAAGAAAACTTTACAGCCAAAAGATGATAAATAATGAAAGAAAGAAGCTAAGTATCAGAAAGAACTTCACATCTCATGAAGACATCTGCATTAGGCACTGTATGTGCCTCAACTCGGGACACACAACTTGGATTTTGCTCATTCAAGTTTGTTTTTAATTTTCTTCTTAAAGATCTACTTCCCAAAAGAAATATCAAAAATTGCACAAACTGGTGCTTCGGTAACCTATTATGCAAACTGTTCACTGTATTTATGGTGTTTTAAGAGGTTTTTAGTGACACAATTACTAAGCAAACCATCAAATACCAACTCACTCCCTCCACCTTCCCCTGCAAACCAGAACTGTGGCATGTAGATTTTAGAGCTAAATCTACACAAGAACTTTGGAGCCTGAATTCTACGTAAACCTACAACTAGATTAGAAGCGTTTTTTAACAGCTAAAAATGTTAAAACTGTTTGATTATTAAACTCAGTATTTCAAAGAAAGCAAAAGCTGAACTGCTGCAGGTCACTGGCAGCTTAGTTGCTTGTGGGTGGGAGTTTGCCCAGCTCACACACAGCCAGCAGACTGAAAGAAAAATAGTCTCAAGAAAGTTGCATTTTACATAAAAAGAGAGTATTCAGACATAAAATCAGCATATATAAAAATACCATGGCCTACTCAGCAAGAAGTGTACTGACTCAGGGAAAAAAAAGTAGTGCATTTTTAGGCTTCCAAGAAAAGAAAGGGGAAAAAAACCTGCATGATTTTTGTCTCTGAATACTAGAGCATTGTATCAGCAAGTCTCCAGTGCAGTGTCCCACACAACACTTCATATCTCTCATGTACAAGACTTCACTGTATATCTGGAACTCCAGCACTGCAGGCATGTGGGTCAGAGAAGGATGCCCTGCTCCCCTGGGAGCCTCAGGCCCACAGCACAGCCAGGGACCATGGTACAACACATTAAAAACACTAAACCTGATTTTTATAACTAAATGCATATAAAGATACTCTTGAGTTAAAATGGAGTCTAAAAATGTGATAGGTGAGGTAAAATGCTAAGGTAAAACTGAATGAAAGTTGATAAAAATCTTCAATTCTCCAAATGCACAATCTAGTAACAGCAGGATTCTTTACAAATTAACTATTGCAGATAGGAGACTTTATTCAGACTGATCAGATCTACTCTATCACTGTCACTTGAAGTAATATTTAAATCACATGAAAAGAAGGATACTTTAGGCAATCCAGATTCCACAAGTATACGATTTCCACAAGGAGTTCATACATGGCAACGTGTGTCTGACTAATAAGTGATTCACAGGGGAACGAGGCACACCCCATCTTCTTCAGGGCAGGAGTCACTGCTGCCACAGGAAAAGAATTCTGATAGTAGAGATATCATAAGGCAGTACCAACACTGGCTCACAGTTTTCCATAGAACACCCTTTGTCTCGCTACAGAGCACTGAAGAGTGGCAGGAGGGACTTGCATGGAGACAGGCAGGCACATGCCATTAATGAGACACGGACTCAGCTTTCCCACGTGGCATTTGGGGCATTCAGCAGTAAGAGCACAAGGCACTGCACACAGGAGTGTAATGGTATAAGCTGATTTCTATTAAAATTTGTAACACAAAACTGATTTACAAAATCCCAAAGGTGAAGGCCTTGATTGTTCAGGTGTTTTCCTTTATTTCTCCATGTTCAGCTTCAGCTCCTTGAAGTGTTTCTGTAGACCGAAAAGCTCATTAAAAAAAAAAAAAAGGAAAAAACCCCTAGGAAACAATCAGGCAAAAAATTTGTTGGGTAATCATGACCTTTAGCTTTAGTTCAGAAAATCAGCTACAGAGTATCCAAGAGCAGTACACAAAGTCTCTATACATATGTGCATGTCTGTATGTGGAGAACCATACACATACACACCCCCTCCCACACTCTCTCTCAGTGTATATATAATATCTGATATTCTCCAGTGACTTCCCTGTAACACCTTCCCCAAAAGGCACCACCACTCTCTAGTCTACGCAGATATGTGACAAACAAAACATGCTATTTTTGTAATGGACATTCATAGCACAAACAGATTTGGGAGAGCAACTAATGAAGGTTCCTTCCGAGTTAACTCTACTAACCCGTATCTCACCTATCAGAGGAGAAATACCTCCAGCATGTGATCATCACCCTCAAAAACTCACATCCTGAGGCTGCACAGTAGCTCTGCACTCTGTCCGAGAGCTCTCTGGAAGGACAGCCAAAGGGCTCCCCACAATGTTCTCAAAGGCACTAATGGGATTTCTCACATGTGCTCTCTCACCTAGAATAGATGTTTCTGAGGCTATGACACAAAAGCAATGTCACTGGAAGGTTACTTACGCATTAGTCACACAGACAATTTTAAAGCCAAAAGGAAACAGCGCTGAGGGTAAGAAATTGTAACAAGGATGTCATTACCAGAATCTCCATCTGCAAACCACAAACTATGACCACGTGCCTTTGCTCCGCTACTTTCCTGCCCACAGCAAATGCCATTCTCCCAAGTTATACACCCTAATTCAAGCACAGCTGTAATTTTAACAAAAGTGAGGAATAGAGGAACAACTGCTTCGTGGGCAATGCAGTTGTCCAGCTGCTCCTGGAAGTACCACAGAGCTGG
>VZTE01006447.1:1465890-1476858 GCA_013397775.1 Eulacestoma nigropectus | reverse complement strand
GGGGGGGTGTGGGTGTGGGGTGTGTGTGCAACATGAGTTGTCAGTGTCATTTCTCTGACAGCTCCACACAAAGACAGAACTCAACCATGCACAAGCAGACAAGAGCACTCAAGGATAAGCACCACCTGATCTCCAACTCAGAGCAAATCTGGGTTGCAGCCTACTCCTCAGCTCCTCCGAATGACCTGGGCTAACAGAAATTCTGTCACACATTTAAAATGCACACACAAACAGAAGTAAGATGTACCTGCAATGCTGGTCCCATTGGAAAGATGCAAAGTAACTTGAAAAACAAACAAAAGAAAAAAGAAACACTTTTCTGTGGGAAGAGTAAAGCACGGGGGAGTAAAAAACCCAAAACTGAAGGCAATCAAAATGGTCTCTTTCTGGTTTACCTTCAAGGTACATCATTAGAAAAACGAAGGCATTTTGTTCAGAGGGCTGTTTTTTTCTTGTTGTTCATGAAATTGCTCTCTTCGTGATGGCTCTGAATTACTGTTCACCATCTGAGCTAGCAGATGCAATGGGCTGCCCAGGCACCATAGGCTGTACAGTATACGTGTGTAAGTTCTAAAATTCTGCTTTGCTGTGTACCACAGCCTGTACATCAAGCCCAGCAAGGTTCCTCTAACTAAACGCATCTCAACTCCTATGCAGAACCCATCCAAGTGGTCATGCTCCAAGCAAGTCTAGCATCCAGTGACGGGATTAGGCTTTACCCAGAATTAAATGCATTTATTCTTAAATGTAAGCTGATACTGCCTTTTTGCAAGGTGGCACACTTGCTCAGGCAGCAGGAGATCTCTACTCCATCTCCTCTTCCATGCAAACGGGTCTGGAGCCAATCTCCTATTTCCCTTGAGAGTCTCTTCCCATGTGTTTATGAACTCTCCTGAGGCAGAAGTGCTTTGCATTTCCTTACTGAAACCATGTGGAAAAAAGACTCCAGGAAACAAGAGCCAAAGACAGAAAGCAAGATGATTGCAACATATATCATTCAACACACATTCATTGCTGGCTAAATTACCTTAAACCAAAAAATTGTAATTAAGTAAGCAGGGTATAGAAGGCACTACAGAAAAGCTCAGAGTGTGGAGATTCTAAGGAGAACATGCGCATAATAATATATTCAAAACGGCACGAAATAAATCACATGGCAAAAACTCCAAGTTTTAAAACAGAATGGAAAGGGATTCTGCTCTTCAACACCAGCTCCCGACATATGGTCTGTCCATCAAAGACTTTATCAAAAAGGGCTTTACAGCCTTTCCTGATTTAACTGGATAAATTCTATATAGACAGAAATTATAAGATAGATACCATGTTTTTACTGTCTGATGTCTTCTGGTAACAGCTGCTTTAAAAAGAAGTGGAACATTTCTCAAACATGGATGAATTCCTAGTCTTCATACACAGAGCCTCATGGGACTGAAAAGCCTGAACAAGCCCTCATGTTTTTTTCAGTCGTTGCTTTTCTTCTATCATCCTTCTTGTATACCAGATGGGACTGAAAAGCCTAGGAAGTATTTACTTTTCAAATCCCTGTAAAGAGAAATGATCAGAAAATGACAGTGAAAGAGAAAAGCCATCTCGGCCCTTTAAAAAAGGTCCCAGCTCCAGCATCAGGTGCAAATTGGTTAAGCAGCACCAGAAGTCCCTGAAGAACTGATTATATTAGGAAAATGGGACTTGTATTAATAAATTAGTTTACTATCTCTTTTCAAATGTCCTTGATAAAACATAAGACAGCAAGATTTTGAAATCAGTCATGCTTTTCGTATTTTACATCTTTACCTAATATATTTTACTTTTTACACATTATTAGTTCACATTTTTAAATAGCAGCTGCTTCTGTCAAAATTTACAACATTTTTGATCAACAAGTATTTTAAGTAATCAATAATGGAAGCCAAAGAATTAGCTCTATAAATGGAAAAAACCCACAAGATTAGAAGCACTCAGATAAAGAAACTTCTTAAACCATAGATAAGACACATGAAGGGATGGCAAAAGGGAGCACAGTATTTGAATGACATACGGGACATCTAGGTAGCAGAGGTGTTAAAAATCTCATTCTGCAAGCTTGACCTTGGAATTAACTGTATTACTGTGTGTTTGAAACTATTATTTTACAGTATTTCCGCCCAAAATACCAGCCCACTCAAGCAAGAACCTTCACCTTGACAACAAATACTTCCGTGCCACATACTGAAACTGTCACAGTAAAACAAACCATAAGCAGATTGGTGTGCAATTTAACAAATGAGCTCAAAGGCAGCCTGAAAGAGAAGTGCTTCTAGCAACCATTTATTTCCTAAATAGATAAAAACCACCTTCAAAAAAGGCTGATTTATCTTTATAGGCATCTATATTTTTGTATAGAAATTTACCCAGTGCTGCTTTTTATCAGCAGCTACCGCTACAATGCAGAGCACAGACACAACTGTCGTGCTTGCAAGTAAAATCCAGCTAAAATGGGTGGTGAAAATCACAAAGACATGGCTGCACAGAGCCAGACCAGAATGACCAAGAGGAACATGGGGACAAAACATAATGCTACAGAGCTCTCAGAATAAATTCACATGTACTGCAATAAGAGTCTCCAGGAGACATTTTTAACATCAGCCTGGAGAACAGAGGAAGCTACCGCATTGTGCTGCTTCTAAAGTTACTAACATTTGGATGGAGTGCAAGAGCAACAACTTTCAATTTTGCTCTATGTTTACTACCACCAAATCTTTAAAAGCCAATCAACCAAACAAAAAACAACAACATTGGTAACCTGACTCTAGAAAAGTTCTCTTGTCCTAAAAGTAAAGAGGAAGATAGATGCATTTATGTCCAAAAGACTGGCTTATGATTGAGCCAAAAGAAGAGGACTTGAAACCAGCCCATTCTTAAGGGTTTTCAACTAACAAAATCCAAATTCTGGCATACTGATGATACTACCACCTAAATTTGTGGTCTTTGTCCATTTTATTCGTATTTTTAACCCCATTTCTCACATCTAATGATGGCACATACTTTAATACAAAAGTTAAAGCTTTCCTTTGACTGCATTTTCCTCAAAGCAAGAAGAGCAAACGGCTTTGGATATTATCTTTGTATAATGAGAGCAGAGTAGTTTGTGTTGGCAAAGGCAAAATGCTCCCTTTCTACTTAGTGCTTCCTTTGAGACTTCTAGACTAATTCATTTCAACAAGTGTCTTAACAGTGCCTCTGTGTTACACCACACCCACACAGCATTCACCTATACCGACAGGCTTTCTAACAAATTTATTTTTATTTTTTATTTTTCCAGGTTTTCTGAGCATTTTTCACAGCCTGCCTACTCCATGCAGTATTTCCAAATAATGAGGGAAGAATGCCCAAAAGTTTGGCAGTCTTACATGAATAATTACTTAATAGTACAAGTTATTTAATGAGGGGGAGATTTATTTGGCGACTTTCTACATCATTTACCCAAAATAAGCTAAACATCAGGACTTGGACTCAATTATCCTTGTGGGTCCCTTCCAACTAAGGATATTCTATGACTGCCCAGACATTTCTCAGAAGAAAAAAACCCAAGAGAATAAATTAATTACACATATTTTTTCAACAGATGAAGCAAGCAAGGATCAGTTGAACAAACAAATACATAACCTGCAAGTAAACAAAATCCTGCACTTGAAGAAATTTAACAGATAAAATCCAAGTCTTACAATGCAGAAAAAGCCTGACTTGACTCGGAAGTTTTTTCAAGCAGATGGAATACAGGGGCTAAAACTGTGAAGTTATTCCACACAAAAAAGTTGATCTTTTGTGCTTGCCATTTGCACAGTTTCAGCACCTGAGAGTTCCAGCTTTGACACAAGAGCTGCTATGCCATGGCCCCACTCACACCAATGTGAGCAGAGGACAGGATGAAACCTGACTGGGAGAGCAGGGACGGAGAGCGGGAGCACCCAGCAAGCACCATGGGATTGGCCCAGCACTTCCCATCTGCCCCGTGCACCCGTTACCACTTCAGCCTTTCAGTAGGTAACCAAATGTTTTCCATCAAGAGCAGGCTTGCACTAAAGCACCAGATTACATATTTATCATGTTACACCATGCTTCCAATAAAAGATGGTTCCGATTAGAAACAGTTGGCTCATGGAAAAAAATGCCCCACTCAGCTGTGGACAAAAACATACCAGTAAATCTTGTTTAATATAAAAAGCAGGTCTCATTTAACAGGATCACAGAGATTCTGGAGTCCGACTGCAAATATGCAGGCAGTCGTATTGTGAAAGCTCCTGCAGATGATAAACAGTGTTCTGTATCTAAGGCAAGTCATGACAAAAAAATACTCATACTGAAAAGCTAGATAAGAGATATGGTGTTAAGTAAAGAACTACAATTTGGATTCATCCATTGATAGCATTTATTTATCAAAATAAAGTATCAACAGATAACCTCCTGTCTGCATCTTGCTCTCTACAGCCCAAGCATGCCAAAACACATCCTGTGCACAGCTGCAACCATTTGCACTGACCACAAGAGAATAATAAAGAGGAAAAGGAAATCCCAGAAAAAATTAAAACCTTACATTTATCTAGAGTTTTTCCGTCTAGTCTTAAAATGCAAACCCATGACCGGAAAAAAAAAAATTCAATCATATTATACCCTACATTAAGTCAGTGGATAAAATGATTACTTTTTCAATTTTGGACATAACTGAATAAACAAAACCCCAGCAATACCTCACTACCAGCACTTGGAAAGGACTGATGCTTCATTTTGATGGTTAAAGTAATCCTGCTATGGGCACTAACAAGTTTGCAATCCAACCGGTATTTTTAAGCATCTACCCAAGGATGATTTCTGTTAGATTGGTACACCTAAATATATTTTAGTTCAGTGACCAAAACCAAAAATTAAAGATTAAAGCAACAGATTCCTTTTCTCACACAGAGCAGAAAAGAAATTTGAATTTCCTTTGGGACAAACCAAAGCATGTTTTTAGTTATTTTACCTTTGAAATTAACCTTGTCTCCCTAAAGTCTTCTAATTTTGGACAAAAGTTCATTTAAGTTTTTTTAAAGAAAGTTTGTTTGAAATTGTTAAAACCTTTCAGCATGTCCCAAAGAAAGTCTGCAATGATGAAAGTAAATGTTGAAACATTATGTTGAAACTCTTCAATTGCATGAACTAACTGACCAACTGCAAAGTTTCTTATATGTGCCTATAAAACAATACAGAGGATGGATTACTACTCAGAACCGGTACAGTATTTCTGTACTCCTAAAAACTGTCTTTTCAACTAATTTAGACAAGTAAATGTCCATAGGAGTCATGCAATCAGCACACTTGCTGAGCAGAAAGTCCAAGCCAGGTACTAAAAACACCAAGGAACAAGAATGGAACCTGCCCTGTCCCAGGCACACCTCAAACCCTGCCCTCCCTCAAACCCCACCCCAAGCAGGAGCTCTGCAGTTCATAGAAGGAACTTCATTTATCATTAACTTTACAGATCCAGCCCAGGGAAGCAAGTGGGTTTGTCCTCTACCTTGAAATGACACCACTCCTTTCCTCTGTACCAAGTACAAGTGAGACAAGGGAAAAGAGGAGCAGAAACAGAAGGACTGGAAGGTGCCATGCATCTTGAATGGCTTCTGAAATGCATTCAGGTAAGAGACAAACTGATTCCTGTGATGGAATTACAAAAAAAAAAAAGTGTGTGTATACAGAAATATATGTACTCCTAACTGAACTCCTATTATTGCCAATGATATTGCATACTCTGAGCATTCAGTGTTGCAACACTAACTGTGATGTATTAGAATCATTTAAGAGACACCACAGGTTATCATCAGCCTTCGAAGTTTCCTTGCAAATTTTCTTTAAATGTATTAAATCAATTCTTAATCTAGTACAATTCCTTTTTCCACGTTAAGGATGACACATTTTCCCCTCCCTCCCTAACCACACTTCAGCCACTGGCAAGCAAAAGATACTCTTAAAACTCTGGAAGAGTATTTTTTCCATATGCCATTAAGGAGTTATTTTGTCCATGCTTTCCATATTGAAAAATTACTTCTGGGATGACACAACACAGAGAAAATTCATCCCAAAAGAGAAAATTTTCATGAAGACTGGAGCCCAGTCAGAGGGCCATGACAAGATATCCAGTTGAAGTATAAACTGCAAGAATATAATGGTGCTGAAATCTTTATACTAAACCTAAGTTATGCTTTGAAAAACCAGCAGAAATAACCCATGTCTGGAACACTAGGAAAGAAAAATAATTTCAAGGCACAGTATAAGATACTAAAAAGCTACAGAGCTCACAAAACACACCTTGCTTTTATCTGGATCTCTCACCTCATAGATTTTGCTGTCTATTGAAGATTATTACTTTTCATGGATCTTGCACTCATTTACACTCTCAGGTCAAAACCCAGAAGAGAAACAGAATGATATAATCCTGTCATAACTTACCACATCAGAACATACTCTACCCACAGATACTTTGCTCTCCTGAAGAGTGTGAAGCTATAGGAGGTGCTGCATGAAGATTAATTAGAGCAGTGGGGCTTGTAGAGAAGACCCCCAAAGCAAAGCTTGCTCCAGCCAGCTTCTGCTTCTCTGTGGTTCTGTGTGCCCAAATTTACTCTTCCTTCATTCACAGCACTGGTTATAGAGACTGAACAGCCAAGAAACTCTCAGACATGTATGTGACTCATTCCAAAGAACATCTTGCAACTCCACATCAAGAAACCCTGGAAATCCTGAGCAACCTCAATCCTCCTGGCTCTCAGCTCAGTGGGAACCCAGACTGCTAGGAGGTGTCAAAGAAATCCTGAGTTCCCATTAAGAACAGGAAATCTTTCTCCAGTCAACCCCAAAACCTTTAATTCACCCCTAGTATTCAAGAAATAAATTAAAAAACACATCAGTTTTTGCAATCTGTGTATTGGAAATGAAAAAGAGGCCTAAGCTGGCATAGGAGAGGAGGCAGAAGAAAAGAAGATCCACAACAACAGGTTGGGTTTTTTCCCCGCACAATCACATAACAAGTTTACTCAAGAAAAGGGTTACCAACACATGTGACCCTCCCAACAAGACTCTAGGGTACATCAGAGAAGCTGGCCACCAGTGACACTCAAGTATCGAATGGATCCACTTGGCAGCCACTGAAAAACGGCACACAAACCTGCAGAAGACAAAGTTTAGGTACAGAATATACAAATAATATTCTTTAAATCTCTTTCATTGCTATAATTAAGTTCTCACTTTGGAAGTGCAGTAGTTACATAGCCACTTACTTCAGCTCAGCTGAAGAGCCATTAATTTGAACATTTGCAATTATCTGCCATCCCGAATGAGCTATTTCAGTGTTGTACAAGTTATACTGAAGGAAAGAAGTGCATTCACAAAGAAAGACACAGTTAAAATTTACTTGTCAACCTAATCAAGCTAAATTCTAAAGTGGCGTAGGAAGAGCTTTTAATCATGACTTGCAGGCAGTGCTGTGTTCGCCTGTAGAAGAGGCGGCAAGAACAATTCAAATACCCAAAAGGCACAGAGCAAAAGACTGCAGCCTACTGTGATTAAAAAATGACTAAGAGCCTTTTCCTTTCTTTGGTACTTTGCTCATATACTTTATGGGAAGAACTCCATCTTATTTTTCTATTTTGAACTTTTGTTTTAATATGCACATAATCCTTAGACACACCAAAGTATGAAGTAAGTCTCATTCACAGCATACCTACCGACTTCAGGAAAATCAAAAATTTGCCAGTGTTTGAAGGATATAAACAGAACAGCACGTAGGTGCTACTTTATAGCTCATTGCTCATGGACCTGGTGCCCATCTTTTGTGAGAAGGGAAAGAGAGGGGCTCTCAGCAGCCAAGTGAAGTCAAATTCACTACTAACATGGACAAAGACTTCCTGACAATAAGGTCCACAGTGTTGTTCTACAGATTACTCAACAAAACTATAATATACTTACAACTTAAGTAGACAAGGCTATCAGTTAGAGAAACACATAACACTGGGTTTAACAGTTATGTTAAACTAACTGGGCTCTTCAGATTTTTCATATCATGCCTGTAACTCTACTGTACAATTAAAAGGACAGTGCTTCAGACAAGTAGCTTTTTAAAACCACAATTAAATATTTAACTGCTCTTATGCGGGTATCAATTACCTTATTTGCTAGGTATCAAGTTTGCTTAAGCAAAGAATGCAAATTTCAAGGTAACAAATGTAACACTGAAAGAACTTTGGCTGCACTCATTATCTGACTATCATGCCACTGATTAAAACCATTTCCCAGCTTCAGTTGTATGACACATACTTAGATGACCCCTGAAAAGTTTGACTGAGCTGTTAAAACCTCAAATGACAGTGATCACATGATCTCCCCAACCTCTTCTGGGTTTTGGTCTCTTTATGCTTTGAAAGAAGTTCTTATCATTTGTATAATCTGTGCAGGCTGATGCTGAAAGAACAACTCCGCCGCCCTTCTCATCCCTCTGTTTTAGCTGGCAAAAATGCACACACACACATTAAAAACCCCAAAATTTAATACTAAGATAAACAATCTGAACTGTGGCTACAAGCACAAGACACATAGGAAGACACTCTTTAATACCTCTCCTACACCTGCCCTTTTGCTGATTGAGGTAAATTCTCCTGAGATTGCAAAGTAATCATCAACACTATCCTCTAAAAAAAGCCTACCTATTGGAAAACCAGTGCACATTTAAAGCCTATTCTAAACAACACAGTTCCTTTCACCCTTCCTGCTTTGGCTGTATTTTCAAAACCTCTTTTCCTCTTTTTGGGGGCTATATTTAATTTGTCTGCTTTCTGTCATTTTGGCAGACAGGACAGAACACTGAGACCTCGGGTGATCTGCACTGAGCACAGGGCTGACATAATTTGTGTTCTCACACACAAAGTGAGATGGACTGAGAGGGATGCACCAATTAAAAAATAAAAGCTAAGACTATGATGATGCTATCATAATCCACTGCACTATTACCCATCTGTTTCTTATTCATCTCAATCATCATATTTTCCCTTTCAAAATTCACTGCTTTATACTTTTGCCTACTGAAATTAATTAATTCAAACCACCCCAACACTCTGTAATCTTTACAATGCTACAAATCTTTGCCCCCAATTTCTTGAAGCAGAATTTTATAGAAGAACAACCTTGCACTAGGAAATGCACCTGAAATGAAAAGCCTGGAGAGCAAAATATGCTGGGCAGCATTAAAAAAAAATACTGGCACACAAAAAGCTGCATCTTAGAGCATTTTTTAAAGACTTGTAGGGAAATAAATAAACAGAACAGGAGCAACAACTGGCTAACATCATATTCAAGAACATTACAGAGTACACCCTCTGAACTGAAGTCGATTAATGGTGTACTTGTACACACATCTTCCCCAGGAACATTTGTTTTAACACTCACGTCCCTTGGTACACCTCTCACATCAACAAGACAAAGTTGCTTCTTACACAGCTCTGTGCTTGCATGCTGCTCCTGCGGGGCACCGCTGAAAGCTTTAAGTGGATTTCTAATCCAGTGGTCACAACCTGTACTTTGCAAACCTATAAAGACATAATTATTGCCTTTAATGGCAATAATGTATCACTACCTGTGATACACAAACATGTGGGATGGGAAGAAGCCTCTGGTGGCATGTGGCAGAGTAGTTACAGATCTTTTGCCTTGAAAGATAAACAACACACATGTTAAATTCACATATACTTCTATTACACTGAGCTACACACCCTCAATCCCACTGTGCTAATTTTCCTCCATCCCACAGAATTCAAGGTTTTAGTTCTGCTTTCACTAGAGGAATGACTTCTTCATACAACTGTTAGACATTAGACAGACACACACACATATACCTGCTCTTCCTAAAGACCGATTGATTAATGTCCTACACCAAACTGATTCTCTTGAGGGGATGATGAGCACGTGCTTTCAGATACAAGTGCGTGGACTGCAGAAGAACACGCCCTTTCAAGAAAGCACGATAAATATCCGCATCTACACAGCATTCACCGAAAACTTTATTTTTAGCAAGAGGGAAGAGAAGTGAAACAAAAGTAAAAAAACGACTCAAGCAGCATGCCATCAGCGGTAGCTAAAGAGCCTTGAAAATACACCGGTGCTTTCCCTTCCAATGAAAAACTGATGCCTGATGGAGACATTTCCTCTCTCCCGTCGCCCTGCAGCCGGCGGGTCAGAGCGCGGCCCGCGCCTCCCGAGCGCGCTCCTGCGAGCGGCACCGCGGAGCCCGCCCGGCCCGGCTTCCCACGGACACCTCCGGGGCTGCTGCCCTGCCCCGGCCTCCGGAGCCGCGCAAAAGGGAGCCCGGATCCCCAGGGCCTCCTCCCGCATCGCTGCTCGTGCTATGGATCACTGGCACCGCGTTCTTTCCACCGCCCGGCAGCTGCTGAACGAAAAGAAGCGTTTCCAAAGAGGATTTGGTTCAGGTTTGACACTGAAAACTGCCTTATAAGGTATAAAAGCCCGAAAGCAGGAAGAGGCTTTGACAAAACTAAGGAAGTTCCTCTGCGCCTGCTCAATGGAGGGGGAGGGGTTTTTTTTCTTCCACAGAGAGAAGTAACATAGAATAAATGACATTATCCGCACATCAAAAAAAATAAATAAATACACACGACCCCCCCCGACAGCGCCAGGCAGAGCGGCGACTCCCCCAAGGTGGGGCATCCCAGGGGCTCTGGGCAGCCACGGGAGCCGTGTCCCCGCTCGCCTCCCCCGGCCTCGGCAGCCGCACAAGGTCCCGCCCCCCGGCCCGGGGCCGAAGGGGGCGGCCCCGACCGGCCCCGGGCGGCCCGACAGCAGCGAGCGGGGCCGCACCGGGACACCTCTCCCGCCGGGCGGAGAGCGAAGGGCGGGGAAGGGAAGGCGGCTGGATGCTCCCCCGGCCCAGCCCAGCCCGGCCCATCC
>VZTE01006447.1:1452324-1465402 GCA_013397775.1 Eulacestoma nigropectus | reverse complement strand
GGGCCGTGGGATCGGGGGATGTCGCGGGCTGTCACAGGCTAGCACAGGGTCAGCCGGGCTGAAAAAGGCTCCCGAGGTCACCGAGTCCGACCGGCGACCGAACAGCACCATGTCGAACAGACCGTGGCACTGTGTGCCACGTCCAGGCTTTCCTTGGACACCTCCAGGGACCGTGACTCCACCACCTCCATGGGCGGTTCATTCCAATCACAGAATCACGGAATTGTTAGAGTTGGAAGGGACCTGTGGAGACGATCCGATCCATCCCCCATGCCCAGGCAGGGTCCCCTGGAGCAGTGATGCATCCAGGTGGGTTTGGAGTGTCTCCGGAGAGGGAGACTCCACACCCTCCCTGGGCAGCTGTTCCAGAGCTCTGCCACCCGCAGTGTAATGAAGTTTTTTCTTCTCGTGCTGAGGTGAAACTTCTTTGCTTTATGGCCGTTGCTCCTCATCCTGTTGCTGGGCACCACTGAAACGAGTCTGGCGCCATCATCTTGGCACCCGACTTTGAGATACTAATGTGCATTGTTGAGATCCCCTCTCAGTCTTCTCTTCTCCAGACTAAACTGGCCCAGCTCCCGCAGCCCCTCCTTGTAAGAGAGATGCTGCAGACCCCTCATCGTCTTTGTCCCAAAGAGGGCAAGGGACAATGCACTGTTGCAGTCTGGTGTTCAGGTGGACAAAATACAGTCTGTACTCTTCTCTTTCTCTCCACCTTCCACAATGCTTCAGGCTTTGAAGGACAGAGTGCTGTGCATACCAGGTCTGGCCCAGTCCTTGCCCTGCGGTGTACTGCAGCCACACACTACCTTTTGTTTGTTTTCAAAGTATCTTAGTGTTTTAACACTTCTCATATTGAGGCTTTCAGGTATTTTCAATCCTTTGCCTGCTGCTCCTGCCTTGGCAATGAGAAGGTGTGAGCTTCATGGCATAATTGGATGTCAAGCTGTGAGCAAATTTGGTAGTCCATCAAAAGGAGTAATTGTCATTGTCAGGACTCAGCGGGCACTAATGGATCTTGATGGCTCTAATAAGCATCACCAGGGGCCTCCACCTCACTGTCCCTGTCCCAAAGAACTGGAGACTCAGTTAGGCTTAGCTCTGGCCCCTTGGTTCTAGTCTGGGCTATGCTGTAGGTCTGTGCTGTCCTAGCCTTGCTTGCTGGCTTGATATTAGACTTGCCTTGTCCCTCTGGGCCTCCAAGCACTGGTCCTAGTCCTGGTCTGACATCCTGACTTCACCTTGGAGCCGTGTAGCTGCAGGTGGCCCCGTGTCCCTTAGGGAACACACCAAGTATCCTCACAATGGTCCTGCTTCCTTCTTCAGGCACGTTCTCACCTGGTTTCAGCTATCTCTAGTTAATAGGCTCTTTGCCTTTTTCACTGGAGGGATAGACTAGAGTCAGTGCCAATGCAAAGGAAGGACGAGGTATGTGCCCTTGAGGATGAGATAGGAGGGAGCAAAACCATCCCTTTATGTAGCAGCAGCCAGGCAGTTCATTTGGGAAGTTCAAGTCACCATCTGGCTTCCATGGGCTGCCAGATCTTCCTGAGGAACATAAGCAAGGAAAGGAGATATTGAGAATATTAACATTTTTATTTTAATGTCAAAGCAAATTACGAATAGAACATTATGAGACATTTTACAGATAATGAAAGGGATTTCTGCAGGATATTGTGTAGCTTGTGAGCTGTGCTGGGCTAGAATATTAAAGATGAATATCTCTGAAAGCTTTTCAGAGAAAGAGCAAATAGCCCTTTCTTATGTATGTGCCACTGTGTGTGTATAGGTAAATATTTATCTAAAATAAATGCAGTTAGGATATAAACTACCATGTGGACTTTTCACTCTCCTCTCAGTTTTATTACCTGGTAGTCAGGGTTATACATGCAGCAGGTTCAACTGCTGCATCTGGCAGATGGAATCATGGAATGAGAGAGCAGCTTTGGGCTCCAGCTGCTGGAGTTTGAGCATCCTCCCAGAGGAGCACAAGACAAGGTCCAAAAACCTGAGGCGTGTGGAAAGGATGGAGCTGGCAGGTCCTGTCCTGGCCTTACAGCTCACGGAGCCAGCACAGAGGGGATCAGGACCGGAGTTAATTTGCCCAGCTGCAGTCAGATTTAAACAGAGCAATCATGACTGTTCCATAGCTGACCAGTCTTTATTACCTAATATTTCCAAATAATGCTTCTGATTAGTCTTGCTAAACCTTAATAGCAAAGACGAGGGACAGAGAGTAGAATGGCTATAAAAGTATGCTGGAGACTTTCTGCTAGCAGAAGCATAATTTCACTATAAAACTTTAAATCACACCCAAAAGCACTTACTGTAATGCACTGTACAGAAAATATCCCGTAGCTGGATTTATCTTTTCCTCCCTGTGAGTACAAGTGTTTTCTGGGAAATGGTAGGGCACTGAGCAGAACAAAAAGGTTGAGCAGAATAAAAAAGTACTGCAGGTCATATGGAAAGTGAAACAACTCTGTCAAGCAACTCCAGTGCAATCTCTTCCTATCAGTGTGTGTTCTTCCTGAGTCTGCATGAAGAATGACATTGAAAAAGAGCAGTGCTGGTACATTTTAGTTTACTGAATTACAGTGGAATTTACATTTGAGGACCAAAAAGCATAGGATTTCTCTCAGTATCGAGGTGCCAAGTCAATCATGGTTTTACAAGGGAAGGAGTTGAAAGACCGAACTCCCTGGCCATGAGATCTCATGTTTCATTTTAAGAGTCCTGCCAGATGCAGTTCTTCAGGTGGCTGTGAACTCAGGCACCAGTCCAATAAAATAAAGGGGCAAGATTTCTCTTTAAGCAGTATTATCCCATACTGTTGGACCATAAACACAAGTTTGATATATTAACTCATCCAAGTTCAAATAGATCAATCTAAATTTCAATACTGGTTTCTGTACAGACCTTTTGTAGTTTTATGCATTGGCATCTAGATTATCTTGGTGGATATTTTTAGCATAGAAGTCTTGTGCTTAAATTACAAAATTGAGCTTATAAAGCTGAAATTCAGCTAGATCCAGCAGGATTGCTGTGCTGATTGGTATATTTCTTTCATGGAAAGGTTTTCCAACCTTTACTTATTTCTTCAGTACAGCAACAGTAGAAAAAACCTACAGTCTGTTTTCATGGTGTAATTTTCTGAATCTTTTCATCCTTATTTGGCCAGAAGTCAGTTCCTGAGCTATGAAAAGCTTTTCATTGTTTCAGGGTGTACCAGAAACCAAATTTTTAATGTGTAGAGGCAATGTCTTAGTATATTCTCAATCTTACCAATGGAATGGGAGTGAATAAAAGCCTGAATTGCTTTTATCTGGTACCATCTCTGAAAGTGTTCACAAAGCATATGGATGTGGCACTTGGGGACATGGTTTAGCTGTGAACATGGTGGTGCCGGGCTGCTCTTAGAGGTCTTTTCCAACCTTTATGATTCTATGAAATCCTGTACAGCACACATAATCCAGCAACAGCACCCTTCTACGATGCACCAAGTCCAGCTTTTGTAAGCACAGTTGGATTGCAGGTGATCTTTTCCTAAATATCCATGATAACAAGAGTAATTACCATTGCAGAGCATCCTCCTTCTGTTGCCATCTGCCTCCAGGCAGTTTACAATGTAAACACAGAGCAAGGGAATGCAGGTGAATACAAATGAATAAGGAATCAGAGGATTAAAGTCAGAAGGAAAGTATTTCTATTAATCAACATGTAAACAGAGATGCAGTCTAACAGTTTGATTCAGATGGAGGGAATTTGCAGACAGCTTTCTGCAAGTGTTACACAAATAAGTCATGGGCTCCAGAGTTTTCCAAGATGCGAGTATGATTTACCAGCTCCAGCAATGCTAAGTATTAAAATTTCACGCAAGTGCCTCAGCCCAAAAAAGTGTGTACCTAGACAAAAGCATTACAAATCCCTTGCTAAGATGTGTGGGAAGCTTTTCAGCATCCTGCTCATTTTGGATCGTTTTCATGCAGTTAATGGCCTGCCCTTGAACATGCAGAAAGAACAATGCTGTGAATCCATATATAGATCCAGGCCTGGGAAGCACAGTAAAGTGCAAGAGGAAAAAAAAAAAAAAAAAAAAACCAGAAACAAAAGGAAGTTCCAGGGTTTTGGAAATGCCCAGGAGGGCTGAGAATCTGATACCTGGATCAGCATGTTGCCATTCAGATTGGCATAAACCGAATTTAAAAGGCACATTGATATCCAGTACATCACACTGAACAGCCCTTAAGCCCAGCTAAACCTGACAATAAAAGCTAAAGAAACAGCCAAGAAAAATAATGTCTAGGTTATACATTAGACGATATTCCTTTATTGTAAGTACGTATTATAAAGTACACTGCTTAATCACTTAACCATCATGTTCTGAGTATTTTAATATAAATAAGTTTTCCAGTAGTTGAGAGAATACTACAGAGAACTAAAAAAACCCCAAACATTTTATCTACCCAGATATAAGATGTATGTGTAGATTTCCTCCAAGAAGAGCCACAAGCAAGATTACAGTGTAATTGGTTGATTTTGGCATAGCTATAGCAACAGCCATATGGGAGGCATGTAATTTCATGGAGCTGCACATGGTGAAGTCATGGCAAATTACCAGGAACTCATTTGATGTGGCTGCTCTCCAAGAGTTCAGCATAGATCAACTAAAACCATTAACTTTCAAAATATAATTAGTTCAACCATATTTTTTTTCTAAATGAGGGATGGGAAAAAACCCAGCTATAATTCTTGGTACACTGAAACAAGGTGTGTAGGGAGAGAGAGAATCTTATAAACTAGGGCTTGTTTATATCCCTGAACTATTATGATGATAATATCACTATTGCCCATTTTATTTGATAGGAATAACAGCAAATCATGTATCAAAAGACAAACCTAGAAAAAGAATTTGAGTGAAAATGTGATGCCTCAAATAAGAACTTGATGTTCTGGGCTGAGGCAAATTCTGCAAAAGTCGAGGGAAACTGCCTTCCTAGTTACAGCTTGCTTTTCCATTCAAAATTGGTTATCTTTATGCTGCTATTCTGTTCTTTCTTATAATGAATACATCTTAATCCTTTATAATGCCTCTGCAAGTGATTTACAGGAAGGATGGCAGCAGGATTGCTGCACCAGCAAAGCAGAATACAAACCTCTGCCCTTGAGTTGTGTCCATACTGCACAGGCTCCACACAGTCACACCTGGGAGCCAAGGAAGAGCAGTGCGTAGTTTGGCCATGATCAAAAAATCTGTGTTTTGTTGTGTAATAGAAACATTGTTATGTGCTCTCAGTTGCACCTGTTTACTTCCTTGGCTGGAACAATTGTGTATTGCTGCCTTTTTCATGTGACTTATGCACTTCAACTGAACTGAAAACCTAAATCAATCACAACTGCAAGTACCTGACCTGCATCAACTTCCACACTCACTGTGTCATGAACATTAATTTGAGTAAAAGCCACCATTACTCGCAAATTTATGTAAAATCGCCGTTTTTAATTTAGTGTTCTTTTATTTTTTAATCAAAGATGTCATCCTTGTGCTAAATAAAACTAGTACATCACCAGTTTGCAGTTTAGTAGCTGTTTAACAGGCTTGCAAGCTTTCCAGCAGAGCACAGAAGCCCATCAGGGTAAAACCAAGCCTTAACACAGGGGCAGGTATCAGAGCAAGGAAAGCTGGATAGGAAGAGAGGATCAAGGTGGACCAAGTGGGTCATTTCACAAAAGTAGCATGAAGAGTCAGAGAGTGCAATGACACCATGGGTTTTTTTGCTACCCAACCATCTGAAACTGCAAGTAATTGAATGTGTGACAGGTAAGCAAACAGGTTTCTGTTCTGAGACACTTTTCTGGCTTTCACCACTGCTTATCAACTTTTGAGAGGGTTTGGCTGCTAAAAAAAAATCTCTCATTCTAAATGGCTTTTCATAAGAGGATTGTTTAGAAACACTCCTATTGTACGTGTTTGGATTTCTCCTTGGTGTGTGACTTTTGATAAAAACACATTCTCTTCAGTTGACCCAAACTGTTGACCTCAGATTAGCTTTCAGAAGACAATAGATGTTATAAGGTTATTATATCACATCTATGGTCATTGTGCCACATTACTCTTATTGTATTTACTTCAAGATAGTTCAGGGAGGAGAGGGGGACTAGGAGGAGAATTTGGAACTCACATGGACAGCTGTCCTTCTCTGGGTGCAGCAGGGTGCTGCTTGAATATATAATATCTGTCAACTGGGTATTATGGCATCCACAGTTCTGTTGGAGAAGCACTCTCCAATTGTCTCTAGACAAAATGAGACATAACTAAAAATATCCCCTCTGATGGGTTAAATTATTTGGCTGCCTTCTTTCTAGCAGTATAGGGAATGTTCTCTCTCAGAATAGGGAACGTTCCCTCCACCAGAGCTGGGGGAAGGCAATGAACAGCTCATGCAGCATCTTTTTCAATTATCACAGCTATCTGCAGTCCAAGTTTCTTATTAAGATGTATGATTTATTTAGAAACAATATACAATGCTAGTTAAGTTAGTCAACAGTGGAACACTTTAAAAATACTGTGTTCTTCGATAAATGTATAACTCAATCTATTTCTAGTGACAATGCCGCTTGCATACAAAATGGAAACAATTTCAAAGCACTATTTCTGAATGCTGAGTGCCTCCACACTGGGTTTATTCTATCTGTTTGGTAATGTATAAAGAAACTGTTAACTCATTTCTGTGAAGTTGCGGTTTCTTGCTTGTCCTGCCCAAAGACCGTAGGAAATTTTCGTGAAATAATACCTTAACGAATCACCAAAATTTATAAAAGCTGATTTGCAGCTCTACAGTGCTGTGTCTGGCACTTGTAAGGATTATGTGGCTGTCTTTGAAGAAGGCTACAGCCAATTTTTAATGATGCGGTCTTCACATGTCCAGTATCAAAAATACATCAAAACTAACACATTGTATCCAAGTGTTTCTCTTGCTCTGCTGCTTTAAAAAACAGTACTAAAAGCAAACCCTCTGGTGAATTATGCTAATGAATATGTAAATTGGGCAAAATCTTATAGACAAACATATTACATTAATTATTTTGGTCCTTACTGTGAGAATAGGGGCATTAAAATCTTTATTTGGAGCACTACATGCCTGTTCAATTTGGTGTGCCATCCTAACAAGCCAGCAAACTTGACCTTTATGAACAACACACTTTAAAACATTTTGATCTAAAAATAATGCACCCACGAAGCCCAAATGCAGTCGCTCTGTCCGTGCAATTCCTCACCTGATAAAATTTCATTTTTGGTCCAGTTTAAGAGCATCTGCATTGAGAAGACCAGAGGCACATGTCAAAATCAGAAGGTGTGAAAAATGAAACGTTCCCTCCTGTATTTCCCTGCAGAACAGGGTCCAGTTTCATCCATTTGTGTGCTCTCTCTGTAGAACCCATATATATACAGGATGTCTCCCTTGCTAATGGGGTAAGAATCAATATGGGCCATTCATTCCTTCGCCTTAGGCACTTCCTAGGAGAATCCTTGCCTTATCTGGAGCATTATGCATTCCCAGCAAGGGATCAGTTCACTGTTACCATGTTGGGCAATGCTTCCATTCCCTTTGAATACCACCTTATGTTGCAATGTGTCTCCGTGAATCATTGTGATTATTCACCCAGGAATGCGCAAAAGCACAAATATAAAAATCTGTTCTGTGTTCTGAACATGCGGGGTCGCATTATCAGCAATTCCATCTGATTAGCCTTGTGCTGGGAGAACTGCTTGATTTGACCTTTAGAGAAGTTGCTTTAGTGGGGATATTCAGTGTAGATTTAATTCACTTTTGACTCTCTGTTAAGGCCTGTTTGGTGTTTTTGGATCACATCTCCAGGTATTCATGCTCACACATGCCTTTCTGCCAGCTCTGGTTGTTCCAATGGCTCTCTGGTTGTCGACATGCATGAAGGTTACCCGTGCAGTCCCCTCCTGCATATGATTTCTCTCAATGGCATGGTAGTTCTGTAATTCAGAACACTTACCGAAGGTTTACTTTCCATTTACTTTTTGGTTTGCTTGAATAAGCTTTCAAATGGTTTTTAAAATTGTCTTTTTTAAAGCAAATTATGATCACAACTCATTTATTGAAAATAATTGAGTGATAGCAATTTAGCAATTTTCAGTCTGGGAAATCCCATTGCCAATTAAGCTTCCTGTTTTCTTTCCTATTATAAATCAGCAGAGTAAAGAGACTGAAGTAAGCGATGACAAGTTCCCCAAACAAGTTGTTTTACTAGTCAGTAATTTTATTACTAGCTAATATTTGCAAGTAATATTCAGTAGGAAGCAGAAAAAGGTCTCAGTTCCAATTAATTTTCTCCAGCTATTAACAGTAATAGTTGGTAAAAAATTACATCACAAAAATATTTGTGGTTTTTTCTTCTGTTACATCTGCAGTGTAACATTTTCCCTGTAAGTACCAGTAGTTCTCATAGTGATCAGCATAAATTTTATTCAAAATAATACATTTTTAAGCACTGAGATTTCTTAGAGCCTTGTCATCAGGTAAAACATTTAAGAGAACAGCCATGTAACAGCTCAGCATGGGTCAAAAATACAAAATGTTTGTAAATACACAAAAAAGGGACTGAAAACAGAATGGAAATTGTAACTTTGATAGTCTAACTATATTTCATGCATTCATATGAATGTTTTCACTTCAGCCTCTCAAGAATTGGACCAGGAGCAGGGGAAGGCAGTGAGGATAATTGAGCAATAGAACCACTTCCTTGGTCACAAGTGGCTTCTTGCAAAACTGGACTTAGGATGTGAGAACACCTCAAGGACATTCAGGGACAAATATAAGACAGTTAAAACTCAAATAATGCCAGGAAGGTAAAGTGGAACAAGGATTACAAGTTGTGTGATAAGATTATTAACCAATGGCCAAAACCCAAGCAAAGCAAACCATTTTCTGTTATGTCACAAGACTCTGCCTCCATAAATCCTTAACAGCTCTTGTGTTACTGGGTTCACAGAAGGGATTAGCCAAATTCATAGGTCCATCAAGAGCTATTAAATGCATTGGCTGAATTACATCCTTCCAGATGAGGATGCTGTTACCCATTAATTTCTAGAAACTAGGAGGATGCAGCATGGAAAGCACTCCCTGGTTTCCAGCACCATTTTTCCCAGGTATCCATTATGAGTCTTGTGGAGACATGAGGATTCTGAGCTAGATGAACTTTTGATCTAACCCAACAGGACAGGGGAAGACCCCACTGTCATGCGTCCTACACCGAGTCTAGTCCTGAACACTCAGACTGTATCCTTTCCCTAAGGAGAACAGAAGTTGATGAAAACTGACTTTGTCTGTTTGAATTTTTAATACAGTTTCTTCTGCTGCTTTGCCTTGTTCATCAACATGAACATCTTGTTCATCAAAGATTTGTTCCAAATCCTTTTGGAGGAAGCATTTCTCTAAAATAAGTAGATCCAATTCCTTTGTAGAGATCTATTATGAGATCTACAGAGTATTAAATTTCATTCTTGGGATCTGATCTATTTCTTCGAAATCAGCTTTTATGTTCTTGTAAATAGAACATATATGAGCAGAAACTAAACTCAAATTTTCTTGATAAGAGCAATTTAGAAGGTTTGCGTGTTTTGGGGGTGTTTTATCTTAGGAAAATATTACGGTGCTGCTGGGAAGTAGATGTAATTTTGTTTTGCCTACAGAAATGCTATTCATGTAACTAAAACATTCACAGCAAGAAAAATAAATATGCAGTATGTGTATATTTCCAAGATACATATTATTTTATTACATGTGTTTACTAAAATCTAATTCCTGAAAAAGGCATAGTAAAAACAAATGGGAAATAATTGTCATAATAGTTTCTTTCAGAGAAGACACAAGATCATCATGTGAGCTTTTACAATAGGAAGAAAATTACTTAATCAAGAGCTAAAAATACAGAAGTCCTGTGATATTTTTAAGTGTAATAAGTACAAACTTCTGGGTGTCTGCCAATGTTGACCTGTTTTTCTCAAAACACCCCAGGAACCACAGTGTAAGTGCCTCATCCTGTGATGAAGAAATCCTGGCACTCCACCTGAAGGACAGCAGTTCTTTCCTGTTTGCCTGCTCCAGAAAAAATGCTTAAAATCAGAAAATTAACAAGGTGGATTGGACTGTGTTGCCATATTGAGGTGCAAACTGCTGCATTGACTCCTAAAGAAGAAAACTCATATACGTGAGAAGACCCATGGAGTTACACCCAGAAAGCTGGTCTTATTTCAGGTGGGATTTCATGTGTTTTCTTCTGTCAAAGGAGACTAAAGGATAAAAAGAGAGAAAACCTGCATATCACAGATATTTTGTCATTGCTAGCACCAGCTACTGCCAATCACCATGGGAAAACATTTTCTAGGGGCAGCAAACCAAGTTCTCAAAGGTGAATTCCCCTTTTCCAGAGCTTTTCTATCAATGCATGATCAGGTAAGACAGAAGACCCTGGGAATCTCAACTTTCCCTGTTGCCTTATTTATACTCCCTGTTCACATGCAGCAGGTTGGTTTTTTTTGTTAATATAAAACATTCACCCCATTTTAATATAAATTATGCATGATATTGTTCAATATATTATTTAGTAAAGGCACTATTAGCTCTATGAAAGTATTATATGCAGTTTCTCTGTCAGAGTGCTGTAGTCATAACTCTTTAATTTTCTCTTCAGGTTTTGCTGCTGATGAACTGACTGACCTTGGATAAGCCATGTAAGTTTACTGAGTCTCTGTATAAATACTAAACAAAGATCTGCAAGACCTAAGAAAATTAGATGCTGTGAGATGCACACAGATTTTTGCAGTTACATTTCATATAATTTTCAACTCCTCCGAATTCCACAGAAGGCACCGTTTCAAGAGGACTGCTATTTTCCTGAAGATTTGTCTAAGAAATTCATTTTACCTAACAACGCTTTTACAAAGTTGTAAAGTCAAAATTTCGTGTGAAAGCACCATATTGCACATTTTGGCAATTTTGGCTGAAAGGCCGATAGCGATAGTGAGGCCAGGAGAAAAACAGATCAATACAGCATTTATAATGTATACTCAGAGTACATCAAAAAAGGACTGTTTGAACCAAGAGCATAATTCACTGTATGTCCTTGTGCCTTTTACGCTATAAATGCTTCAGGGTAGGGATTGTATCTTACTACTTTTAACAACCAGTTTTATGGGGTATCAAACTTGTTGGATGTCTCTTAATGCTACTATATGCAAATTAAAATACAGCTGTATTAAGAAATTCAGGCTCACAAAAAAAGCCCAAACCAGTTTCACACAAAAAGTTCTTAAAGTCTGGGGTTTTTTTTAAAGATGTAACTTTTGTTTATCTACAGGAAATAACTCAAGCCCAACAGCAAAACTCATCCAGAAATATGATGGTAAGACATCACATTTTTATGTGAGAGGGAATGGATTTTTTCAATCATGAACTTATAGGAATGGTGAAATATCATGCTTGATTTCAACAGTTTGTAAGTGTGAGTAGCATTTAAAATAACTCCACAGCTATATCACATGTAGCACCTAAAAACAGTAAACTTCATTTACCTTTTTACTCATGTGTATATATTGCTTAGTATTGTTTCCTAGTAATTTCTGCTGTAAAATTTCCAAAATACGTAATAGTTAAATTTTGAAAAAAGCTTTATTTCTATTAGCAGGTGAATACTGAATAATCTGCAAGATGTGATATATGCCATTGGTTATCTTTAGATTGGTATTGTGAGTTCAGTTCTTAAATGTTAATTAACACTGACTACAGGGACTACTAACATAGACTACAAAACCAAACCAAACAAGACCAGAATCTGATTTTGTAATTTCATCTAAGCCTATGATGGTTCATTTTATTCAATATTTTTGATAGACTTTGTCTAGTATTTCCTTTTACAGCTTGTTAGTCACTAACCTATACATCTCAAAATTTTGCTTTAATTTAGCTTGCATATCTACACAATATCACTTTTTTATGGTCTTGAAAGTGTGTTGGTAGTGAAGCAGATATCTATTTTAAAAGTTTAATTAGTTGCCACTACTTTCAGGTCCTGTGAGATTTTGTATCACAGCGCATTAAAGATTATGGTAACTATGAAACTAAGTTTCCACCACCTCACTGCATTTTAGGACATTTCTCAAGGGTCTTGCACACTTTGGTTTTTCTTCTTCCCTTTTTTTTTTTTTTTTTTTTTCCTTTTTTTTTTTTTTTTTTTTTTTTTTAACAGACTAGCTCCATCCCACTTCTCCATCTCTAGTTCTTCACTGCGTGCTCTCTCTCCCTCTGCCTTCTCTGTTCCTCCATGTTGTAGTTGGGGGTTTTTGTTGGTTTTTGGGGTTTTTGAGGGGGTATTTTGCCTTGCTTATCTTAAAGGTTTGGAAAAGCATGTATAAACGCCCGTGTCTCCGGAGGAAGCCCTGCTCCATCAGAGCTGTTCTACCCATTCCCTCGTTAGAGATGGTCGATCTCTTTGGAACAGCCGGTGCCGCTCCCGCTGCCGGCTCCGCTGCCAGGAGCCGCGGGGGGATAGCCCCCACTGGTGGGGCCAGCAGGAGCCCGGGGCTACCAGCCCGCTCTGGCTCTTCCCCCGGAACGGAGCGGTGACTCGGCGCCCCGATCCGCCGGTCAGGGCAGCACCCCCGGGGCAGGAGCCGGGAGCGGCCCCGGAGCCTTGCCCAGCGCGGCGAGCCCGGCGGCAGAGAGCGGCTTCCCAGCGGGACACGGAACCGGCACCGACAGCGCGGCCTTTGGCTGCAGGCGGGATGGGCACCGGGATGGGCACGAGGGTGGGCACGGGATGGAGATGGGGATGGGGATGGGGATGGGGACGAGGAAGGGGACGGTGATTGGGCCTGGGATGGAGATGGGGATGCGGGCGGTGATGGGAACGCCGATAGCCATGGGGTCGGTGATGGCAATGGGGACGAGGATAGGCGTGAGGATAGGGATGGTGATGGGGACGCGGACGGGGACGGGGATGGGGACAAGTGATGGGGACGGGGACGGGAATAGGGATGGGGATGGAC
>VZTE01006447.1:1370778-1451807 GCA_013397775.1 Eulacestoma nigropectus | reverse complement strand
GCACGGGAACGGGCGGGGCGGGCCGGGCCGTGCCACTGCCGGGGGTGCCGCGGGCGAGAGGCCCCGCAGGGCTGAGCGGGGCCGGGCCTGGGAGGGAACTTTGCCCCTTCGCGCGGGCGGGGGGACCGTGCCCGCCCGGGCCGGCGGTGTGGGAGTGCCCCGTGTCCCGCCGCCCCTCGGCCCCGTCCGCCCGTGACAGCGGTGTGGGGAACGCGCTCTCCGCTCCCCGCCTCGGGAGAGCCCCTCCTGACCGGGCTGTGTGTGGGGGGGTTCCGCTCTCCCCAGAGCGAGCTGT
Organism: Eulacestoma nigropectus; assembly: GCA_013397775.1. Lineage (NCBI taxonomy): Eukaryota > Metazoa > Chordata > Aves > Passeriformes > Eulacestoma > Eulacestoma nigropectus. Next base: position 1,451,512 of record VZTE01006447.1, on the reverse strand, counting down.
ACCAGCACTAGTGCGGCCAGCGCGAGCAGGGAAGTGATTTTGCCCCTGTGCTCGGCACTGGTGAGGCCACGCCTCGAGCGCCGTGTCCCGTTCTGTGCACTCGCTACAGGAAAGACTTTGAGGCACTGGAGCGTGTCCGGAGAAGGGCAGCGGAGCCGCTGAAGGGTGTGGAGCACAAGTTCTATAAGCGGTGTCTGAGGGAGCTGAGGGAGTTTAGCCTGAAGAAAAGGAGGCTCTGGGGGGTCCTTATCGCTCTCCACAATCCCCTGACAGGAGCCAGGTGGAGGTCGAGCTCTCAGGCAACACTGACAGGACAAGAGGACATAGTGTTAAGCTGCGCCAGGGGAGGTTCAGGTTGGACATTTGGGAGGATTTCTTTACAGAAGGGGTGATGAACCATTGGAATGGGTTGCCCAGGGAGGTGGTGAAGTTACCGTCCCTGCAGGTGTTTAAGGAAAGCCTGTACCATGGTCTGGTTGACAGGGTGGTGTTTGGTGGTGGGTTATATTCGATGATCTCAGAGCTTTTTTCCAACCTAACTGATTCAGTGGTTCTGGCCTGGCACCACTGTCCCGCCTCGCCGGGGGTGTGAGGGGGGAGTCCATGCTTCCCCTGCTTGGGCTGCAGCTCCCTTTCCTCCTGCAGTTTCCATTTTTCTAGGTGCGAGTGCAGCACACTCATTCTTTCTCCTCTGAGATCGCTAGGGCTTGAGCCATATATCTTTTTTCTTAGACATCCACTTTGCTCTGAGTGCATTAAGAAGACTTACTCATTTCCTTCTCATTTCCTTTCTTCCTGCTACTTTTCCCCAAAGACATCCCCACTCGCTCTGAGTGCGGTGATTTTGCCGATTTCTACCTTGCCTGGAAGGCTCAGCTTTCAGCTGCCAGGGTGTCTCGCTGAAAGCTGCCGTGCTGGTTCTTATCAGGGATCTGTGTCTGTATATCTTGTGACAAAGCACGATATGTTTAGTCCTTGCACTAGACGAGATTAGATCTGCAGCATGTGAAATGGATGTCATTTGTAATGCTTAGCTGATGTTAAATGTGGAGCTACTGGTGGCTGAGAGATTGCTCTGTACGTTGGTGAAGCTTAGAGAGGCCTTGGCAGCTTGACATGGAGTTTTTTCTCCTAATGTTCCTGGACAAGAATAACAAGGAGGTCAGTGTCTGTTCTGCTTGTCAACTTTCACTCTGCAGACCTGAAATTTGGATGTTTCTAACTCACTGCAGTCAGACTTCAAGTCCAGCAGGGTCACAGGCTTGCTGGGGGTGCTGTAGGAATTACTGAGAACTGTGTGCTTGGAGAGGCTGGCAGCTGGTAAGGACTCTGAAGTATAGAACAGATTAATACTCTACACTTGTTCTATATAGGAAAATTTGTTTGAAGAGTTGTTTCATGAATTTTAAGTGCTGAATAGGAAACTTACTCATTTTGTTCATGAAAACATTCAAACATTCATGTTCTTTTTATTCCTTAGATACCCAGATCCAGCTGTGCCGTGACAGTTTGATAGCATGACTGTTACATACCACCAGATTCCTAAAACATAACTTTATTTTAAGCTAAATTCTCCTATTTTGATAATAGGATTAATGTGTTTTCTGTGCAAACTTTGGTCTTGTGTGACTTCTTGTTTAGATGGGAACACTGGTCTCTACTTGCAGAACTCAGTACTGGCATGGAAAACTTGGTTGGTTTTTTGGATCTTTTGCTTCCCTGTATTCTACAGATCCTATAGGAGACTTTCTTTGAGTAAAAATGACAGGGCTGTGGTGAATATAATAGTCATGTTGCATAAGGCTCACCTCTCCATCTCTCCTGAATATTCTGGCCTTTGCTCTCATCTCGTGGTACTCTTTGGAGGTTGAATGGAGGTCATAATTTTGTTAGATTAATGTTGCTTTAATGTATGCTTACGGAGTTTGACGTATAAATGTAAATAATTTTACTTTCAGCTTTTTTCTTCTGGTTAAAGTGAAAGCAGTGTCTCTGCTTCTCTTATCTCGATGCAATCCAATATGAAACAAGAATCATCTGATGACAGACCATGTTAAAAGGGGGAGGAGGTTGTATCCCAGAACTTGTATTGTTTGAGCAGCCGGTATTACTGGAAAAACTAAACCCATTTATTTTGCTTGCAAGCCTTATCTTGATATGTTGTCTTTCAAATTGTATATGAAATAATCTTGAGTAAATACAAGGAAGAATTTCCAGTTGACTTGCTTGCATCATGGTTTGTGACTGAGCTGCTGTTCTGTGTCTTTTATCGTTCTTGTTACATACTTTTTTTCCTTTTTTTGGTTGTGGGGGGAGAGACAGGCTGTGTGTTTTCCTCCTGGAACAGTCAAAACAGCAATACTTCTGTTTTGCAATGGTTTGGCAGTTCTTTGACTTGCAGTGTTCTCTTCCCTAATTGTCAGTGCAGTAAAAGTTTGTGAATTTCATGTGATTTTCTCTTTTTGGGTGGAACTTTTAATGTGGAAATAATCTGCACAAAGAAACATTTGATGCTGTCCAAATAAGATTGCACATGAAGTATCAATGGTGCAGTTATATCTCCTGCCCTCAGAAGCTGCCTGTTGCATGTTCAGAACAGCAGAGTCGGACAGGCTGCTGAGCCTGTTGGCTTTAGTGCAGTCACCTGTGTGAACATGCACTGTAGACTACACAGGGAGACCACTTTTTATATCTTTTTATCACAAAATAAAGTGGTGACTCTTCTTGCATGATCTAGGGTACTGCAGCGTTGTAAAATCAAAGTACAGTGTCGTGACAAGAAAACTTTCATTGTTTATTTTTCAGAAGATCTTCATGTAACTGGCTGAGAAATGGTTGTACAAGATGACAGCACCAACTCTAAGACTGTTGGAATGGTAAATAATTTTGAAAAGGAGACTTTAAAAGGTCTCTGTGCTATTTGCTGAAAATTATAATGATATTAAGAAATGCCTTTTAAATGAATATCCCTTTAAATGTCAGATTTGAGCTGGTGTGTTTAAAGTTACACTGCGTGGAAAGCATATTTATTTCCTACTAATGGAAACAAAAGGCAAACATGCTGAAGTTTCTGCTCTATTAACAGAGTAGAATAATGTATTTACTTTTAAACCATAATTTCTATTTCAGCTTCTATGTCTTCTGGTGGCTTAAATTTATAATAACTTTGTGCACTTGATAAATTAAATGTTTTGTAAGGGTAAAGCCCTACAATAATAATGCCAAGGTTGTGACTTCAGTCCCTGGGCCGTTCACTTCAACGCTGGACTTTAGGATCCCTGTGGGCCCCTTCCAACTCAGAATATTCTGTGGTTCTGTGACTTATTGCCTTGGTATACAGGATCTATAGTGAGCATTGGCTTTGTGGAGTAGAAGTTAGATAATCACATGCTTTTGTCTTAAAAAATGCATCTTCCAGTTTGTTTGTGTGTTTGTTTTAAGCAGTTAGGGTCATTTGGTAAACTGTGGAAAAGGTTTGAACTTGCTGTGTGTAAATGCTGGGTTCAGTGGGGGCTGAACCATAGGCTTGTAGGGTCCGTCCTTATGGGCTGCCTCTTAATCTAATAGGTGAATAGCATGAATTACCTATTGCCCCATGTTAACAGTTTATAAACTCTTAGCCATGCTTGACAAGTGATCAAAAGCCAGATTTTGGGTAAGTAATTAGTTCTGCCTTTGTTGCTACTTCTGTGTGGGACACTAATTTGAGACTTGTTACCATAGTGTGTGACTCCTGTTGATTCAGGGTATCCCTAAAACAGAGTTGAGAAACATTTCACATGAATAATAATAGTAATAATAAAAATTCCAGCACTTCCAAGCAATAAAACTTATGGCTCTATTTTGTATAATATTTCTTTTCCTATATAACACTTTTAAAGTGGATTTTATTGAATGTGTTTATAGGATCTGAGTTTAAAAATTAAAAAAAAGTTTTAGGTAAGGTGTTGTTTTGTTTTAATACAGTAATAATGCTGTATCCATTTAAGGAATGATACTGGGCTTCCCCAAGACATAACATGGAGGTGCCTTATCTTTCTAGATTATTTTAAGGCCAACAAGCCTTAAATGTTCTTCCATTACCTTCCTAGTTCTAATGTTTAAATTCTTTGCTTAGGAATGTACACTTAAGAAACAGTGCCTTTCTCTGCATAGCTTAAAAAATCAGAACTTAACATCATCAGGTTCTTGTTCCTCATGTGACTCTTTTATAGACAATTTATAAGAAAGGGATTATGTTCTTTGTAATATCAAAAGAAGGTAAGGATCCTGTTTTCTTGTAATTCAGGGCTGTCTTGTTGGCATTTTGTATGCAGACTAATTCTTAAGGTTCTAGATCTGTGTGTCCTCAACACTTAGGACTTGAGCTGCAGAAGACACTCGTGGAACTTGAAATTTTAGGCAGTATTTTGCAAAGATAAATGCTTAATATACCCATGCACATAATGTTTCACACTTTGCTTTTCTTTGGTTTTTTTTAGGAGACTATCTTCACTTTGACATGAAGTGTGAAGTTTGTTAGTCACCACTTTTGTTTCTTTGTTACAGTTATTGTGGAAGGTAATATGAGAAGAGTAAATCTTCTTTTGTGTTCATTTCTATCACAACATATTGCTCTCAATGTACAGAAGCCAAACATAAAAGTGTGGAATTATATTTCATTGCAAGTTCATGAGTACTGTTAACAGGTGGGATAATGTGTCTGTCTAAATCTTTTCAAAATAGTAGTTTCAATCTGTCTTTGCATTTTGTGTTATGTTTTACAGGGTTTTAATTCTGTCCTAAAGCTTACTATTTAGGTTTCAGTAGGCTTTTGAATTTCTGCTGAATGTTATAGGCATTTTAGTATTGCTGCTTTGCAACTTTTTTGGTCAACTATTAGCTTGAAGGTGATCGTGCTGCACTTTGTAGTCACCTGTTCTTGTTAAGCTTTTTGCCTTGTTAGGGAAGGATCAAGCAAAGGGCTATATTAGGCACACAGAATTGTTAAACCGACACTTGGTAGTCAGATGAGAAAGTAATAGCTGCTCTTACTGTAACATATAAAAAATTTCAACTTCAAGGCATGATTATGGGCTCTTTATTTAGAATTTCAACATCTACTTATCAAAGGTACAGAAGAAATGGTGTAAAATGTACATAGACTGAATAACTTTATGTGTAACCTCTTATCTAAGAAGTGCTGGATGTTTCATCATCCTTTCCTTGGCTCCCGTTGAGGGATTTTAAAGCAAAGGAATTTGTTCAAGCCTAATGTAGACAAGCTGAGTACAAGATTAAGCAACTGCAGAATGTGAACATTATCTGTGCACAATCTCTGTTCACAGAGTGTGCTTTGAAGCAGCCTGTGGTGAGAGCAGCAGAGCTGTAGGTGTGAGGGAGCATCTAATGTGGAGATGTCTGGTTGATCAGACTGCTGCCATTCCCTCCTGTCTCCCCAGCTACCTCTCCCCTCCTGCCTGCAACACAGAACTGGTGGAAGGCTGCAGTGCTTTCATTTCTAGGATACTTTCCCACTGTCCATGTGTTGTGCTATAGCCTGACAGGAATGAGATTTCTTCCTTCCAGCTTGTTTGGAACTCTTCTATGCCCAGCTTCCATTTTAGCTGCATATTATACAAACACATGAGTGAGTTTTAGGCTATATATAATATAACTGCATGTAATGGCTTGTAGGCTATTAGTCATGATAAAATGAAGGCATAGTTTGTAGAGTATAATATGTAGTATCTATTAAACCAATTCATAAAAACTGAAAAAACCTTTATAAGCTTTCAAGCATGAAAACCTTTATATTCGTTTGCTTGAGTTTAAGATAATACACTTATTTGCTCTCTCTTTGAGAACAAATGTTTTCTCCTTTATTCTGTAGCAAGTAAAAACTCTAATTCCTTGCTGAGTCTTTCATAATTTTTCCCCTCCATACTTACAGATTTCTGCTTTCTTTTGTCAGTCCCACCATTTTATCAGAAAAGCAGAGTAATTATCCAGAACTGGTGCCCACACATGGAATATATCAGCATAAATCTAGTGGTATAATTATACTTTAGGAACTCTGCTTGTTCATTTTTCTTTTGAAAGAAGCTCTTTAAGAAATGGAGGAAAAAGTGTCAAGATTTGGACGTGGCAGAGACTGCATAGAGATATGAGTCAAAGCAGGAAACAGTACGGTGATCTCCAATGCACTTGTGCATATCCGGGCATTTAAATCATTAATCTGAGGAACAAACTACTCTGGGAAAAAGAAATGTACCTTCCTCACTCGCTGAGGACATTGTTGCACTGTCTCTTTCATAAATAATTTGTAAATAATGAAGACAGCAAGTCTTTGTATGGTGACGCATGTGGAAAAAACAAAGTTCGATTTAAAGTCACCAAACCATATTAGCAAAGCAGATGTCCTCTACTGTGAAAGTCAGAAGCTGCTCTGTAAAGGTGGCTTAGATTGCAGTTCCTTGAGCAGTGCTCTCAGACATAGTGTTTGAGTTTATGGTATGTTATGCCATCTGAAGTTAATGAACTCTTAATAAAGTAGTTCTTAAAATATACACATAAGTAAGTTAGTGTTAGTCATAGAAATACCACATACACGTCTTACTGACATTCATTAAAGAGTTTGTAAAGGACTCTAATACAAGTAGAGCAATGAATGAGTCATCAGTCTCTGTCACTTGTGTTTGAAGCTTTTTAGTAATATTATTGGAAATTTTCCTAAATTTAGGCCTTCCATAAATTTAGGCCATCCAATGGGCAGCTGTAAAGCTGTGTCACAAATCTGAATTCCCTTGTAGTAGCATTAAGTGGATTTTTGATAGATTTTCACTAGAATTGGTTCATGCCTATGTTTCATAAATTACCATATAGCTGTATGGTTGTTTTTTAATTCAACTGCATGTGTAGTCTGCTTTTTAAAGTTTACAATTAATTATTGGGATGTCTTTGCTTGAATCACCTCTTGTTATAAGGATTTATAGTTTACCCTATGTCTTCAGAAATGTTTGTTGAATGCCTTGAAGTTTAAACACGTTTCTGACATTTGTCACAACACATTGATCTAATTTATACTGTCAGATATCTGAATTTACCAAAACATAATGGTTTCAAATTTTGAAGAACTTGTAGCATAAATTCCAAAAAAGCATTGTGTTTTACCTACTTTTGCTTACTTCAGTGCTAAAGCAGTTGATAACTTGTTGCAAAGTCAAGATTTATTTTCTAATTGTCCCTGATATCTCTGAAAATTTCCTGCCAGATCTGTCAAAGATCTGCTTTTTAACAACACAGCCATGTGTGTTCTTGCATATTAGGTCCTGTTCATATTATATATGAAACAGTTGCCCCCGCTGTTTATTTTTTTGTGTGTCACTGTGATCTTCTGTGTTTTATTTCTGTGTCTTTCTTACCCAGGTTCCAAATGGTGTGGGTTTTTATCATGAACCGGATGAGCTCCCAGAGCAGTTCATCCGCTCAGCGCAGGCGAATGGCTCTAGGAATTGTCATTCTCCTCCTGGTTGATGTGATCTGGGTGGCCTCTTCAGAACTCACTTCTGTAGGTATTGCTCCACACATCTTAAAGGGAAAATAAAAGAGAAAGATGCAACAGAAACATGGTGATCAAGCACTCAGTGTTTCACCAGCCTGAATCCACTAAAAGTTACAGATAAGGTCAACTCAGCGCCTCTTTCTTTTGAGACAGAAGGTGTTACTGATGACTTTAAAATGAAGCAGCATAAGCTCATAACTAGTACTGTGTACTGTAATCAGGGAGTTAATTTTGTTTATTGCCATATTGATTAAAATAGTGCCCGTATGGTTCCCAAAACGTAGTAAATGAGCTGTAACATGGAAGGCTGAGTGATGTGGTGAATTACAGTTCAGAACATCCAGAAGTCCAGGATGAAAGGACTCAGGTCACGGAGTTTAAGCCCTGTAATTGCATCTAGTTCATATATTCACCATATTGAAACTGTTGTAGTGTTTGCTTCATGTTAAGTTTTAGAACTTAAAACAGAGCTTTAGCAATGGAAATTGAGTTTTTAATAAATTCTTAAATTCAGTTTTCTGAACTGTCATTAAGTTATGTTCTATATCAGTTTTGAAACTAAGCACATACAAATGTTTTTGCTTATCATGTGATATTAATAAAACATTTTTTGCAATGAGCTGGTGGAGTCACTATGGATACTGAAATGTTATTTAGCCAAAGTAATCTTCTCTAACTTATGATTAATATGTTATTGCTTATAAAAGTGGCCTTTAATTTAGAAAATATTTGTATGTAAATGTATTTTCAGTGCTACATTTCAGTAGCATACAAATATGTTGCTTGGTGAGATACAAGTAATAAGTAGCTTTCCTCCTAAGGCGTTGTATCTTGCAAAAAGGCTCCTTTTTGTTGGCACTGGAGGTATTTTGGGAGAGGGTTTCCCCAGAACAGGTGGGGCCACTTGGTTCCTTTGGTCATCCATGTCAATACTCACAGCGCTGTTATTTTGGGAACGAAGTTGGACTGTATGCTTATACCTGTTCATTCATTTTGTGAATTCTTACCTATCTGGTAATTTTGGATACTGCAATTATTTTCTTTCCACAGTATGTTTTTACAAGGTACAACAAACCCTTTTTCAGTACATTTGCAAAAACCTCCATGTTTGTTCTATACCTCTTGGGATTTATTGTTTGGAAACCGTGGAGGCAACAGTGCACTCGTGGGTTTCGTGGAAGGCATGCAGCTTTTGTAAGTATTATAACTGTAGATGTTGTGATATTTGTTTAAGTTTGTACAGGGAAAAAAACCCTTAAAATAGACACTAGAGAAGAGCAAACTTTACATATTTGAGATATGAACTGAGTCATGCCACAGGAAGACATGGTAGCCATAACAGTTGTCATGTGAAAGGATGAGGCAAGAGAAAGCACCATGGGATGTGTCAGGAGTTGTAAGAAATGCTCTGCTGGGCCAGACCATTGGCCCATGCAGCCTGGTTTTATATCCTGGACAGATGCAGAGGATAATTCCTCTTAACAAGAGCTTATGAACCTCACCACTGTTGGCTCTTGGTTCCCTTTACCTCCCCCAATAGCTGTAACCAGTGGAATCAGAACTTGGATTTTTAGCACTGACTCTCTTTGTCTCTGGCACAACTATGAACTGTTTGCTAACTGTTTTGAGGGGTTTAAAGTTATGTTTAGTAAGGGTGGTAGAATTATGTTTTTGTTGTTGTTAATACTGTTTTTTTATAGCTTTTATGCATGAGTGACCTTCTGATGCCCATTCCAGAGTTAGGCATAGTTTGTGCTAGAACCTAAAATTATTGTTATATGACAGAAATACTGGGTTTTTTTCCAAGAGATGCTGGGAAGAGCAGTTGTTCTGTGCCAGTATTTCAAAATACTGAACAGCAGCACTCAGGAAGCAGGAAGGCATTTGACCTGATATTAATCTCACATTAAAAGAACAGAAAATGTAATCCAAGAACATGCTGTTAATCAACATGTCTTTGTAGAAAATAGCTTGTGTGAAAGGAACTGACTTCAGATTTTCTGGTTATGTTAGACTTCACTGATAGTGCCAGTTGTAGGCATAACAGATTTGAAGTGTTACATGACTTTTATACTATTTATTTTTATTAAAAAAAGAAAAGACAAAACACAACTACTAAAAAAAAAATCTATTTTTTTAAAATTCTTGAGTTAAACACAGAGCATTTAGAGTTAGCTGGTATCTTGATATAATTTTTCCTAGATCAGCCTTTAATACCAAGTGTTTGTTTGTAATGTGGCACATGTTAGCCTTGATGTTGTTCAGAATCTTCATAAGATAATTCGGGAATAAACAGAACTTAGTTTCCTTGCTGACAGTAATGAAATATGAACTGGAATGCAATGAGTAAGAGTGCCCAGTCTATCACATGTTGTGTGTGTTATTCATGACACGGCTACTGGAATCCCTTTATTTTTCCTTTTCAAAAGAACAGTGCAGATGGGACTGTAACGTGCAGTTAGAAGTTTCCTTCCCCCTCAAGGGGTGTAGTTAAATATTCAACTCTGTAATTATTGCAAGTACCTTTAAAATGTCTTGTGTTTATTAATCTGGAAAACATATCCACTTATATGGTTTTATTTCAATGATTGCTTGGATAAGCATTCACACCTTACTTTTAAGTTCTCTTCCACATTAGAGGCTTTATTTAATAGATTTGTTACCATCATGGTAGAACAGCAAGCTGCAGGTCAGGGAATATGGGTTTGGTAAGGTGCAGAAAGGAAGAGGGAAAGGAACTTTGCCTCAATAAAATGAAGAAAGAAGCATCTTGTTGTTAATAGATGCACAATCATTTAGTGGAGAATGTGTCCCTAAGACTGAATTTTGCAGGTTTTCTGTATCTAAGAGTCTCGTTCTGCATTCATACCTGGGTGGTTGAATTTAGTGGGGTTCTTCAAGAGGTACAAGAAGGTACTGAAATTATTTACTGAACTTGTAAGCCCTCTTGGTACGGGGGAGAAGGGCTGAGGGGAGAGAGGGAATTGTGACAGAATTATGGAAAAAGTAATAAAAAAACTTATTCTTCAAAAATTTCAATTACTAATAACTTTGCCTTGGTAGTTTATTGCATTAAAATTTCTGTAATTAGTTTGCAGATGCTGAAGGTTATTTTGCTGCTTGTACAACAGACACCACTGTAAACAGTTCTCTGGTAAGTGCCTTCATTTATGAAGGTCAATGCTTTACAATAACATGGCACAACCATCCTGACTTACTGTTTATAAAATATGGCAGTCTTAAATGTAATAGGTTTTGGCAAAGGGGATTGGTAACTTATATGCTTATATGTTGCTAATAAGTACTGCACATAATGGTATTGCTTACTATAAGAAATATGGGTTCTCAGCTCAATAAAGCACTTACTTGAATGTTTCTGTAGTAGTTTGTCAAAGAAATACTATCTTGTACAAAGGAAACCTTTACATATTCAACTCAGTACCATCTCTGTGACAGAGTGGGGGAAGCAATTGAGTATTGGCAAATTACTGTATGGATATTTTATACAGAATAACTGAAGAGACTTTTTTTCAGATGTATTCTTCATGTAATTTTTGGAGGATTTTCAATTTTATCTATCTGTATTTAAAAATAAAATCTTCTTAGCCTGCTCAATTCATTAAGTTCATGTGACTTTAGAAACTTGGACAATTTTGCATTAATTTAAACATCCACCAAAATTCTAGTCCTAAACAAGCCTAATGAAAATCCAACTACCAGGTCTTTTTCATTACTTCACTCTTACGGTTTATTAATTTAATCTAAACAAGCAGCTTAAAACTTGTCTGGTTAGCAGAAGTTTTAATTGTTTGAAATACTTCTAAGTGCCTTATGTATTGTAGATCTTTCCCAAAGTTTTTTGATGTTTAGGTCTAGGGAAGAAAATGAGGGGTTTTAGGGTCATGGGAAGAAAATGAGTACATTAATTTTTGTACATATGTTCTGTATTTCATATTTCTAGTTTATAATTTGGACAGAAACCGTAGTTCTAATGAAATATCTGTGATATTGATCACTTACTTTGCAATTTTAAATCAGTAGGTGTGAATTTTCTGGCCATGAGTTTTGTGTTCATGAGGATACACACAAAAGAGCACAGTTCTCTTTTAGTACTGTGTTTTACCAATATGTGTAACATACAATATACTTTATACATGGATTTTGACAAGTGTATTCACTATGTGCAGACCCACTTTAGGTCTGATTCTCCAAGCTTTTCTTTATTTAGTTTTCTAATTCGCTAAATAAATTCTACTGCTTATAATTTAAATATCCTGCTTAACTGTATTTTTACTTATACTGATTCATTGCAGAGTGAACCTTTATATGTTCCTGTAAAGTTTCATGATTTGCCAACTGAAAAAAATGGCAGTAATAGTAGTGATGCAGAGAAAAGTGAGTAAAGACTCTTGGAATGCTGTAATGTTAGTTCTTTGGTGAAGGAGTTACTTTTCTCTTTGTTTAGTATAACTGCTGCCGTGTTGCAGGACTTGCTTCCCCTCCCTCCCCGCTTCCTTTTTTTTTTCCTTTTTTCTCCTTTCTGAAATCTCTTATTGCATGAATTGCAGTCTCATATTTACTTTCAGGTAGAGAAAACATAGGCCTGTCGTTCAGTTTACCTTTCTTGGTCACTACAGATGCAGACTATGTTTATCTCAAGGGACCAACTGGGTTCAGTACTTGTGATTCTTTCCTTCTGGGCTTGTAAGACCAGCAGCAGTGAGTCAGCCTCTGGAAAACAAGCTATTGTCCTTTTTAGAGCAGGAGCAAAGCAGTCAAAGTAAGAATTTTAACAGTCTATGTGCATTCTGGTTTTATTTAAGCCTCACTATCTTGTGATAGTACCTGAAACAGGCCTAACTGTCCCAGGCAATTGTGGAAAAGTTGCCTTCAAAACATCCAGTTAGCCAGTCCTCAGCAAAAGAGTCCCTGCTTATCAAAGAGGAAGTCTCTTAATTTCTACATGGCACACGTTAAGAACCACGTTGGTAGGCTCTGCTTCCTGTGGCAACATGCACCAATCACTTTCAGAATTGTTCCAGCTGCAGCTTTCCCATTACTTTTTTTTAGGAAATTAGGTACTGTTTCATATTGATTTAGGCTAATATTTACCTGTAGTGTAATGTTTTCTTTACAGAGGAAGCTAATGATGCTAAAATAACCTTATAAATAAAACTTGATCCTAGTTTGCAAGATTAGTTAGAGAGGGAATTTCAAAAGGGCATGTGACTTTATGGACTGTGCTAAGCTTTGAGGTCTGTTGGACTTTAATCTTCTGAATGAAACATTGTCCTTGCAGTTAGGTATAGTTATGTGCAAATTTTGGCTGTTTGGCTGTTAGACAATTAAAAAAAATCTTATATGTATATAATGTTTGTCAATATGGAATGATTTCTATCTAAAAAGATGTTGTTACCTTTGGTTGATATTTTTGGCAGGGAGCAAAGGTGGTGCTTTTCACTGAGGTTTTTGTGGGTGGACAAGTTACTGACTGAAAACAGTAATTAATTGTGCTTTGTCTTATTAGTGGCCTCCTGAATAGCAAAATATTAGTTAATAAATCATGATGGCATGTCTTCTCTTTGGATAGAAACCTGTTATTGGTGCGGTATTGTAATCCATGGTGTGTTACAACATCATAGTTTTGTTTGCATATTGTGTTGGCTCAAAAATTTAATGATAATATGAATCTTTTTTCTTTTTTTTTCTTGTTTTTCCTCCTCTCAAGCACCCAAAAAGCCTCGTGTGAGGTTCAGTAACATCATGGAGATCCGGCAGCTGCCATCAAGCCATGCTTTGGAAGCAAAGCTGTCCCGCATGTCATATCCAACAGTGAAGGAGCAGGAATCAATCTTAAAAACTGTAGGAAAACTCACTGCAAGCCAAGTAGCAAAAATTAGCTTTTTCTTTTGCTTTGTGGTATGTGCTCCATTCTTTCAGAAAACTTAAGTATAGCTGCATTTAAAACTTGTATAATAGTAGTGAGAAAGTATTGAGATGACTTGTATTCTTTAAGCCTTTTTTTATAAATGTACTGTAAGAAGTAAAACTTTCCTTGTGCTGGATTATGAGTCTGTTGGTAGATGCTGTTGCTGCATCATGTCTCAGTTCTGGGGGGAGAGAGAAAGATAACAGTGGCAGGATTCTTGAGACAGAAAAATGTAGAGGGCAGATCAGTGATACCTTTTCCAGAGGCAGCTTCACTGATACTGCCAAATGGGTTCTATGTAATGTGGACTCATCACGGCTTTTCCTCAGGAAGTAGAGCTCTTCAAACATTATTGTTATTATTATTATCATCAATAATAATAATAATACCACTGATGCATGTACCAGAAAATAATGGCATAATTTTTTCTAGGGTAGTGTCCTCACATCAAAAACAAATCTTACTTATTCTTTTTGTGGACACTATTGGCAAGTACATGTATTTCTTCTTGGAGTTCAGTCTTATGTGGAAATATTCATAGAGAGTGGTTACATCCCTTAGAATATATCTGAGATCTTATTAATGAGATCTTAATCAAGAAGTGAGAAAACACTTGCCATTTTATTCCTTTATGGAGGAATTAAGAAATATTTTTTATGCATTGAATGTAAGATGCTTGTTTTGAACAGTGGAGATATGTGCTGGTTTTAGGTACTCTAAAAAAACCTCATTAGGCTGACCAATGCCACATGCATTACTGAAATTTCTTTGCAGCCTTTATGCAGTTATCATCTTGAAGCACTCCAAAACAAGTTAAAAGTACCTTTAGTTACTACAGACCAGCTATTATAATGTCATTTTAATTATTTTTAAGTTCTGAAGTATGTTATTTCGTTCTTAAACATGTACTTGGATGTTGTTGATTTGAGCCAGTTCGAAGTTTGCTGCTGTCTTTTAATGTGCCTGCCACTTTAATAGAAGTTAGAAGTCTCTTTAAGCTAAAAATCTAGTTCTGATTTTATTTTTTCGGTTAAATAATTTTTTGGTTTTTTCTTCAACTAGGGTTTTATTGCCCTGAGAAACTTAAGCTCTGTTGTTGATACCCATATAATAACAAAATTATGTTTCTTTTTCCCCAGTGGTTCTTGGCAAATTTCTCATACCAGGAAGCTCTGTCAGATACCCAAGTTGCCATAGTTAATATCTTGTCATCAACCTCTGGTAAGTTTTATTTACACCACCAGATGTGCATTACAAGGCTGTTTATAACATAAAAATCTCTTGTTTCAATGGATTTGTGTAAGATTTTTAGCAGTGGATTTGTCCTAAAGGCATTGAGTATGTGTGTTCAGAAAATTCTTTATGTATTTGCAGAGGTTTTTAGTGTACCTTCATGATTCCCCTGCTTTTTATGTGTGTACTTCTGCAGTTACGTCTGTATATTAAAGAAATATATTTGGAGTGTAATAGCTTTGAAGCTGTGTAGTTTTCTGAGCAAACTACTGGCAAAACTTGATTGTATAAGCTCTTCTGAATTTCTCTTGCAGGGCTTTTTACGTTAATCTTAGCTGCGGTCTTTCCCAGTAACAGTGGAGATCGGTTTACCCTGTCCAAATTATTAGCTGTTATTTTAAGGTAAGATAATGGCAGGGAACATTTGGTCAAAAACTCCCTGGTACAGTGAGGGGACAACTGTACCTACTATCCTTGTGGTATCGGGTATAAAAGGTGTCACCTTTTTAAAAATCCTTGTTTCACAGATGAATTGAGCAAGTGAATTAAGTTAAATGCTTCATAGCATGAACCATTACCAAATCTCATTCTCCTGCAGGAAATTAGAGTAATTTCTGTTGGAAATAGATGAACTTATTTTATTGTTGTTTAGTTGTGGTTTGTTCATTTTTGTGTAAATGGTGACAAAAGGAGAGGTTTGACGTTGAGTGTTTTCAGCCTCTTTCATTAAATGCCTGGTGCATTGTTCTGGGAAGTTAAAAGTGGGGTTGGTTGTTTTTAACTTGGGATCATGCCTTAGCAGTCGAGAACTCCTTTTGACTTTCCAGAAGTGGGTTTTGATTAACTAAAAATGCCTAAAAATAGAACTATATATTTGTTTTTCTGTTTGTCTGTTTTTTGTAAAGAAATTCCTGAGTTCAAATAACATTTTGCATTTCTTCTTTTTTTGCTAGCATTGGTGGTGTGGTACTTGTTAACCTTTCTGGATCTGAAAAATCTGCTGGAAAAGATACGATAGGTATTTACTTACAGGTTTTAATCCTGGAATATGCAGGGATGAGTACCATCTTCTGGCAGTACTAAGTAGTCATATAGCAAGCTCTCTATCTCTTGCTCATGTAACATTTCACAATCTGGCTTTTTAGTTTCAACTTCTAAAACTTGCCATTTATGATAATTTTCCACCCTATGCATATGTTGGGAAAGTATTTGCATGTTAGAGCTTTCTCCATTTTTCCATGCTTTTCATTTAGTAATGGATTCTATAATCAACAGAGATTTAGGAGAGCTGATCCTTCTGTGCATAACATGTTTGGCATATCTCAAGGGAGTATTTTTTCCATTTTTCCAGGTTCCATTTGGTCTCTTGTAGGAGCAATGCTGTATGCTGTCTACATAGTCATGATAAAAAGGAAAGTAGATAGAGAAGATAAACTTGACATACCAATGTTCTTTGGTAAGACCAAAAGTAACTCCGTTGAAAGTTTTAATTCAGTATGTGATTAAATTATTTGCTTTCAGGCACTGCACTGTGTCTGAGTGGTAAAGGGGCTTAGAAAAGCCGAGGAAGTAGAGAAAGCCTCTTACTCCCATGGTTATGAGTCATTTAGAGCCTGGTTGTGTGTATTTCTTGTTTAGTGCCTTAAAAACGAGAGGTAACTTCCTGTAGGAATGCCGACAGTCCCACTGACTTAATGAGATTTCTGATTTTTATTTTCTTTTCAATTTCAAACCTGTAAATATCTGATGCAAATTTAGTTTGTAAATTTCAGGTTAAATTTCTTGCATTTGTTTTCTTTGAAAGATTTAAGATATTGCTTAATGGCTGCTTTTCTATATGCATATTGTCAAAATAGCAGATTTCAGCTGAGATTTTGGTTATGTTGAAAAATATTTATTGTGATTTACTTAATACTGTTTTTATATCCAGGTTTTGTAGGACTGTTTAATCTGTTGCTGCTGTGGCCAGGGTTCTTCCTGCTTCACTATACTGGGTTTGAAGCATTTGAGTTTCCCAATAAACTGATATGGATGTGCATTGTCATAAATGGCCTTATTGGAACAGTTTTGTCAGAGTTCCTCTGGCTGTGGTATGTATGCCATACATTGAATATGTTTCACATGAATTATCTTACCTATGTTCTCAGATGTTGAGATGTAAAATTGTCTAGGTTAGGGTTCTTGCCCTTTTCTTTTTTTTTTCTGTCCACATGTGCAGTTTTAGCGTCGTGTCACAATGTTCTGATAAGACAGCAGCTAACTTGAAAAAGTAGCCGATGTGGTCTTGTAGTAATTAAAATACTGTGTGCTTAGCTTATTCCAGAATTAACATTTGGAGACAAAAAGACTTTGTGCTACAGAGTTGCGGTAGCAAAAGGAGAGTATGAATTCTGTTGTAACAGTTCTGAGGCAAAACTGCAAAAAAAAGTCAAGGTGGAGTAGATGGAATTCCACAAAAATCTTTTGGTTTTGTTTGGGGGTGTGGATTTTTGTTTTTTTAAAATTTAAAGTTATGTATGAAATTTAATAATGAGATTTTTTGTTTACTGGCAAACTTTTACACCAGTCCTGGGTATAAATGCATTGTAGCATATGTTCCTTTGCAATTGAACTTGTTTGTTGATAGAGTATTTTTGTTAATGCCATCCTGTATCAGTGTCAGGTTAAGTGTAATTTTAACATAGACAAAATAACAAACAAACAAATAAACTCCCCGAACCTCAAACATTGTCTCTTGTCCCAAAATCAAGTACTAGCATAGGGTTAAGTACATGGGTGTGCACAGACTTTTTTACATGCATGATACTTAATTACTCAGAATGATATTCCAGTCAATTAAAGGGCTAGTTTTACTTCCAGTTCCTTTTCTACAGTTCTGGGCTGGGGCTAATTTCAGAGTTTGTGCTGGTATCATCCAGTGTGCCACTAGTATAATCTTCTTTACTTTTTTTGGAAGTAAATAATGTCATTTAACCTACTTGTTTACTCCACCCAACCACATATTACTGACTAAATAATGTAGAGATAGATGTGACTCTTCATTTTATTTTTTTTAACCTGCTGATAAATTTTTTTTGGATTCTTCACCAATTATTCAATTACAGTTTTCTGTGGACAGGTTGGTTGTAATTCAGAAGCAGTCTCTTATGCTATAGAGAATACATGGTACGGAAACAAAATGCAGATTTTTCTAGATGAAGTTACTACATGTGAAATAGGGAAATTTCCATCATCTCAAAAGATTGGTATGGGAATTAAACCTCAGCCCGGAAGACATCAGTTGCCTAGTTAAGAATTCTATGCACTTTCACAGATTTATGATGGAGTGAGTTAATTTTTGATTATTAAACAGTAACTAACAGTTCATCAGATGTCTTCCTCATTTGATGTATTACTTTGGTTATTTTTTAACTTCTAAGTAAGACCTCGATATTATACAATTTAATGACAATAAATAATAATGATAATTGGGGTTTTTTTATTATATTTTTTATTAGGGGCTGCTTTCTTACCTCATCACTGATAGGCACACTTGCCCTAAGCCTTACAATACCTCTGTCCATAATAGCTGACATGTGCATGCAAAAGGTAAGGTACTACTAAATTTTGATCATTGTTTACAGAATTTATTCTAATGAAATTCTTCTAGACTTGTTTATTTGGTACAAGAAATTAGTCAAGTCTTGCACTTGGAATGTTTCCAGCCAAAAAGAATGTTTTCACAAGGAAAGTGTAAATTGTAATGAGTACCTTTAGACTTCTGAAATTTTGTGCATGTAAACATGGGGTAAAAAAAGCCCCAAACACAACTTGTATTTTACTTTTACTTCATGTCAGTGTGGATTTTGGAAAATAAGTCAGAAAAATAAAAGGATAAATATAAGCAAAGAAAAATCAAAGAGTCAGACCCTGAATAAATAGTTTTGTAATGAATATGTGATATGCAGTATGTTTTGTTAGTATTACCTGCATATTCCAGCATGAAAATAGAGCAAACACTGCAGTGATTCCAACAATAATAAAACATTTGTTGGTAAGATAATTGTATTTGTGTTGCTCTTAAAGCATCTGCAAAGCACACTTGAGAGATAAATTGTAATGGGGTGGTAAATAACTCATGATAGCTATAGAAGATTCAAGAAATAAAACATCTGTAGACTCCTCCCCCAAAATTCACTTTCATGAGGTCGAATTAGATTTATGTGTGAGCTAATGCTGGTAAAAAAATAGGAATTTTGTATGTAGGTTTGTGTGTCGGTTCAGATTTTAGATATACACAGATGTGTGAATGTGCAAATACACTGGTAGAGATGTGCATTTATATAGTTACGTATATCAATGTATGAAGATTTTAGGTTGTCTTCTGAAGTGATTCATCTAAACTTTCTTCTGGGACACATTGAAAAATGGAGTATGCTTTTCTAATTCCCAGTAAACAGCTTAATCTTTAGGCTGTTTATTCTGAATAAACAACGAGTCCAGATCTTGTAAAATTAATTTATACTTCATGTACTAGTGCAACATGAAGGCATTTCAAATAGCAGAAACATCTCCAAAGCTCTCTTGGATGACTTTCAGCTGCTGTTGGTAACAAAAGGGCGAATTACCTTTGTAACGCCTGGTGTTGGAAGTAAATCCTTTCTGTCTTGCGTTTTAGAAAATAAATTACTAGTATTAGAAAAATAAGTGAGGGACCCTGATTAAAGGCAAACTGCTGCAGACTTTGAGGTTTTTTGCACAAGTGTATTTGTGCAAGGATGTCTCTGTCATGCAGACATCAGAATATCCTAAGCCAAGCCCACGCTCGCTGAAGTTTTGGGTGTCCACATCTCAGGTGACCTGATAGAAATTTAATTCTGGCTTCAAGCTGCCCTGTTAATGCCTCTGGCCAGCCTTGTTTTTACTTAAAAGACTGGCATGGCTAATAATCATGGAATCACAGGATGGAAGGGACCTATCAGGATCACCCAGTCCAGCTCCTGGACCTGCAAAGGACACCCCAAGAATCACACCATGTAATATAAAGATTAAAATATCGATACATGCAGCCTTCATATGACTGTCAAATGGCATGGTAATTACACAATATTCATAATCTCTTTCTTTCTGGGTATTTATTTTTCTGTAATTTTCTAACATAAATCTGAATCTAAGGAATTACAACCAAGTTTCTAATGACTAATTAAATGTTCCTTTTGGCAACTTAACGTGATCTGAATTTCATTAGAAATCAGGAAGGAAACATAGGGCTTGACAATTGCGGTTTATGAGATCTTTGAGGAGGATCATCAGTGCCAGATACCAAAACTGAGTCTGTTTTCTCCAAAGTCTTCAGTTTTGGATCTTTTCTCCACACGGGGGGGCCGTTCCCATGGCTCATGGCTCTGTCATCCTGAAAGGCAGGTCCCAGGCTCTTCTTGTCCTTGTGCCCTTGATTTGGAGTTACAGAACCATGGGATGGGTTTGGGGTGGAAGGGATTTTAAAGATCGTCTCTTTCCAACCCATGGAGTGTCTAGGAGGCTTTCTCCTTGGCACCAGAGACACAGCTAAAAACCTAAAACTGAGACTTTTTGGAAATAGCAGTCTTCATTCAGCTCCCAGTGCAAACAGAATGTTCCATTGTAAAAAATGGACCAGTGGGAACAGGTTCTGCAGTTCTTAGAAGAAGCAATAGCTATAGAAATTGTACCAGGTAACTCACACTGTTTAAAATAACTCAAACTGCATCTCAAACTTACAATAATAATCATTCCAAATATACAGCATGTCAATTCTTTTTCAAGCTGTTGAGTGAATGTTGTTTGTGTTTCAATTCCAGGTGCAGTTTTCCTGGTTATTTTTTGCAGGAGCAGTACCTGTGTTTTTTTCATTTTTCATTGCAACTCTCTTGTGTCACTATAACAACTGGGATCCAGTGATGGTGGGAATCAGAAGAATTTTTGCCTTTATTTGTAGAAAACATCGAATTCAGAGGTAGGGCAGTCACAAACTATAATCCTGTTTCTTCTTTAGCCTTTCCAATATCCTCTACTCTTTTATAATCCACAATACTCATATTCTATTTATTTTCACCTGATTTTATATTCAGGTGTATTCTTAATAGTAGTAATTGACAATCCATTTATTAACCTATGTAATGCTCAGAAAATGGAAAGATGTGAAGTCTGTTTACGTTTTAAAAGAAGTTTCCTAGTGGTTGTCACAGCTTTTTCCCTTAATGCATCTATGATAATTTCTGTACCCAGCATGTGCAGTGAGAATTGTGCAAACTTGAGTACACTTGATAAACTTAAGGAGTCTTTGCATGTTTTTGATGGCTAAAGTTCAGACAGCTGCATACTTGGTACTTCTGTTGGCTTCATAACAACCAATTTAATATTACTGTACGACTTAAAAGAAATACTGGGTTTCTTTTAAGAATGCCAGAAGAAAGTGAGCAGTGTGAAAGCCTCATCCCTATGCATAGTGTTTCACAGGATGGAGACGGCTGCTGTTCATAGACAAAAGGTAAACCTTTAATAAACCTCAAACAATGCACAGAAGGGTGAGGATTGGTTTTCATGGTGGCATTTATGTTATGCAAGGACACATTTTTAAAGAGCATGCAGTCAGTCTTGTTCTGTATTGATGGACAGAGTTTTAAAGTGTATCTTCAAAGTTATTATTACTACTTGTTGCCAAGCATTATTTTCTCACAGTTCTTGGTCAATGGTTTTGAAATGGAGTTTTTTTTACCAAAAGGTATTATAAAAGTTCATCCAAAACTGGATGTGAGTCAATACACCAGAAGAGGCATTCAGCTTCTTGGCATGGATGATGTGTTTGGAAAACACCTGAAGTAATTACTTCTCTCCTTAATGCTGTTGGGGTCTCAGTTTGGGCTACTGCAGCTCATGAAAAACACCAACCATTTAAGGAAGTTTAGACAACATCACCAGACTTTATCATTACGGGCCCTGAAAGTGGCAAGGAGCCCTTGTGTTTGTGGTTGACAAGAATTCAATTGTTAAATTCCATTAAATATTAGGCTAAATATTTCTCATGATAAGCATAGGGCAAGTAGACTGGAATAGCTAAAGAATTTGCAAAATATCCCTCTTTAAGAGGAGGTTACACAAATCTCTAAGAGGAACATTACACGGTTTGTCAGTACTGGCTTGGAGCATTAACACAGACATGGTTTAGGGCTCTCCTAGCCCTGTGCTTCAGAGCTTTGGTTTTCAATAATGTATGCAGAATTACATGCGAGGCATATTTTTATTTTCCAATGTTGCTTAATCTAATAATGAAATTAAAAATATTCTAATGAAAACAGTAACACGTCTTAAGACATGGAGTTTTTCCACCTTACTAACAAAGGAAATCAAATACTTATGGTAATTCCTCTTTTGTAATCCTGAATTATGTACCCCTGATAATTTTTTTTTTTCTTCCTCTTAGTTTAGAAATGGAATGATGCCCAGTGAAGAGACAATCTTCTGGAAAAGTCCCTAAGGAATCATGTTTCAGTGCCTATTCTGAATTTGTAGTAAAAATAAGAAGTTTCAGTTCTTTTGAAACTCTAAACTTTTTCTCTTTCTTGCTTTCATCTGATTTTATAAATGAACAGATTTACTACATGCCTGTCACCATAGGGAGTCTTAGTCCATCCGAGCAACCAACCTGCCTTATAACACTTGAGCTGGTGACATTACTTGACAAAATCAAGAAAGCAAATGCTGTTAAATGATTTCTTTCTTTTTTTAAGTCACAATTTTGTTAAATGCTGGACAATATTATTTTTAAAAGATACTTTAAAGTGAATTATGTAAATAAGTTTGCAGGTCATCAAGTCTTACAGGCTTTCAGATGAAAAGCTGAATAGATACGTTACCTGTAGTAGGTACAAATTAAATTTTTTATGTTGTATAAACTATTTGCATATTAATAGATGAAAATAGAAAAATAATTTATTAAGTGCATTCTTATGATTACGGAGGCAGGATCTTTGTACGGTCCTGGAACACTACATATATAATATCTTAGGCCATTTTGAGTAGCCTTGTAATGGCAATGGGTGCTGATGTTTAAAAATCAAAAAAATTGCCCAACAATCAGGAATGCTTAAAATTTCAGTGTATGGTAAAATATTTCTGATTATAATACATTTGGGTATACATTCTTCTACTTGTTTTAAAACAGACTGGTTCTGTAACCCATTCTCAATCCCAGTGATCTCTCAGACATGAAAATTTTCAGGTGTAGCTGCCACGCTGTGAAAGAGATCAAATTAATGGTGGAAGTTTTCAGTCAATGGGGAGGCACTATGCTAATCTGCTAAGCAATCTGAAAAGGAAAGGTGTTTGCATTGATACTTCTTTCCCCCCCGCTGTATTAATAAATTTGTTCTAAACCTGATAATTATCTTCCTTCCACTGTAGTGTTTCTATCCTTTTCAATCCAGAGAAGCTATTATAATTATATTCAGGAATGTTTGAAATTAGTCAGTGCCATTTTCCAGCTCCTGGCCTATAAGACACTTAGATCAAAGTTAATTTTGGCTTTTGATGGATCTTATTTTTTTATAATGAATGTAAGGTGGATTTTTAGCCAGGAGTATTTTCTTCCACATAACAAGGTTATTAATAATGTAAGGTATTTCTACTGTCCCTCCACACAAATACAGAAGGATGACATAGCAGAAATGCCTCTTCGTGTTTTGGCACTCAGTAGTGATCCTTCCAAAAGAAATTTTGGTCTTTTGGTGATAAAACTAATATTTGAGAGGGAATGCAGGAAAGCAACATGCTTAGCTCTACATTTATTGAAGAATTCGAGCCAGCAGCTGGAATTTAATATAAGAACTGTGTGTGGAGAGGAAGACAAAATGAACCTGGGGCTATTCTGTTCAAATATTTAACCTTTCCCAAGTTTTTCCTTCCTGTTTTTAATACTGGATTGCACTACAAACTTTGGTGATCTGAGGCTTCTCTTCAAGATGAGATAGTAAGTCCTTCTTGGACGCTAAAATAGGAATTATAAAAAACCCCAAACCAACCACAACAAAATCACAAACCCAAAAGAGACAAGAAATTCGATTAAATTTCACAGTTAAATTTCCAAACCCCACAAGTAGAGGGGTAGAAAATGCAATACGTTGAACTAAATTTTACTTTAGTAGAATTTTCAGGCATTTTTTGATCAGTGGAGTTTCCTTAGGTTTTGGATTTGTCCTTCAAAATTATGACAAATTTAGAGGATGTTTGTGTCAACTTTTTTGAAGAAGTATTTTAATGCCTACTCAAAATAAAAAGATAATGTCTCTTTTCAGTTAATGAAAAGTTTCAGTGACACCCTGCTGAATATTTCATACCAGGCATTAACTCCAAATTTGAATCAGCTGGGACTTGTGGCATCAGTGCATTAAGCCTGGGAAAACTGAGTTTGCTTTCAGATGGGCAGTGACAGTATTTGTAGCAAAATTTTCTATTGCTGTTATTTGAAATTGGTCATGCAAATAGGATTGGATCTGTGATGTCAGATGGGCAGTCGCTATTTATATTTGCCCTTATGTTTGTGGGTTAAAGTCAAAGATCATCATAGCCTCCCGTGTATATGGCTGTTAATTAACATCATTCATTCGTTTGAGAGGTTAAGAAAGGAAGTATTAAGAGAATGTTCTTCTGTCTCTGATTCCAGGAATGTTGAAGAATGTTCAGTAAACTCAAAGTCTGGCCTTTCCAAATGTTTTTATTTTTAACAAAAACGTGTTAATTTTTTTTTTTAATAAGATATGAAATATTTTTATCTCGTGGCACTAGGTAGCTTAAGCTGTGTTTTTGCATTAAATTACAGTTCTTTAAATAGTAAGAACAAAACAAACCGTCCTTCCTGAAAGGATTTTTAAACAGTGGTGCCCCTGTAGTTACAAGAAATGTGTTACACTTTTAATTACAGAAGCTATGACATTTAACATTGTTCCTGCATTTAATAGAATGTGATGGAGTTTTTTCTACAAAACCTTGTGATTTTTAGTACAATGATATTTTATAAATATAATGCCTGATTTGAAATGTAAATTGCATAGCTCTCTAATGGGTGCTTGGTAAATGCACAAGAGATTTAGCTTTGATTCTCAGGTACCTCTGACGCAATGGAGACGTGCTGGGTTTTTCTTCCCCGTGACGCAACTGGAATGTGAAGGAGCTCTCTCATGAATGCTTTACCTCTGTGTGGTAGCGTAAATTGTCATTGCTCTTACTGTTTCAATTTGGGAATGTCTTTATTCTGTCTTACTTCTTGTAGGAACCACATGTGCTTTAGAAAAACATTGTCGAGCATTTCTTTGATTGTCATTAGATGGTTGAGGAACAGTGATTTCCCAGGCCTACGAAGTGGGAAATGAATACTATGTGTTGCTCTGTCAAACAGTTGAACTAATTCCTGTAATCCTTTGAGAGAACCAACAATTTATTTTGTGTGTGCAATTGAGGTTTTGGGGCTGTTTGGTTTTTGTATATGAAGGAAATTACGATAATTTGCCAAAAGCTACAGAGCATGCCTTTGCTTTTAGGGTTTTGGTGAGTCTCCCCTAGTTTGATAAGCAGTGTGCTGCACTTCAGAACAAAGGCAGAAAAGGATTTCAGTTTTTCTGGCCACTTCTTGTTGGGTTTCAGTCACACTGAAAATGTGTTCACTACGAGGGACTACTGCAGATTAAAGGCTAGTTCAGCAAGGGATGGAAGTACCACACCTGTAACAGAATCTGGGGCACATGAGTGCTCCTGAAGGCACTGAGGGCCTGCTGTTTGGCTTTCCCAGCGTTCACTGCATCCTGCTCCTTGGCTTCTGGCCTGTGGGAATCCCTGTGAGGGAGTAGGGGCTGTAGGACAGGACTGGTCTGGCTGGCCATGGAGTTGGGCTGCAGAAGCTGGAGGCTGAGGCACTGCCCGGGTGTGTCCCTGTGGCCTGGGAGATGCTGAGGTATTTTGTGGATATGGAGTGTTAAGCAGGGCTGTTGTTCAAGCCGGGGAGCTGCAGGTGATACTTGGTCTATTCGTGGCAGACCTCCTTGGAATGTACGAACAAAAGCAGGAGAGCCTGCAAATTGCTTTTCTTGGTGTGTGCTGCTGTAATTGTCATTCCTGTCACAATACTCGTGCCTAGGTACTGCTATTCACAGCTGTGATGGCTTTAAATAAGGTGGCAAAACGATTTCTTTGTAATTCTTGGTTCCATTTCTCTTAGTGTTGAATGTTGTCATTCCTATTCCCTACTAAAAGATCCTCCTATCTTAGGGAAATTATGTTACTGAGCTGAACTAAGCTATCAGAGGACAGAGAAAGCCCGTTAATTTTTGGGGATAGGCTGAGTTTATGGACACACTTTAAATTTGATACGGAAATGGGCTTCGGAAGGGCAGAGTGTTTGTAAATGAAGTGAAGAACTGGCATGCTCAAAAATCAAGAAACAAACTGATGTTAATATCACAATGTTGAGTTATATGGCTAACTGTAGGACGGTACTTTGAATCAGTTTTATTTATTTGGGGTAAGTTTTGAGTTAGTTACCATTTCTGTTATGGCTGTCACATGTAGTGCCTGCAATTTAATAGTTATAACTCCAGTAGCATTTATGTGTTCATTCATAAAATGTTGCTAGGCATTTTTTTCCCTATCTAATCCACGATTTCATTAATGCTGTATTTTGTTTTACATGATCATTGCAGGGCATGATTTCTCAGGGAAATATGGATGATACCATGCGTTGTGAGAGCCAATAACTAATTCCTGCTTTTAAAATCCCTGCAAACATTTCCAGGTTTCACTCAAACGTTTCACATCATGTAACTTCCATGTTGCATTTCCTCAGGCTTATCAGGTAAATCATTATGAGAGTGTTAAGAGCATTTAAAGATGTCCATAAAATATACTCCGCCCAACACTTTGTTACTTTCTGGAGAAACATCCATTCTAAGCTGATGCTGAAAATGTGTGTGATTTTCTACTTTATTGTCCTCTGTGCCATGGGAATGAATAGCTACTCTGCTGATTTTGAAGCTGCACTTCTGGCATGACAGTGACATTAACTTTCAGGGTTAGGCAGTGCTGTAATAATACATAATCTGATTCTGGGGTATGTCAGGATAAATCCCTAACATAAATATATTCATTTATATAATTAAATTTTTACTAAGTCTGTTCACTTTGGGGATTTTTTGTTTGTTTTTCCTGTTAACTTAGTTTGGCTAGACTGGGATTTGATCCAAAGCCCACGAGAGTCATAGACAGCATTAATAAAGTAAAACTTTATTGAAAGGAACTCTGCAGTCAGGTTGACCTTTATGCCTTTGCAGTATTTCTGTCTGCAGCATGTATCTGGAGTGGTCTGCTTTAAGACCTCAGTAATATAAATGGAGGGATTTTAGTGCTGGTAAAAATGGTAAACGCACTACTGTTACTGGTCACAAAAGACACTTCCACATATCCAGTAATGCAGCTTAATTATTTAGAAGGTGAATTTGTCTTGCTGCATGACTTTTGTTTAAAATCAGCAGCAGGAGAAATATTAACCCTTGCACTTCGCTGTATACTTTTTTTGTCCGTAGTGAGAATATGTGATCGTAGTCATCAGCCTTGAGCATCAGCTTCCTCTTGATGATTTCTGCTTTGACATTTCCATGCCCTGTTGAATTCATTGCAAAGTGAATTTCCTCTCTAGGTAAAGCCAGTGTAATTGTATTTTGGCTGCCCTAGTCCTCTGTGGTGTTAGAAATCTGACATAAAACATAAATCTGACACGTAATGTGACTACTTAGAGATCTGTGTTTTCACTCTTGTCATTACATCTGGTATTAGTAGGTAACCAAACATTTTCTGGATATGCCTATCATGATGTGGAATGCATCCAGAATTCCATCTGGCTTTCACTTCCTACTTTTAAAAAGCATAAACGGCTTTTTCTGAGGATTTTTGTAGAAAGCAGCTCTTTACTTCTACAAGTTCATAGTCCTTTAACTCCATCTCACTTTATGAAGTTGCATCCAATGTTCCCTTTCTTTTATTAATGAACTTCTGAAGGTTTTTTTCAGAGAAGGTGCACAAATTTTCTTTGTTTCACAGAAGAAATATGGCTGGATACTGCAATGGCCTCAAATAATAATTCAAGGCTGTTTCTATAGTTCTTCACAGATGTTCCTGATTTTTTCCCCTTTTTTAAGAAGTCCAACCAAATAAAACCAATCAAGCCCCACACTTACCAAGCTGAGAGGAATTAGCCATTTAGCACAGAACTAATTTCATAATATGCAAATGATTGTATTTTTATCAATGATATCAGTCAATATATTACTGATGTTGCCAGTCCACAAGTCTTCCTTGTCTGTGTTACAGGTGATGCTTCTCTTCTACCTAAATCTGACCTCTTGCATACCAATTTAGTTCCACTGCCAGAATGAGTAATTTCTAAAATCTTTTTAGAATCTACTTTTTCCTGTAGCTAGGGGAACAGCAGGGGCTTTCCAACCAAGCAGTGTCACTTTCCTATTGGAGAAGAAAAAAAAACCCAAACAACTAAAACAGAAATCTTAATCGAAAATCAAGAGTATTAGTAAGAAAATAGGAAGCTTATGCTGTAAAATCATTGGGGTAATTTTGTGCATAGCCCAATTCCACATAGGAGGTGCTTGGGCAGTAGTTTATTGGATTGATCTCTGGTTGATCTTGATGTAATACAGAAAGCAGGTATTTGGAATAATCATTTCATGTTGAATCTGAAGGCTTAAATTAAGCCCTGTGATTGTTAAAAAAAAAAAATGGAAAAATATTATATTTGGAGACTGAGGAGGTTTTTTTTGTTTGTGGTTTGGGTTTTTTTGAAGTCCATCCAATGCAGTTACAAAGGAATGCTCTGTTAATTGGCACTCATGAGAGGCTGTTTACACAAGGCTACGTGGAGAGTGTAGCCACGTGTTGGAGCTGACACTACCTGAATGGAATTAGAGAAATGTACCAAGTATGAGCTACAGCTTCAGCATTGCAGAGCTGAAGGGGTGTTTGCAATGATTTCAAATTCGTGTAAGGTCTCTTTGGAGTAGATACTAGTAAAACAAAATTGTTTATGAAACCTTGATTTATGAAAGTCCTGAAACTTGAGTGCATTAAAAGATGCACAAAACCAGACGTAGTTTTGATGGTTGTTTTGGCATTGCATTTTATACCGAGTTTCAGGGAATTCTCAGTTACACTTTTAAAGTGGAAGCTGCTTTAACTGAAGAGCTTTCACCTGAAGAAAACTTTTTTTTTCCCTTGAAGTCTGTACAGTTTTCTGATAATTCAGATGTTCCGGGAGCATAGCAAGTTCCAGATATGTATCCTCTCTGAAACATCTTTATGCATCATCTTTTAACCATTTTCTTTAGTGAAAGAAGAACGTGAATTGCTGATGTGTATTGCATTTGCACTTGAAAACCTGATTTCAGAGTGTGTTAAACCTTGATCTATTTTTGATAAAAAAGAAATGTAGCATTTAAATCTAATTTCCATTTAATGGCAAGGATATTCATGCAGAGAAAAACATATATCAGGGTTTGATGCAGTGATTTTTAAGCCAAGGAAACAGCAGGATGGCAGTGGTAAATCCGAAAAGAAGATGTGTATCTCTTCAGAAACTCTGGTTTCCTCCTGCCCTCTTTATACCAAATTGTGTCTCCATTATTCCAGGATAATACAGGTGAAGCAAGGACCAGAACTTTTACCCTTTGTTCTTTAAAAGTGAACACTGGCTTTTGCCTGGGGTGTCTTTGTCCCGTCACTTCATTTTCTGACGGGAGGCGGTTAAATAAAAAATATAGAATAAGTATTTTTAATTAAAATCAGATTTAAGCTATTAAATATTTTTAAATTCTCTATATTAATAGAGATCTAATGAATGGAAATTGAAGTCCTATATTGCAAATACTGAACAGTGCTTATATATTTTTAACAAAACCAGAATATATATGAATATTTGAAACATGCATGAAGGTGAAAATTGGAAGATTGTTTTTATGTTAAAAGGTTTATAAATTGAAATTCTTAATATCTTGTACCAAAACCCTATAAAAGGGCGAATGAAAAGACAATGTAATGTATTCTGATTAACAGCCTGTGTAATACAATCAATGGATGTGATGTTTTTGTTCTGTATTATATTTATTATATGTAAGTAAACAATAAAGATTATAAATCTTATTTTCTTAACAGGAATTGGTATTTGGTTGGGGTTACTGCTTGATGTGTTTTATATCATCGATTAAGGAAAAATGGTCACGAGGGGTGGGCTTAAAAGTGAGTTTAGGAATGTCTCATTTTACCCGAAGTCAGCCAGGATGCGGAAGGTTATAATTTGGTGTCGGCTTGGTCTGTGTGCTGGTTTTGGCTGGGGCAGGGTTAATTTTCTTCCCCGTGGCTGGTACGGGGCTGTGTTTGGGTTTTGCTGAACACGGGTGGTAAGAGGGAGATGTTTCTGTTACTGCTGAGCGGGGCTTGCACAGAGCCAAGGCCTTTCTGCTTTTCCTCGGCTGCTCCGGAGGGTGGGAGGAGACACGGCCGGGATGGGTGACCGGCACTGACCAAGGCATATTCCAGACCACAGGACATCGTGCTCAGTACTTAAAGCTGAGGGGGAAGAAGGAGGAAGAGGGGGGCATTTGGAGCGGTGGTGTTTGTCCTCCCAAGTCACCACTACCTGTGCTGGGGCCCTGCTCTCCTGGGGATGGCTGAACACCCGCCCGGCCGTGGGAAGCAGGGAAATCATTCCTTGGTTTGCTTTGCTTGCGGGCTCGCTTTGCTTTCCCTGTTAAACTGCCTTTATCTCAACCCACGAGATTTCTTGCTTTTACCCTTCCCGTTCTCTCCCCGATCCCGCTGCTGGGGCAGGGAGCGGGCGGCTGTGTGGGGCTGGCTGCTGCCTGGGCTCAAACCACGACAGTCGGGTCGTTTAAGCAGTCAAGCACCGATTTTTGATCTCTTTTTGCGAGCACCTGCATGGCAAAGTGTGCACAGGCCTGTGAGCAGCAGGGGGAGCTCCGGCCGTGCCCATCCCGCGGCTCCGGCTGAGCAATTAAGGTATAAGCGGGGAAAAGACAATTAATTTACCTGTTTATCATCCCTGATTCCCGCAGTTAACCAGGGCTAGACATTGACCTTTCTTCTTGCAGCTGAACTTTCAGCGTCTTTAATAATTAAAACCTCGGGGATGATAGGCATTTACCTAAATACTTAATTTAAAAAAAAAAAAAAAGAGGAAAAAATAATTCTGCCATAGGCTTTTCTGAGTTTTCTGGATTAAGTACAGCTGAATGCTTTTTTACCAAGTTCATAAATATGACTGCACAGCTATAGGAAGAAGCAGCTTTTTACACTAAAACAAGGGGATACTTGCTTTGCCACTAACTAATTAACAAGGAGTTAATCTCATATTCCCTGACAAGCAACAGGAATTCTGGAGCTCAAATTAAGAATTTGAAGCAACTTGGCTTGAAAAGTTTCTATATACTTTCATAGGCAAGTTGGCAATAACAATCCTGTTCTTTTTTCTAGCCTCCTATCTGATGGCTAGAATCCCAGTCATTGAGTGATTCCTCCCTTTTAAGTCGTAGAAATAAAGTAAAATGTGGAATAATTTTTGGCAGGTTCTGCCATTAAAACATAAAACCCTAAAACGCATCACTTTCTTAGGCTCTATCAGTGAGTTGTGCTGAGGGGACAGCTGGCTGCATAAATGGCTGGGGCAGGTGGTGACAGAACCACAGGGAGAGGGTTTTGCAGTGGAGGCTTTGATAAAGATGTGTGGAGGCCCAGGACGAGCTCCTGGGGAAACAGCTGAGGTAAGAACTTGTTTTGTGGTTTGGTTTTTTTGTTGTTTTGTGGGCAGTCGTTAGTTTGTTTTTCCTTATCCACACCGTGAATCGATGTATTGTTATTCTGTTAGGCTATTAAGATCTAAACTCCTCTGTGATATCCTGACACCTGGTACTTTTCTGTATACAAAGGAATCAGTGCAGGCTCCCTAGATTGCTTTCAGTCTTTAGGATGTACTTTGTTGACACATGATCTTGTTCTACTCTGTATGCTTTTCAGTTTAAGAGACACATTTCATACATGAAACTGCCACTTGCCAGAAGCTCAGTGTCACTTGCTACGAGGTGAGGTTTAAAGCTTCTGAGAAGGATGATTTAAACCCCATTTTCAAACTTCTTTTTCTATCAACAGTATGTATGTGGGAGACATTCTTGGGTTTTATTTACATCTGCAACTCAAGTATATTCTGTTGATACTGATTTTAAAAAACTTGGACAAAACTTAAGGTTTCCAAAGAAACAATAGTTTACTACCTCAATGTGAAATCTTCTTCCTCCTTTCCCCTCACTTCCCCCTCCTCTTGCCCCCAGCCACTATTTCAAGGTCGTGAAAGAAAAGCCAGTTCTAGTTTGTGGCTTTGCAAGTTTTCAGGACTTTTTTGGTAGTGTTACCTAATGTGTTATAATTTGCTGGGAGAGGAGAATCTTCATATCATAAAGATTCCTTTTGTTATCTAAATAGGTTTTTCTTTGTGGGAATCTTCCAGTGTTGGGGCATTTTCTAGGCTTCTTTGATTTAACTGGGGTCCTGCTGCCAATGATGATAGAAAACTCATGCTTGCACTGCGAGTGTGCATTTACACAATGCAAGAGAAGCTTCATAAACATAAAGGAACATTCTGTCTATCTGTAATAGTGTGTCCATTAAGAAAGAAGCTCATTTGCCAGCAGATCTACTTCTTTTTTCTTTTTTTTCTTTTCTTTTTTAATCCCTTTGGAGGAAAAAAAAAATTTAAAAAGTTGACTTTTAAGCAGATGGCTTTTGTGACTGTGATGTTGCAGGCAAACAGGGAAGTGATGCCCCATGAGAGGTTTCTGGCCATAGGACACATGGTGATCTCAGAGCAAAGGGAGATAAAGAGGAAATCTGATGCAAGGACCATGATGGATGGAGTTCATTCAATGGAGTTCACCTCTCCCCAAGTCCTCCTTGCCTTTTTATGTGTTTCCTTCCTCACAAGGGAATGTACAGAAGGCACTTTTCACTAATTGAGAGGACGTCATTAGTTCATAGTATAAATACTTAAAAATATTGTGGATATGTGTTAGTAATTTAACACACGTCTTTTGTTAAAACACATTTTGACAAAAGTGCTGAAACTGACTTCTACCTCCCCTTTCACTGTTAGGTGAAAGCTGATACAGCTCCATCTGTCACTCTTTTGCATGTGATGTTTTTCCCAGTGCTTAAAAATGGAGTTGGATTCATTACTCTTCCTACAGGAATGTGTTGGCCATAGTGAGCTTCAAGTGTAGGAAGAGAAGCTCCTGGAAAATGTGTTCCTAGGGTAAAACAGTCTCAGTGAAATATTTTTCTCAAGGAAATGGTTATGGACTAAGCCAGTGTCCTCTCTGAGATGCAAAGGGGCAGTCAGGACCAAGCTAACCTAGAGAAGAAAAGAACAAAGTGCTGATCTGTCAGGCACTGATGGAGAGCCTTGGTAAGGGAATGAGCAGCCCCTTGGAATTAGATGCATAATGGATTTCCAGTAAATGAGGTATACCTGAGCTCTTGCAAAAGGAGTCAGCCTGAACTGAAATTATTCCTGTCCTTGTCTGCTCCTTTTGTACTCAAGGGTAGGGTAAGAGGATGAGTTCTTGATAAAGCTTCCAGACAGAACAATTTTGTGAGAGTCTCAACTGTTCTGTGAATAGTGGATCAATCAGCTTCAGATTGTCAGGGATTAAAAGTTTCAAAATACCCAAAAACTGAAATGGTAGAAGTGTTTCATTATTTTAAAAAACACTAATTTTCTTTAGGGGTCTAAATGGTATAAAGGTTTGGTGACACATCGAGTCTGTCATGAAATAATAGTAATGTTGTGTTGGCACCCTGCCAAAGTAATTCCTCAAAACACCTAGTTAGTGCTTTTAATGATGTATCTCTGCTTTCTGGCTCTGGTCTGCCATTATACCTGCCAACCTACCTCCTCCCTTTGCAGATGATTTCTAAAACTGACACATTTATGTCTCCCTTTATAAATTCTTCATTTTTTCCTTTTTTTTTCCCCCCTCTTCTCTCACAGGTTTAAAAAAAGACAGTTCAATTCTAAATTGTTTGAAAAATTGGCAGCAGAGTCACCCTAGCAGTGTAGCAAAGAGGCACAAGTACAGAGGAGCTGAGAATCCTGACTTTGTGCATTTCTCCTCACATACCAGACTATTTAAATCTGAAGTGTATGTTGGCCTTGAAGTGGATCTTCAAGAGAACTCCTGAACAAAGCTGCTTGTTCCACATTACAATATTGTGTTATATGTTTAGAAAACACTGCTTCTTGCTTGGTTTGTTTTTTCAGCGAGGATAACAGTTTCAAGGTAACGGTTGCTGGGTGTAAACTCAAAACAAAGTGGACTCTTAGAGAAACTCTAGAGTCCTACAGTCAATTCCATAGTGTCCTTCTGAACATGACGTGTTCCAAGGACCCAACCTTTTATGTGCTGCTTTGAGTGTTGTGAGTAGACACAATACTACCTCTTCCCTTCCTTATCCTTACTGATTATGCTTGGAAAAGTTCCTTCACCTTTCAGTGGTTTGGGTTTTCCACTTCCTAAAATCATGGTAATGATTACAATTTCTTTTTTAGGAGGTGAAAACAAGATAACTTGTTTTCAATCAACTGTTGGCACAGTTGCTTCAGGGCCTGGGCAGAAAACTGTTGTTCCCATATCCTTAAGAATGCCCCAGTTCTTAAGGAAGCAATAGCTACAGCTTTCAGCCCAGGCCCTGCAGCAATATTGCCATCTTGTCTCTCATATTCCCTTAAATCTCCCTAATTCCTCCTGCCCTGCCTGACCTGTGCTACTTGAGCAGTCACTTCACTTCCCAAAGTCCTTAATCAGTCCCCACACGAGATGCCAGCACTGAGACATCAGTGCTGGGCCAGGACCTTTAGTACAGATGCCACCAGAGAGACACCAATGACAATTAACTACCATTTGTTACATGTTTAAAGGAAGTCTTTTAGCTGCTTGAAAAGAGAGTGGGGATTGCTCCAAACACCTAAAAGTCTTTTTTTCTTCAATGTGACAAATGTTGGTTTACCTTGATGGCTGCTGCTACAGAAGCTGTGCCGGTACCAAAGGGTGCAGAGCCACCATAACGGAGATGTAGAAATGTTAGAAACTGTGGCTGAGACTCAGTGTTTGAGGAACTGGCCCAGGCTCCCCCAAACCCACATCTGCAGGAGACCGGGGAAAGGAATAAGCCAAGAAGGAGAGAGGGGTAGGAAGAGAGGTAAATAGGGTGGCACACACACAGGGTGAAGGCTGTGCCAGTGCTCTCCCTCCATCTCTAATTCTGCCCCTTAAGGTAACTGTCAGTAATTCCCAAAGCTGGAAGATCAAACCTTTTCCAGGTTTACTGTTCTCTAAGCTATTCCTTCTCACAGCAGTGAAATAATTTTTATGTTCTGTCCCCTTAGACCAGACATACCTTGCAGCATCGAAACACCCAAGAGATCTTTGCATATTTATTTTTCTGTCTTAGAAAAACCTGCACATAGTGAAAAACATTTTGAAGACATCTTGCTAGCAATAATTTCATCACTCTCCACCCACAATCTATTGAGTCTGAACATTTGCTTCCTCTGAGCCACCTTGTTGCCTCTAAACCTATTCGTGGACTTCTAAAAATGCTTTTCCTGCATTCTGCAAATCACCAAACTTAGGTTAGGTAGGAGAAATTCTTCCACTGGTAAATGGACTCTGCTGGTTAGTTGTACCCTGGTGTGCTTTTTGTTCGGTTTTTAATCACTTGTTACTCCCACAAACCTACTGTGTTTTGCTTTTTCCCATCTTTATATGCACCAAGTTACTCCTTGGAGATAGTCTGGCTTCCCAAAGTTGGGAGTCTGAAATGTGTATCTTTTACAGAAAATGTAAGCACTTACATGTAAATTGTAACTCTCTGAAGAAACATCTAAAAAATTACCCCTCGCCCACATGCTCACTGTCCCACTGAGCTTTCTCTGTGCTTTAGGAGCTTTAAATATAGGGTGTCCCTTTCCCCCTTCTTAATTTGCTGCTTTATTGGGAGGTTTTGTTCCCTTCCTTTGCAGACAAAGCAGCCTTTTGGAGAATTCAGGATAGCTGAAACATCTCAGCAGGTGTGGTGTGAAACTGGGCTTGCTGTGAACACTGACTTACAACTTTTTTGCTCGGAGGCATCCCACTGAGTCTCTGTTCAGGTGAACAAAATCCCACTTCTGAGAGTGTTACAGGCTGGATCATCAACTGGGAGTCAAAGGCATGGCCCCATTTATTTGAACGGACCTGTGCTAATTCACGTCAATAAAAAAATCTGATCTTAATGGATAATCTGCAGTTAATCCCTGCAATGGGTAAATAACTGTCTGTAAATGCACTCCTTAGGGTGCTTTTTTTCTGTTAATTGGATTTTGTAACTTTTCTGTAGATTTTTTTGGTAGCAAATTAAAATTTATGTGACTAGAAGAAAGAGACATACCTGAGGCTCATTACAGTAAAAGTGAGAGTAGGAGCAACAGAGATGTGTCTTGCTCCTTGCTGATTGCATGAGCCAATGTGGATCACATGAATGAATTCTCCGTATGAAATGTGACTTCTTTGCTGTCCATCACCCTAAAGGCAACTCAGAGTTTTAAATTTTGTCTCTCCATTTCTCTCTTAGTTACTGCTTCAGTTCTTCTCTGCACTGTACTTGGAATGGAGTTTTAAAAAATTATTTCCCAAAGTCGTTTGGTTTTAGAATGATATTAACATTATTGCTAATAGTAACTAAAGTGCAGAGCTTCTTGGGGTTAGTGATTTCATGGCTACGTGCTGGTTATAAATTTCTGGATGGGGTTTAACAAATCATGCCAAGAGAACGAAAGGCAGCCTGTCCTTGACCCTTAATAATGTTCATTTTCCTGAAGACAGTTCTGGTGTCACTAGTCTTGATCTTTTTGCAAAGTAAGTACATCCTTGCTGCTATTTTCTGTCTGCAGAACATCCTTCTTAGAATCAGTTATGTACACTGCAATAATTATTTACTCTTAATTAGTATGGTAGTTTTATTCATGGCTTCCTTTACTGGTCATCTGTTCTATTATTTCAAATCTAGGTCTGGCAAAATTTCTTTGCCTGCAGTTGCTTGAGAGGAAGATTACACAACTAATTGAACTGCCTGGCTCTGGTCCATGGCCTGTAAATGTCCATCTTGCTCAAACAGCTGTACAGAATTTTCCAGACTAGCAGGCTGGTCTGGCATGCAGAGTGAAGCTTTATTCACCCAGAACAATTATCACTAATCCTGAGTGAAAGAAAGGTGAAGACACCTTCTAGTGAAGGATGCTTCAAGAACTGGGAAACTGATTCACTCTTCAGGTGTTTAGTTATCAAACAGAGATCATGTTTTCAAACATACACTGTATGAGTTGATTCATCTAATAGTAATATGGACAATTATTAAAATATCCAAATTATTAAAATATCCAGACAATTACAAAATTAGGGCAGGAAGCTGAACCTGATAACTGACACAATGCCTGGTGTTCAGCTCTGTGTTCCTCCTTAGTCTTACAGACATGGCCAGGGAGAAAGGGAGGGGATGCACATGTTGCAATAATGGAACATCACACTGAAGTGTGTCATTCAAACTCACTTCAGGAAACAGCTCCAGGTATGTAAGGTGCAATAACAAAATAATCACATGTAATATTTACTGATGTTGAAAGACTTAAATGCATAGAATTTGCAATTCTGCATGGCATAACAGAAAATAAACAAAAATATTATGGCAAAGACAGACCCCAGTGGGTGTATTTGTAAAGTTATCTCATACAGCCCTTAGCTGTTAAAACCTGCCATCCTTTCTAATCCCCTCGGGCACTTAGGTCAGAGGAGTTCTTGCTAAATTCACACAGTTTTTGTCCTGTGTTTATCTCCTGGCCAATTTTATATTCTGTGAGCGCCTCCTCCCCCTGCTGCCCACCCTGGGCACTCTCCAGGCTGTCTCCCACACCTGTACCCTCACCCCTTGGTGCTGTTTGGCCCTTCCTGAAGTGCCACAGATGTCACTGCTGGGCCGAGCCGTGCCCTGTGCGGGGTCTGTGGCAGAGCTGGGGGGAACTGTCCGTGTCTGGCACAGAGGGAACTCCACAGCCAGTGCCCAGACATGAACACCAGGCAGCAGGAGCTCTGGGCTGTGCTCTGGAGTCTGTCTCTGGAGGATTTTGGAATCACCAGCTGTGGTGAGGGAGCCCTGGCAAGCATGCCTCATCTTCCTGATGCCAGCAGGGCCAGGTGAGCACCAGGAGCTCTTGTCAGGGGCCCTCAGGTGTGCATGGGTGTGGGTTCACAGCTCAGTGTGGAGTGATGAGGCTGGGAAAACCATCGGATCAGCTCTGTTATTTTACTCTGTCCCCACAATGGAATGTCTTACCTTGTGTCTTTCCATAACCTTGTCCTCCAGTTGTCACTTCCCATGGGTTCTCACGGACACAGTGCTTTGCTGTTGCCCAAGTGACACGAAGTGGCTCTCAGGGAGCTGCCAAAATAATGGCCTTGAAATCATAATCTTTCTAACCTAAGCTCATATTGGTGCTCTTTCATGTTGATCTACTTATGTGGCCTCCAGAGATGGCTTTGACATTGGCTTTGGTTCATCTGGACGTTACAGTGTGCCCTCCACTGATGCCTGCTAAGTTTATCTTACCCCTGGCTTTAGCAGGGATACCATCCCACAGAGCTCACACCCTGTGCTCCAAAACGTGATCGTGTAGACAAGGTCAGAAAAATACTGCAAGGATTTCTAGTTTGGGTACTTGGCCCACGTGTGCTTTTGCAGGCCGGGAGCTGCTCTGCTCCCACACATCCTGCAGTGCCTGGGGTGTGGAGCAGTTTCACTGGAAACACCTCCTGGTGTCTGGAGTTGGCAGGTTCTTTGGAAAACCTGAGAATTCCCAGCACCTCTTGCTGTGCTGCTGACAGCAGCGTCTTTGCTTGGCTTGGGCAGGGGTTGGGTTGGGCTTGTCCCTGTGCTGGGAAGATTTTAAGGCTCGGGCTGAAAGCTGCAGGTTGAGAGGTTGGCTCTGTCCTTAAACCACCAGCCTGAGCCTGGGTTTGGTCCATAACACCTCAGTGGGTTAAGCTGCTTGCAGGGAAATAGGAGGAAAGGTGCTGCCTCCACTCCCTCACCAGCAATCCAGCCTGAGCTTCCAAGGGCAGAGGCAAAAGGGTGATGGATTTCTGTCTGACTGTCTGGGCAGAGCCCTGTGTCTAAAATCTTGCCTTTTTGGAACAGCAGACAAGGTCTTTTTGTCTGCTGTGTTCTCTGATTTGAAATTGTGTGCACTGAATTTTAAAATTCAAAACCTTTCTCGTCCTTTCTTGCAGGGCATGGTGTTGTCTTGCAAGTCAAGCCTGAGGTGACTGAATGTGATAGCATTTTGTAATTTTTGATGGAATAGGTATACTCTGAAAGCAAAACAAACCAATGGCTCCATGTTCCCTGCATCATGGCTTTCCGAGGAAGAGACCTTGACGTCTCTGTACAAACACAGCAACCTCTTACTTCACTAAAAATTTTTTAAGATATAAAATGGGGAGCTAAAGAATCTGAAATATAAAGCATTGAATACAAAATAATTTAGCAATAATATGTGTAGTCTTTTTTACCAAGGAAGAATGCATCCATCACATATGGTAGTCTTTCAGATAGTCCTAGCAGTAGTATAAACTGCTCTTCTGCATAATAAAGCAAGTGAACTCAAACGGCCAAAGTTGCTGTTTCTCCAAAAATTATCTTTCTTGAAAATGACATAAAACAGACATATAGAATATAACAGGGAAAAAAAATCCTTGTCTAGAGGTAATTCTTGCTTGCAGCCTGACAGCTGAAGAATTTCAGTGACAGAAGATACCCTGAGCCACTCTGAGGCTGCAAATCTGCATGAGAGCCGGGCTGCTTTAAACTGCTGCTGTTGGAGCTTCTCTGCTGGCCCTCAGCTCCCAAAGCCACTGGCTTAGCAGCCTAAGCCAGGTTCTCTTTGGAGAAAAGGGATAACAGAAAGAAGAACAGTTTACAGAAGATAAAGGATACTTATAAGGGAGAGGACACTATCAGGAATTAAAAATTTTGCCTGGTGGTATGTAGGTTGCTCAAGCTGATGGAGATAGTATTTCAGATTATTTCATCTTTGCTTCTGTGTCTGGTCAGGATTTCTTCAAATGTGAGGTTGATGAGATCTGGGTGGTGTCCCACTATCTCGGGAGCCCTTGAGGAAGTCAAGTCAGGAGAAGCAGCAAATTGTTTTGAGTTCTTCTTTATATGGGTGCCTAACAAAAACTGAACATAGCTACCCCAAAGGGATTGGTAAATAACTAACTACGACATCTAAATATTTTTTAAGGATCTGTTTTTAATCTTGGCATATCATCTTTGTTTCACTGATTTTCTAGTTGATTCTCCTTTTGTTTTTTACTCATGATCAGCACATCCTTCTTGGTAATATTTATTTATTTGCATAAATTTAGACCAAATAATATTTTTGTAGTAGTAAAAATTTGACATTTTTATCATCACTGGTAGCTGACCCTTTTTGTGACCTTTTTCTGTGCAAGAGCAGTGTTGTTCAAGATCCCTTGAGCCCCAGTTGTGAAACTTTCCAAAGAGTAAAATTATGACCTCGCTGAAGCCAGTGGGAAAACACCTTCTTCAGTGATGGAGATAAAAGAATACTTTTGGGGGAAATGCTGGACATCCATAAATGTAAGTGCATATATTATGTCTCTTTTTATACATCACTTTTAGATCTAAGATGCTCTCCACTACAAGAGGCTACAATACCTGTTATGTTCTCCTGGGGTTTCTCCCTTTCCATCTCCCATCACAGTGCCTTTTAGTAAGTTTTGGGATCTATGGAAATTTCTGACTCCTGGAAGTGCTTTTACTTTTAATTTAAGACTTAGAAGTCTTGAATTTCTTACTCTTTGTAATGTATTGTGCAGAGGCACCATATGAATTTTCAGGCACTCCATAATAAACACAAACCTGTACTTACACACTGTGGGTTTCATACAAATAAATGAGCATGCACTATTCATTCTGCTACAGTAGGAACACAGCTTTCCTATATTTCTAAGATTTTTTGCAAAATTTCATGATGGCCTTAATTATTCAGCACCTATTATGAGCCTCCAAGATGGGACTGAGAGCCGTGTTTCCTAGAAATGAAACATGGAAGTGTTCTCCAAGTTATTTTAATGCTAATTCTTGTTCACTTTTTCAGAGCCTGAGCTTTGAACACCACAACTGTGAAAAGACCAGACCGAACTGGGAAATGCATTTTGGCCATAGAGATGAAATTGTGAATTGGCATTTAATTGTGGGAAGTGATTCTGTAGTAGGTCGTTTTAGATCTTTCAATTGGTGTGAGTCAGTGAGCTTTTATGGCAACAAAATTGCACAGTAGGCTTTAATTGTGCATAATTATTGCACTGCATGGTGCAGAGTACTATACTGTAGGCATTCAGCTGCGTTCTGTTCAATGTTTTTATTGAACTCTCTGAAGAAGTGTACCTGATGGTATTTGATATATGTTTGTTTAATGCGCTTTTGCTTTTTTTTTTTGTCTTAGGAAAGAGAAAATAATAATAATAGAATAGTTTTCCTCCCTCCCCGCCATTTACCAGATGACTAATTATACTGCATGAGATACCTGTGGGTATCTGCTAAAATTAACTGGAGTCCTATTTCTGATTTCAGCTGCAAGAGTCTTACAAAACTTCTTTGGGTTTATGAGGATAACTTTAAATAATACAGAATAAGACAGGGTTCAGGTTTTTTACGTCCATCTGCACATTCTGAAGGCTGAATGATACTTGGTAGGCTTTCATCTTGTTACTTCTGTAATCTGCAGCTGTTTCCAATTTGATTATTTTTCTTCCTTGAGTGTTTTATGTCTGCTGAATCTGACAAATGCACCCACCTACAACACAGCCTGTGCTTCGGGATTAGGAAGAATTTATTTCCTCCTCTATAAGTAAGTAAAACATTTTTATCACTATGGGCCTAGTGATTTGTGAAATCCTGTTGTACTTTCTTATTTCTCCTGCTAAGCTTTTAAGTTGTCAGCAGTGATCTGATTGTTTCCCATCATTTCACCAACAATGCAGCCCAGGCCAGCACTCTTGTTGCTCTCATCAA
The DNA here is from genome assembly GCA_013397775.1 of Eulacestoma nigropectus. NCBI lineage: Eukaryota > Metazoa > Chordata > Aves > Passeriformes > Eulacestoma > Eulacestoma nigropectus. The sequence goes on along the minus strand of VZTE01006447.1, from coordinate 1,409,540 downwards.
TTCAGTATCACAGCTTTCAGTCATCCAAAGCTCTTTATGATGTTTCTGGGATGTGACATTTCTGTGGAAAAACAGCTTTGGGTTCGGGGCTTGGGTTTTTTGGGGGATGAAAAAATAGAGTCTGATATTGTTGTCATTATTCTAGCACAAGATTCTGTAGTTCCCTTGTTTTTCCAGGGATGAAAGTACTGTATAACAAACAGTAACTCTGGCAGATCTTTCTGCTATCTGTGTTGATGAACTTGCCATTGCTATAATGTAGATAACAAACCCCACAATAACCCTCTCTCCTGTTAGCATTTTCCAGCACATCAACATCTGTAGCTGGCCTCAGAGAACAAACGCCAGGAAGAATGAATTTTGATTGCACCACTGCAAAGCCTTTTATTGCTCTTGTTTGTGTAGTAAAAGTGAAGTAGCAGGAAGAAATGTCATTTTTTTTTTTCTCAATAACTATTCTGTATGATTCCAAGATGATCTGAAGAATATTGTTACAGGTGGGGTTAAACCAGGCAGGGATTTTTTCCCTCTTCCAGACTATTTACTACAGTTGTATGTGGTGATCTATATAATTCACAAAGAACGTGAAAATTTCTCCAACAGCTTTACAGCTCTTTTCATAGGAGTGTGCATTCGGGAACAAAGCAAGATCACTGGCATCCCACTTACCCTGAATTTTACCAGGGAGGTGAACTTTCATCATTTCTGCTTCACTGCTTATATCAGTGGGAAATAACTGTACAAACACCATGTCCTGTCTGACACCTGCCTTCCTATAGTGCTCTCAGCCCAGAGGGCAGAGAACAGACACCTTTGTGGGAGGTGAGGGGTTCCTGTTCACAGGAACTGTGAAAAGAAACATTTAAACACGTTTTAAGACCTTTCTCTTCTTTTTAGGCACTATCCGTTAGGTGGGGTCTGACCCTTAGTTAAATAAGGTCATTTTACAACATGGAAGGTTTAAATGTTTGTTTACTTCAAAAGCCAATTGCACTTCCAGAGACAATCAAGTCTTTGATAATGTGCCATAGAACTGCACCAACTCTGATGCTTCAGTCTGATTTTTGGTTTAGTTTTGTTCTGTTTTGTTGGTGGGTTTTTTCTGGTGGTTTTTTGGGTTTTTTTTTGTGAGAGGGGGTTTTTTGGTTTAGAGGCTGTTATTTTAAATTTTCTTTGTTTTCCTTGCTTTGGTTTTGAAGGAGCAGGAGGAAGAATGAACTACAATAAAAGGGAAGCAATTTTTACTGATTGTCTTACCGCCTTAAATGACAATTTGGACGTAGTCCCAGATTGTACATCTGCCCCTCTAATGTACATCTGAAATGATATTAATACCAAACCAGACATCTGTGTGCTAGATGTGTTCAGCTGCTTGGGAGTGTGGTGCTGCTGCTGCTGCATCTGCAGGGAACAGCCTGAGCTTCCTCCTGTGCTCAGCAAGGAAAGAGACAGCGAGAGGAAAGAGCAGCCCTCGTGCCCGGGCTCTCCACTCACTTCAGAAAGCTCTGAAATCGGCGTTTCACCCTTCACTGTCCATCCTGCTTTCTCTGTAGTGCTCCCTAGCTCACATCTAGAGTCAGGTTATGCTTTGGAATTACACAGGCAATGAAAGAGAAGTTTTCTCAGTGTGTTGTTAACTGGACAGATGCCAGCACCGAGGTCCTGACGGGATGGGTGAGGGCAGTTTTTCCGTGCAGGGCTGAAGCCTGAAATGGAGAAAACTGCGGTGCCCTGGCTGCACCAGCTACTCAGGCCTACTCCTCTCACTGTTCTTACAGTTAATAATTTAATTAATTAATTAATTAAACACTTGCAGCCTTTCAAAGAGAGCTGAAGCTTTTTTGCAGCTTAGGTGAAGTTACAGGCCAGGGTAGGATAGTGAAAAGGTCAGGACAGGGAAAAGGTTTTACCATCTTTTTTTATTCATATAAACATATTTATATTTTTGTATTTTGCTAATACTTCTAAGTTTAAACTAGTCCCAGAGTGGAAAGACCCATTTACACTTGACATCTTTTGTGAGAGAGCTTCATGTACAATGTAGGAAGAAGACTGATATTCAATAGGTCCCTTCTTCCAGGTTTCTTTTCCAAAGACTTCATTTATAGGTTGCCAGGTAACCATAAGTCTTTGACTTTTAAATAATACTTCATGGAAGTACAAAAAGCAAGATTTTTTTTCCAGAGCTGAAATGGCAAGAGCTATCTGAAATGAACAGTAGCCTCAGCAAATGTGTACAGAGCTGACCACTGATGCACACACACAAAAATGTGGAAAAAGCTGTTTGCTAAACTCTTCTGTGGCTCTGTGGATCCAATCCCAAGCACAGACAGTGTGTATTCTCCTAGCTGGTTATTAAATTGAATCTGCTTATTCTTACTTAAGGTCATACTGCAGCTCAATAGGTAAATAATATTCTTCATCTCCTCCAGGAAAAGCAGGTGTCTGCTGCTCCCAGTCTGCTTCTGCTGCTCCTCTGAGCTGGCTACAGTTTCTGCAATGTGGGAGAGAGGGATAAAAAAGATAAGGGTAATTAAAATTGTCAGCATTAACATAAGAAGCCAAATGTCCCTAGAGGACAGTTCCAGCTCTTCCTTCCTCCTTCTGCTTTAATCTGAGAAGAAGCTGAATGCTGTGGAATACCCAGGATCCCTCATGGAGCTGGAAGAAAGAGCTTAGGAGTGGGTCCACCAGTTTTTCAGCCCAGGACAAGGCTACGGCTCAGTCACCACTTAGGTCAGGTACCTTTTTCTAAGGATCTGACAGGGTATAAACCGGAGTTAAACGCTCATTACTGCCCTGTGCTAACCAGCACCAGTGATTTTGGTTTAATCCCATGTAACTAAAGCACCCCAGTCCTGACTGTGGGGCAGGAGAGCCCAGGCTGGGAGTGGAGCCTGGGGAACAGAGTGGATCTCAAAAGTTGTTGGTGCTGCTAAAGGTGGAATTGACTTTCACAGCAGTTAAAGGAAGCTGTGGCTTAAGAGCAAGAAGGTCGTTGCTCCAACACTCCTCCTGCCCTGGCTGGCTTCGTGGTGAATCTTGCACAAGAGCAGCTTTCCAGCTGTGTCTTGCTGCAGCGAGTCCAAGGGGCAGGTGATTGCCTCAGGTGATTGCCTCTAGTTCTTGCCTCTCTGATGCTTAGTGACAGGGCAGGAGTTCCAGCACAGCCCTGCTGGCAGGGAGCTGCCTGAGGCCAGGAGCTTGTTTCACACGGTTTGCCGTTTGTCCCAGTGTGGCAAGGAATTTCAGTTCTTACATGCTGAGATTTGAGTCTAAAATCTCCACACAATAACAACTTTCATTTCCCCTTAAAGGCTGGCTTTTGAAAATTTTCTTTTTCACAGTATTTTTACCTCTGAGGTCATTGTGGAATATCTTACTCAAACATTCAAGCCAAATCAATGCTATTTCCAGACCTTCATCATGGCAGCAATGCATTAGAACAACTTAATAAATTGTTTATATCAATGTCTGAAGTTCACAGTAATCTGAGAGTGTGCAATGACATCTGTAGGATAAATTGTACAGCTCAGCACTGAAACATGACCATAGTACAAAGTATATTGTTCGGAAATCTACTGTCAGACAAGAAATCCAGCTTTGCAATTTTTGCTTCAGAATTCATACCAACACTTCTTTATCATAAATGAAATACTTACATGCCATCCTTTTGGGCATTACAGAATACTTCAGGATCAGAACTGGTGCTGAAAACACAGCCTGTGTACCACTAAAATGAGGCAGATTTTTCCTAGCAGTGTGCTTATGTTAACTTTTCTGATAAGGTAAAACTGATAAGACATTTATTGTGTGACTTGCTAAGTCTGTGATTCTGATGAAGCGCTCTGGAATTGCAGCATAAAGACTGCGGGTTTATTTCAGCAGAACACGAAAGTCTTAATACTTTATTGCTGCAAAAGCAAACAATTGTCCTTAAGAACAGCCTAAGCCAGAACAACAGAGCTCAGAGAGGAATCCTTCCACACAGAGTTACTGCAGTTCTTGGGTAGAAGGTTACCCACTTGAACCTCAGAATATGTTTATTTCTACGTATGTTACTAAACTAGGAGGACTTCAGTAACATAAAGTAGAAATCTGGCATGTGCAGCCTGCATTTCTCTCTTTGCATTCCCACCAAAACCCAGTAAAACAGATTCACACCTGCCCAAGTACCAAAAAGCCTTCAGCACAGCTAATGCACCAGTTTGCTCAAAATGCGAATAGAAGTGACCCACCTTTTCCACACACTGGCTCCCTACTGTTAGGTCAGGAATAGTAAGGAGATGTGGGGGAGCTGGAAAGCTCACTTCAGCAGTTTTTTTCATCCATAATTCAGTTGAGGCTGGACCCAAACCTGCTGAAGAACTATTGCAGTTGACTGAAGTAGGATTGTAGTATCCAGCCATTTACTATGCAGACAGAGAAAAACAGAGCTTAGAAATTAAATACAGCCACATGATGGCATGGAATACTGCAGTCAAATTACAGCCTAATCCTTCAGACCCCACTCAAGTGTTAGGCTGTTTCCAGGTGAAGACAGCAAAATCGTCTGTAGTGATTCAGAAATGTTCAGTGAAGTTTCTTGGTTGATACCACAGCAGGAAGACTTAAACAAGTTTGAAGCAGCAGACTTGGGTGTCTTGCACTCTACAAAACTGAAAAGAGGATTTTTAAAACGGCATCTCTGGCCTTGTGATGCTCTTTTAAAATCATGAAATGTGAGGTAAAATAGCTAATGTAATAGCATTTTCCAAAGATTTAAAAAACTTGACATGGGTGAGAAACTATACTCTTATCCTCAACGTTGGTAAAATAATGGAAAAGTTAATAAGGGATTTAAATGATAGAGATTCAAAGGACAGAAATATAATAAATGTTAATCAGCACAGTTTTTCTGAAAAATACAGCTTATGCAGCAAACCTGATTTTGAATGAGATTATAAATGTGTTGATAATGGCTGTTGCGTAGATATTGATAATATTTTTCTTATATTCTGATGAAAAATTTTGCATTCTGCAGCTTCAGTGAAACATGCATTAAAAATGAGCTAGCAAGATCTCAAAAATGAGATATCATTGGCAATTATTACAGAACTCCTAAAGTGCTCCAGGGAGGTTGGTTGGGGGAACATTAAACAAAATGTAGCAGATCGACTGATCAGCTCAGGCTAATCATGGGCTGGAGCTGGGCATCGCCTCTGGGAAACAGAAAAACTTGGATGTATTTCAAACGGTTCACACAGCATCTGAAACTACTGAACATTTTCATCAATGATCCAGCTGCAAGTCCATGGATCAAAGCCTGGGGCAGTGGTCAGCATGAGGGCAAGGGTATCTCAGCTTGCTCTGTAGTTTATTTGATAAATCTGAGCCCGTGCACAAAATGCAGCCAAGAGACAACCTGAAAGGCATGCTTCTGCAGAAGGGAGAATTCCCTGGAAAACAGCAGCTTGGAAGATGTTTTAGGAGATTAATTGAAATTCAATGCAATTTGCCAAAGTTATACTGTGGCAGAAAGGAGGAGGAGGAGGAAGAAAGAAGTGCTAGCTGAGAAACAGCTGATGGGGCTGGGGAGGTATGTCCCAGGTGTACCGTCCTGCTGAGGCTGAAGGCAGTAATGCTTTTCATGGGAAACCCTGACCTGAGAGGTGTAAAAAAGCTGGATTCCAGGTAGAAAACAAACAAACATGACCAGGGCCAGATATCTTGGCATAAGGAAGAAATAATCATGAAGACCACACACAGGTGACAATAAATGGGTGACTGGAAGAGACTGTAAGTCCTTTCTCAAGGGCTGTTGGACTTAAATTAAAGCCACAACAAGAACTAGAGTCTGGAGGCAGAAATCAAACCAGCACAAATAAGAAACTGTACTCACACTTTAAGGAACGACAAAAAGAAATGATGGTGCCTCCCTCTCTTGAGGTCTCAGGGTGAAGGAGGGTACAGGTATCTCAGCCAAACAGAAGCTGATGTGCTCACTGCGGGGGGACTGGGTGATTGTCATGGAATCCGACCAGCCTGTTCCCTTCTGGTCTTCAATGTAATGAACCTACAAGTGAAAAAGCACAGTATTTATTGAAGGCAGTTAAATTTTGCCTAAAGAAGTTCTGCAGCATAATTCCAGGTTTTTGAAAATTGAACAAAGTTCTTGGTTCTGAATACAAATCTTGCCTTACAGTGTTGCTGTTTGCACACATCACAGAGTTCTTGAGCTATTTAATCCTCATTAGTGAAGCATTATTAATCCACAACACTGAAGGACAGGAGGTATAATTTAGAGAAATCCTTATGGAAAGGATCTCATAGGAGATAAAAAGGAATTAAAGTGTTTCCATGGACTAGTAATACAAATCATGGCATTCTAATGTAGTTATTCTATTAATGTCATAAATCTAAAATTCTGCACAAGAGTTTTTGGTTCCTATGGGTGCTATAAGGTTAGGGAATAATTTTCATTTCTAACCTGTGTTATATCTAACCCTGGTCTGTGGGATTCCCACCTTGTTTGCTCCTTAAGGCTTTCCAGTTGTGTAATGCGTTAGAGAACCACTGAACTGTTCAGCTCACTATCTTGGGATTGTTTTCTTTTATACTCACTACCAGTCTAACCTGTCAAAAACAATTATTAAGCAATTTGTAACATATTAGAGATGTAACATGGTCTCAAAAAGTGTATGACTGAAAAAAAGAGCAACGACTTGCTGGAGCTTGCATACTTGTAGGAATCCATGTTAACTTGTTTCCCAAGGGTTAGACTACTTGAAAATATTTTGGAAGGTTAGAATAGTCAGGAATTATCAATCTGGATAAATGGGGGAAGGGCTTTACAGCTACCTGCTCAGGGAGAGAGGGAAATCTCCCTGCTCACGGAAGGTGCTTCCTATGTTTCACGCATTGTGAAGACGAGCAGCTCCCAGGGACACATCCCAAGTTCCCTGGGAAGAACGTGACATCCCTCGCTTTGAGAAGCTGGATCTGTCATTTCTCACAGCTTCCATGTGAGAGATGCAATGCCTTGGAAACAGCAGCCTCCATGAGCGATGCTGCAATCAAAGTGGGAATGAAACAATGGCGCTTGACGCAGCAGAGGCACAGAAAGGGGACGGGCGTGATACTCTATTCCAAAACATTTCAGTGTGGGAGGCAAATTATCTCTGCCAGTAACAAAGGGAGCAAATGAAAGAGCTTGTGTTTTCACTTAACAAAGCAAAATGGCTATTTTGACCACATCTAGTGGTTCTTCAGCTCCTTCTCACTGAATTCACCACATAGTGGAGTTAAAGACATAAAGTACTTAGGTTTAAGACAGACATTTTTTTTTGCAGCAGCACTGCATAACTTCCAGAACAGCAGTCCCCAGTCTGGGGCTTCCTAAAAATCTCTGCAGTCAGGCTTGACCTCAGTGTTGATAGTAGGAGACTTTGCTAATTCAGGGCCAAAAGAGGAGCGGGAAACCTCAGCAGGCAGGAGTCTCTCACCGCAAGGCTGCAGAGCCTGATCTAAATGAGAGAACAATTATCCTCTGCCATTCACCAATCCTCAGACCTGTCTCTTTATTTGCTCCCTTCTTACTTCCTTTCCTTTGCCAAGCTGTCTATATATAGCCCACGTAGGAGAATAGGATGTTCACGAACCTGCAGTACCCTGCCCACTCCAGGCCTCCTGTGTGGAAAAGTGCCCTTTGGCTCTGTCTCTCTAAGCATGTTCTTGGGTACAGGTCCTCCATCAAGAATTTATTTTGGAGATGAGTGCTAGAAATTGGAGTGGGGTCTAAGTCTTGCACAGCCTCCAGAGCCACAGTGGAGCTGCAGAGTCCCCGAGTCAGTCATCCACCTGCAGAGTTCCCTACAAGTCTCACACAGAGTTTGCAAATGCATTTTTAAACTTAGCTCACGTGTAGACAAAACCCAAGACCAACTCTGAATCTTGCAAACACTTACACATAAAACATTTTCTAGGAGACCTTCCTGACTTATCATCCCTTTAGGATTTTGGTTGATGTTTGACAGTTCCAGGTTTCTTTTTCGCCCTAGAGAGCCTTTTCTTCCTGTAAGTAGTACACAAGTCTGAGTTAAAACTTTGTATTTTAACAAATTCAACAAGTTTGTTCTTTCTGGGTAGCATCTGGAGAGACTATCTTTCTAGGATCGTGTTTCTAGATAATTTCTATTCTGTACCAAATGTTTATTTAGGAGCAAATCAGGCAAGTCCCTTCTGGAAGAGCTATTTCCTTTGACCTAGACCCGAGTCCTTTATTCATCTGAATGGATGTCCTGTGACACTAATGACTCTTGAGCAGTCTGTATTGCTTGCTGGTTTCTGCACGCAGTGATTCTTCCTGATGGCTCTTAAGTCAAAGAGAAGTTAAGACTGGGAGCTACAATAACAAAGAAAAGACACCCAACAGTTGGGCAATCAAAGTAACATTCACAAAATGAGCCCAGTACGTCAGCTGATGCACACACAAAGATTTTTACACACTGTCTCCACGCTGTTTGTGCTGGGAGGCCTTTGTGTCAACAGAGAAAAGAGAGACTCCTGGGGCAGCAGGAATATTTTACACGTCTTCTTTAGGACGGCACCAATCAAGTCTTGGTTCCAGTGAGGAAGATCTTCACTGCCAACAGGCAATCCTGGGGTGACAGTGTCAGATGCCAAGACAGGCCTTGTGGCAGCAGGTTGGCATTTCCAGCTGTTTGAAGCATATGTTTTCTTAGTAGGAAGAGTATGCCACGGAACAAAGATAGAAACTATTGTCAGGAGGGGTGGGGATGAGGGGGAGAGAATTAGAGATTCAGAGAGCGAAGAGAAAAAAAGGCTTAACTAAAATATTTTCACATTAACTTTATATAATTCATGCTTCAAAATTTATATAAAAGCATTCGGTTTGCTAAAGACAAAGGAATTTTTGTATTTTTCCAAAACAGAAGAGCTCTACTTACCTGGTATGTGAAGGCATAGCGATTTATTGATCACAGGTATGTTCTGACAGGTGGTCCTGCTGTGCTTAAACAACCACTTGCACAGAATGCAGTGCCACATAAACACAGGTGAAATAAACAGTTTGGGATATCATTTCCTATTTATCTCCCTGTTTGGTTTCAGGATTTAGATCTGTAAGGCAGTGACCAGCCACTTCCCACATCATTGTTTAATATGTTTAATAATTTCAGAAATAAAGGAAGTTACACAGATAGAGTGAGCATAAGTGCATGCCCAAAGCAATTGAGGAACCACACACACTGTGCAGGGCCATCAGAAATAAGCACTGCAAGCAATACAAACCCTAACTCGGAGGTGAAGTGTGTGCTCTAAATTTAGAGCAGCTCACTTGCACGTTTGTTTGTTTTAAATTTTCCTTGCTTGACTTTCATTTCTCAATATAGTGCTAAATTGCCAAACAGTCCCATCACACTGTTAATATTTGCCTCTGCATTTCAATGACAGCTAAAATGCAGCAAAGAAAAAAATGTAATCCTCCACGAGTCAACATCAAGCTGGTGGTGATAGACCATCCTGGAGCCAAAATCACCTGGTGTTTTTATCTGAGAACAAGAACTGAAGCCCTGCATACTGGCCAGATTTCATCTCTGGCAGAATTTACATGTTTTACTTAGAAACCCACGTGGCACCTTCTAGATGCATAAATTACTGTATAATATTAAATTTCCTGCTGTATCCACAGGTGATTGTTGCTACCTGTTGTAGCCCAGATCACAGCAACAGGTGAAAAACTCTGCTTTTTTTCTTACAAGCTATTTAAAACTGGATTTGTTGACATTTCTGCAAGGGAATGAACTTGGCAAAATGGTAAAATACAAGATCCTTACAGTGGGAAGATGAATATTTTGAATTTTGGTATCATATATGTATTGTGAATGAGAAAGAGCAGGGTGACAGAAGTGCCCTTGCCGTGGTGATGTGCTGCTAGGACTCCTTAGAACTGGGTCAAAAAGCTGTCATTAGTTTGCTTCAGGCTAAACCCCATCAGCTGAGTTCTGAAAAGAGGCAAAATGGTTCTGTAATAGCTCACCTGGGCACGTGAGTGCACGTCTTGACGGTGATAAAATGGCAAGCACAAGAAGCAAGGAGATAATTTTTGCTTTTCCTTCCAATAGTAAGGCTTAACATTTCTATAAAGAGATTTTTCAGGAGACCAGGATTAAGCCATCAACATCTTTTAAGAAGATTCCCTGTTGGTTTGTTAGCAAAAAAAAAAAAAACAAAAGCATGAGCTCTGAACTGCAGTGTTTTGGTACCAGCATGTGACAACCATTTCCATAGATTATTGACATTGCAGATTTTTAAAAAAAATTATGGAGAATTCAGGATGTGAGATGCATTTTTACAGAAGTTCTCTCTGTCTTGTCACTTTCAGCAATTAGCTACATGCAGAGAAAGAAATCTCAAGCTTTTATTCTAGGGCAGTAGCACAGCAGCATCCAAAAGCGTGAACCTCTGTTAAAAGATGAGCTGGAAAAGTACACTGCACAGAAGAGTTTCACTTAAAATATGGCATAAGAAACTGAGTATGCTCTCCAACAGGAGCTTTGGATTGTATTTTGCAGCCATTAACATCTATTTGGACAAGGTGGCCGTTTAGAAGTCACACAGAGAAAAATGGGATTTGATTCAGTGTGCTGGGGATTGTGCCCCAAGGCTCACAGCGGTGATTTGTTGAACCAAATGTTGTGCTTTGATGCCGCTCTGCTTCAGACAGAGGGGAGTCTGATGGATATTTCAGGAGTGGATGAGTTCCATACAGTCGATTTCTGATTATTGGGACCCAGGCTTAGTGTATGTGTTTGTTTTGGTTTTAAGTTACAGCTCCTTTGTCAGGCCTGGGATATAAAATAGACTCATTTCCTTCGGTGCCTCATTCCGAAAGGATGCAAAAAGGACCCTCTCATTTCAGGGGATTTGCTTTACCTGCATTTTCCAGCCTGTCTAATCAGCTGCTCTCAGTTTGGGACCACAACTGGTGGCCTCTTCTTGGCCTGCTAACACCTGCTGCAGTGTCAAGGGACAGACAAGTGCATCTCTTCCCTCCCTCCAAGAGTGGAACACTAACCCTTTCACTTCTTTGCCAGACAAAGTGCTCTCCCACCTAATCACAGCAAACCACAAAGCTCCTGCTGCGTTTGGCTTACTTCAGACAGCATTGCAATGAAGTGAAGGCTTTAAACAGCTTTAATGTCTTTAATTTACCAGGGAGATCAGACAGCAGGTGGTGTATTGTTCAACAATTCCAGATATGACTGTGTACAATAATTATGTGTTTTGGTGCTGTACTTGTGTTTTAATTACCATGAATTAACATCAGTTACAAGCACCAGAGCAGCCAGTGAAGACCTGTGTAAGTGCATTTCTTGCTCAGCACTCTGAATGCTGCAGGTCGTGTGATGAACTTAGCAGGAATCCAGTGTATTGGTGAGGAGGCTCAGGTGTTGCACAGATTTTCTGTATCTTGGATAAACCATTTAGTCTCACTGTCCTCAGTTTCTTCTCATGTTGCTTGCCAATTTGTAAAATACACTGCAAGTAGAGAAGTGCTTTCATGCATTTATTTAGACAGAATGATTTGGAGCAGAGATCTTTTTCACTGTGTATCCTGGAAGCACTTTTGAAATCCCTTCTCTATCCTCCAAAAAAAAGCAAACACTCACAATATGATGCTCCAAGAGCATGGCATTACAGCAGGTAACATTGCACATTGCTGAATAAAAGATGGCAGCTTTCCACGTGCCACCCTTGTAGAGGTAATCTAATTCCATTAGAATTCATTATGGATGTTCAGGTTACACAGCAGATCCACTGCCCGGCTTGCATAACCCAGTCTGTCACGGGCCAGAGGAAAAGGAGGCAAGCAGTTAACAGCACAATGGTTGTTAAACTGTTTCACCCAAACCCAAACTCTTAGGAAAATTAATAAGAAATAAATTTCACAAATAACTTGTATTTATTTATATTATTAAGCATCAGAATAATCTTCCAAGGAAGAAAAATATAATTCAAGAAAAACTCACCAGAAGAATACAAACGGATCTTAAGGGTAAAGAGGCTTGTTAGATTCCAGAAAACAGAAAGAAGCCTCAAGTTATCTGAGAGCAGTCTTTAATTATTTAAATTTCTAATGAAAAATAATTTTAAAAGCCAACATGAGCTGTCTTACACAAATTGATTTCTTAAAACATTTAAAATCACTTGGACATTTCACTTCTGTGTGTGTTGCTTCTTCCTTTCATTCCCACAGCACTTTCCCCTCTGCCTGTGCAGATCAGAGTAGCTGCCTCTGCAGAACAGCAATCTCATTTTGTTTACTTTGTGTTTCAAAGAGAATTGAACAAGCCCAGGATTCACTTTCTCTAAACAAATACTGGCAAGACAAAGGTATCACAGCTATTTGGGGACAAGAGGTTCCTTGAGATGTGGAATTGTAAAGACTGGCAAGAAAAAAACAGCCGATGTGTTTTTATCTGAAAAAAAGTTAATCCTTTTCACAGCCTCTTTTTCTTTGCTTTTGAGATAGCTCTCCTTTTTCATTTAGGTTTTGGAGTTTTTAAGCTAAGGGAAGCAAGAAACCAAGATATATTCTTTGTTCCTGTCAAGTAGCTTGAACAGTTTGAGAACAGAAACCAGTCGGAGCACTGTGATTAGCGTAGCCAATTAAGGTTGATTTGCATATTCACAACATAGGTATCGAGAAATAATTCTGCAGAGATAAGGCAAGTGTGGCAGCGCCTGTGTGCCAATCAGAGCAGCCTGGCACGGTGTGTATGGTAACTGAGCAATAACCACGGGGTGATCCTGCACCCCGAGCCAGCCCGATGCAGCAGGGGAGGGAAGGGCGCTGGGAAGGTGGGAGCTGCGATGGCCCTGCACGCTGGAAAAGGTTAAACTGCAACCCACTCACCCCAGTGCAACAGCATCTGCCCAATGAGTTTGTTTTTCCAACATTCATTCCGGCTACGGTTCGTGCTACCTGCCACCTTTGGGGGCCCAGCCTCATCGGGAGTTTGGGAGACCTGGCTTTTAATGAGCAGCTGGCCAAGGGCTGAGTGCCTTGCAGCCCTCCTGCCCCCAGCTCAGCCTGGTCCACGGGCACGGCGGGATGCCAGGCCGTGGGTGAGCTTTACAAGGTGCAGAAGCGGAGCTTCATGCAGTGGATGGACGGTACAGCTCTGCTTTCTCCTGCCCCAAAAGGCTTTTCACCAGGGTGTTATCCAAGGACCAGACAAGAAAGCAAACAGCCCTCTGGGAAACCTTGTACACTCTGCTGCATAACAAACTGGGGCGGGGGAGCGCAGCAGCTTTATTATATCTGAAGGTAAAAAATCACCTCATGCACTACAGCAACAACGATCTGTGCTCCGTCTCCGTGATTCTCTGGCTCCCACCTCTTGTCATCTCTTACCAACAGCTGCATCACTACAAACATTTGAGTGAGCATGGACTGGCCAAGTGAGTGGCGCACAGTGCCAGCTGCACCCCGTGCCCATGGAATCTGCATCCTCAGGAGGCTCTGCTTTCTTACCAAGGGGATAAGTGATTGGCAGCGTGCAGCATCCATGTGTGCTGATTTTAGAAAGAAATACAGTGGTTTCTATCCCTAATGCTCTTGCCTCCTCCTTGGTGCTGGCAGCTGAAGTCACGGTGTGCAACTGCAACAAATTGGGTCAGGAGGGACTCCGTGGAGTGTTCTCCCAGGTGCAACTGCACAGGCCACATTCACTTTCTAAACTGCTACAGGAAAGGCAACAACACAGAAATTAACTCATGGTATTCACTGCTACAAGATACAACGGAAAACTTAATGAAATCCATAAGGTGGGACCATTACAGAAATCCGAAATTTACAAACTGGTATCACATCCACCAGGGTGGAGACTATGAGCTCTCAGCCTCCATGCCACAAAGAGGCATTAAGCACATTTATTTGTGGAGAAATGTCTCTCTCCAGGAAGATGTATCTTTCGATAATCACCCATGATAGGCATTTTACTCTGGAATACTCACTCCTGGTTTATCTAGTCCAGTAACCTATGTAAGATTTTTTTATTTTTAATGGTTTCCGTCTGTGATTATCCACAATTGTCTCTTTCCTTCCTATCCCCTTTATGGCACCAGCTCTTTATTAGAAACTTAATAAACTTTGTGTATGTTCTAAAGATAATATTGAAAATGTAAAATTGTGTTCTGCATTTTATAATTGGTGTGGAAAAAAAGGGGGAGATCTAATTCTATTGGGCCTTCTCTTTTGCTCTCTCTCTCTCTCTCCCTTTTCCCTTTTGATGGTAAGCAGCAAATTTTAATTAGCTTCATTTCCACAATTCAGTCATGCATATGTAATCTTTGTTCACACTTTTATAAAGTAAAATAAAGTGAAAGAAATGGGGTAATAATAGAAAGCTTGTCTGAGCAGAACAAATGTGAATTATCAAACGTAAGGAAAGATGAGTGGGACTACACAGCTTGAAGTTCTGCAATGTTTGAGGTGATTTTGCAGAAACAGAAATGCATAAATAATGCACAGAAACAGGTGCTGATTATCCTGTTTTGGGCATCTTTTGTTCATTATGTACTTGGGCTGCTGAGGTACAGTGATAACCACTGAATGTGAGGAGACTGCCTAATAACAACTTCCTAATGTTTCTCTTTTATCATGAGCTGCAAGTGTCACATGAGCTTGTCTAGTTAATAAAAATCACTTTGTGAACCCACTGTTCTTAAATTTGGTATTGGAGCAGATCACTGTGCTGGGCCTCTCTCTATTACAGCTGCAAAAGCTGTACTGCCGTTTTGCATTGTAATTTAAAGGTTTCCTAATCCATATACGTACCCTCTAATTAAATGTTTCGAGGGGTTACCTTGGGAGCCTTCAGTGCTATGGTTTGAAACTAAAACTAAAGACCACATTAAATTCTTTCCCCCTGGGCTGAGACACAGGAGAGGGAAGAACATTTGCATCCCTGCTAGTCCAGATTATTTGAAAGCATAGGCATGA
Organism: Eulacestoma nigropectus; assembly: GCA_013397775.1. Lineage (NCBI taxonomy): Eukaryota > Metazoa > Chordata > Aves > Passeriformes > Eulacestoma > Eulacestoma nigropectus. Next base: position 1,394,530 of record VZTE01006447.1, on the reverse strand, counting down.
CTGGGATTACTTACTTTGTTATTTCTGTTATCTAAGAAGATGGAATTTTGAAGGGAAATAATCCACGTGTCTAATTTTAGAGCTCATCTTATTTTATAACTTCCAAGAAGCCTCTTTAGAGTCTAATCAGTTATTTAAGAAGCTGCCAGTCCATCAGCAGCTGCTGAAAACCAGAACCTCCTGTTGATGTAAATCAGTCTGTGGCTGCACAAGCTCCATAACCAGCACTGCAGATGCTGAGGTCTTCATTAGAGGAAACGCGTAGCAGTGAAGCATGTGGGCAGTGGCACATACAGCAGTGAAGTCTGAAGCCCAGTGAATGTTAAACTCATGAGGAGATACTTTCTCTTCGGCGCCATTCACACATTCAGCCTGACAACCAAACCACAGCTTTAGGAGAAACACCTCTTCCTGTGACAGGAAGTGAATTTCAGATATGAGGGGCTTGCTTTTTTTTTTTCCCCTTCTCTCAAAATCTGCTGTGCTGCCAGTGACTAAGGATAGCCAAGATTTTGGTTAATGGTTAACAGAGTAGTATGACCACACAGACTCTGACTTCCTTCTGCTGGGGCCAGGACCAAAAGCTGCTTTGCTTGCAGGGGAAGAGGTAAGCGTGGAAAGCAGAGCAGTTCACACCGTGAAGGGCTGGAGAACAGAGGCTTCACCCTGTGGAGAAAGGAGGAGGAAAATCCAAAAAGAGCAAGAGGTGTTCTCCATAAAGAAAGGTAAGAACTGAAACACTTTCCTGTTCGACTGTCTGACTCAGAGGCTGTTGCTCACAAACCAACAAACCCCACAGGTGTGGCTGGTTGAGACACGCTCGTTATACCCGGCTGCTCGGACATGTGCGGCTCGGGGAGAGGAGCAAAGTGAGGAAGGATCTGTTTGCTGTGAACTTGAAAGTTGGAGAGGGCAGGAGAGCAGCTCCTCCACCCCGAGACTGCTCATGGCAGGGAAGACACCCTCTTCAGACTGTTCTGATCTCATTGACCACAGCCACGTCCCAGAGTTTGAGGTGGCTCTCTGGGCCAAGATCACCTTGGCCTTAATCTACGTCTGCATCTTTGTTGCGGGCCTCTTGGGCAACAGCATCACCATCAAGGCCACCAGGATCCTGCAGAGGAAAGGCTACCTGCAGAAGGAGGTCACCGACCACATGGTGAGCCTGGCCTGCTCCGACCTGCTGGTCATCCTGCTGGGCATGCCTATGGAATTCTACAGTGCCATCTGGAACCCCTTTTCTGCCCCCAATGGCAACATTGCCTGCAAGCTCTACTACTTCCTCTTCGAAGCCTGCAGCTATGCCACGGTGCTGCACGTGGCCACGCTCAGCTTTGAGAGGTACGTGGCCATCTGCCACCCCTTCAAGTTCAAGGCTGTGTCTGGACCCCGCACGGTGAAGCTGCTTATCGCCTTTGTCTGGGGCACATCTGTCATAGTGGCTCTGCCCCTGCTCTTTGCCATGGGCACAGAATATCCCCTGGAGATCATCGAGGGCTACCAGAGAACAAGCTCCTGCGTCAAACCTACTCCCAGGCACTACCTTCCTGAGCTGAAGCACAACATGACCATCTGCACCAGCCTCTCCTCCAAGTGGTCTGTGTTTCAAGCCAGCATCTTCAGCGCCTTTGCTGTGTACATCGTCGTGCTGGGATCTGTCACCTTCATGTGCCACAGCATGATGAAAGCCCTGATGATCCACAAGGAAGGGACTGTGGCAGTGAAGGGTAGACTAAGGCACCAGGAGCAGTACCTAAGGAAAAGTGAAAGTTCAGTGGGCAAGAGCTCCAGGAGACAGATCACTTTATTCCTGGGTAAGAGCCATGTCCTACTCTGCCTCCCCTCCCTCCCCTACCCTCTTCCCACATGGAAAGAAAGCCCAGAAACCTCAATTTTTATCTCACCAAGCTCTCCCAAAGGGGGAGCATGGTTTGAAAATGGTACAAAATGAGGGATAATACTTTTGGGTGTGACGATACATTTTAAGAAGCCTGATCTTTCTGTATGTTTTCAGTTCTTTTTGTCATTAGAACAGGTGGGAGGGAAGAAGAAGGAAAAATCCATTTACTGTCTGCTATTTCTGTTTGATTTTATTATATGCCTACGTGCAGCAATATGGGTGACAGGCTGTTGCAGCTTGACCTTTGGGGTAGCAATAGGCAACAGTTGCCTGGATATAAAGTAGCTCTACTTGGATGTTTTCCCACTAAATTACAAATATGAGTGTTTTTAGTAAGGCAGCTGATGGGAGGGAAGACTGTCTTGCAAGATCTCAGGCTTGTCTCTCTCTGAAGGCATTTCCCTGTTAATTCAGGATGCTCCTTGGGGAGTTCTTACTCAGAAGCTGTGGCTGTGTTGCATCTGAGCACTAAGGAAGCTGGACTGGAGAGTTTATTTGGTCTCACAAACTCATGCAGTTGCCCTCTTTGAATTTTTTTTTTCTCTGCTTGTATTTGAAGGCCTGTAACTCTGAAATTATATTTGATTTTGATCTCTCTCGCCACATTTGTAAGACAAGAAACTAATCAAGCTGTCATTTCTCCAACTTGGAATCTTTCTGGGCAGTGATCCATGTAGTCTCCACGTTTGTTAATAGTCTTATAGGCACCCTTAATCATGCCCTGGCTGCATTACTGTTGGTTCCTGTTTAGCTGGGTTGCTTATTATGATGCTGGATATAGTAAATTAACCATCTAAAATAGAAATGCACAGTAGACCCAGTATTTCTGTGTCGCTTTTTGGTGCTCTGACTGATATGGCAGAGAGGGACTTGAAATTCATGGGTCTGCCCACTTCTACAACTTTAAGTAGATTAGATTTTTTATTACTTTTTTCCTCCTTTTAAATTTTTTTTCCTCAGGATTCTCTGCTTCTTCACCTAGTCCTGCTTTTGCCACGGTCTGTGGCAGGCAGTGAAGCTGCCATGAAATGAAGAAATCATCTCCTCTCAGAAGGTGTTGAGAGGCCCCGTGTGTGGTTTATTGAAAGGGCTCTCTGTCCCTCACTCCAGTGACAGTACGGATTTCTGGGGTAGAGGCACAGCAGGGTAGATAAATACACCTCTTGTACAAAGCAGAAAAAGAGATCTGCTCTCCAAGTGCTGCTTGGGGGATCCTTAGGTGTCTGTAGATCTCCCTCCTCTTGTACATTACCCCAGCTTCATTAAAGCCCAGTCTAAGATCCAGATCCTGGCTAGGTTGAGAAGGGAAGTTAAATTGCCATGACTTTTCTTCCCCTTCTTGATTATTCTTCCTGGTGCTCTAGCATGGAATAGGCAGATGCAGTGCTGCTTGCAAAAGTGCTGAATAAATGAAAGCAACTGGTTTGCCCTTTATGATAAGGGAATTTACCACCCAGTGTATCTGACACTTCCTCTGTGCTCTCAGCTTTCTGGAGGCAGGAGATATTTGTGTGAATTCCCTAAAATTATTTCAGTGGCAAGACTCTTAATACAAGTCTTGCTAATTTACTTGGCTTGGGGAATAAATTAATAAACTGAGGGGGAAGAAACTCCGGCTTGCATTTCTGAGAACAATGCAAAGCAATTTAATTTGGAGATTTCATAAGAGTGATGCTTTAGGGCAGTTTTAACCCAGAAGAAATGAACATATAAATTGTTTACAAATCGCTGAATTTAAATGCTGTGATTTAGAAGTCCTCTTTGTTTTTCATTTTTAATAGATGGGTCAAATTAAAACCAATACTTGCACATTCACAGCGTATTTCACTTTTAATGTGAAATGTAAATGACAGTATATAGCATCATGTCTTTGTACATCTAACAGCAATAAAAACAATTTAGCATTTTCTTCTGGTTGTTAAAAGTGATAAGTTCTATAAAATGGAGATTAAAATCATAAATCTTCTGATGATGAGAAAAAGCTAAGTAGAGGATGACACGGGGAGGAACTAATGCTTTTTTAGTGTCACGTTATTGTGTGGCACTCGAGAACAGTCATGGAAATTAATTGTAAATGTTGAAAGTGAAAGATTACTGGCCATTGGGGGTACTGATGCTTGCAGGATGGGCTCTGGTTGGGGGACACCACTGCAGAAATGGGACAGCTGTTATACTTATGAAAACACTTTGCTGATGGCTCCTAGATGAAATTCAAGCTTTTAACAGTATTTAAAACTTCTTAATATGTTTGACCCACCCTGACAGGGATCAATTTAGTCTTTGTGGCTATTTGATCTCATCTTTCCTCTATGGCCGTGAAGGCAGTGACCACCTAAATGGTCACAAGGTGCCACTGGGGACCTCTCACTGCTCCAACACTTGAGCTGAGGACCCTGCACTGTAGCAGAGAGCTCTCAAGAAAGGGTGAGTTTGGAGAACTATGTATCTTATTAGTATAAATATTATAAGTGGGTTGTAGCAAACACAGAAAAGCAATGTAAAGGAAGGATTCTGTAAAAGAGAGCTCCAATAAGTGCAATAACTATAAATTATAAATATTACAAAAAGAACACGCTTCCGTAGCTGAATGTAAGTTAAAAATCTTTAGGAAGTGCTAGCATTGGGAAAGGGGAGCAGTATGGGACAGGCCTCCACACAAGCTGCTGGGGGAAAGCACCACCAGCAGCGCCTGCCCGCTGGCCGTGGCTACACCCTCCTTAATCTGGTCATTGTGCAAAGCCACCTTTGTACAAAAGCAGCCGTGTGGCTTGTCAGCACACTGGATCTGACCCACCTGAGCTTGCACTCTACGACGAAGTGAGTTCTGACCATCCCAGCTGAAAAAGGTGTCGCTTCTAAAGCATCTGTGATGTTTCCCTCGGCAGCTTCAGTTTGAGCTTCTGCTAAAAGCCTTGATCATTTTGCATAAAGCAGCCTCAAGCCTACCACAGTAAAGACATTGAAATAAGAGTCCATTGGTGCTACTACATCCTCTTTCTTTGCATTATACACTTCCAGTTTGCCCTTTGGAGCAGCACTCCTCTGTTCCCACAGCTCCACTGAGCGGGGCTGCTGGGCACGGTGGATGCTTTGCCAGTTGACGTCTGGGCAGCATTTTTCTGTCTCCTGTCCATGGTCATCTGTCCTTCCTGAGATCTTCCATCCAGAAAAGAGAAATATCAAAGTAATCTGGCTGCTGTGGAAGTGTTGGTGGAGGTGCATTAAATCACTGCTGTAGCTGCAGAAGTCAGCAGGAGCCAGAGCTGATGCTGGATCTGCCTAACTGGGGGCCCTGTTGGTACCAGCCCAGCACCATCAGCTCCCCTGGGACGTGTGAGGCAGGAATTTCCCACTGCTCTCTCTTTCTCACCCCTACAGAACTGCAACTTTTCTGCTTTGGGACCCTGTGATGCAGGATGAATTTTGCCAGGACAGCAAATATCCTGCAGCTCCTTCAATAAGCAGGCAAAGGAATTTGTTATAACCTATGGCAGTGCCTCCATCTGAGAAAAGCAGCGTAGTGGTGGTTTTTCAATCTTTTTTTTTGTGGTCTAACACTTAAGTGTGTCAAATACACTGAGTGTCAACCTGAAGGCAGCAGCAGTGGTGGTTTCCTGTGATGTGGTATAGTACAGATAGCTTCAGGTCTGGTCTGCTTTACAGGGCAACAGTAGCCAGAGGCTTTACTGAGACTCTGCTGAGTGCCACAGAATGAAAGAGAGCTCCTGTCTCTAAATAATAATCAAAAAAGAAAATAAAATGGGCAAAAGGGAAGGGCTGGAAAAGCTAGGCAGGAGGAAGTCAGACCTGACTAAGGCCATCCCACTTTTTTGGTGGCTGTTGTTAGAACAATGTCAGGCTAGTCTATAACAACACCAAAGCCTCTGTAAACACCGTGAACAGATGTACCAAGCCATAAGCTGAATCTAGATAAAACCTTGACTCAAAATTTAAAAGGATCTTTTAGAACTTAAGATGGAGCACCATTTTTTTCCCATATACTACTGCTGGCAGTTTAATGCTCTGCTCAGAATAAAGCTATTGTGTGTAGAAATAGCCTTTCCAAAGATCACTAAAGAAGTGTATTTTGTAAGGCACTTGGCAAATGTCAGGAGGCAAATTACTTCAGAATACTTCAAGTAGTTGTGAAAAATACATGGTTGTCATCTGGATATGAGTCAGGCACAGTGTAACTTGACAATGGTAGGACTTCTGTTACAGGAAAATTAGATGCTTCTTCATAGGCTGGAATTTGGCTGGGTTTTTTCCTGACTGAAAAAGGTAAAGGTTAGGGATAGAAAAAAAAATGGAAAGAACAACCTAATTTATGGGATTCCAGAACATAGCTCCAGCCCATGTTCTTTAAACTCAGCTTCATTGACTCCTCTTGGTTCATTTCTTTAATCATTCCATCGAGCTGCCTTTCTTCAGGCACTTTGTTGGAGACGTGTCTGAAGATGAGTACACTGTAGGCTGGATGTGATTTTAATCTCTGTGTTTTGTATGGTGTTTCCATCCATATGTTTTCCTGAGCAGGGCTTTGAATCACACAAGACAAGTAGGAGATTCAGGGCACTGAAATGGGTGGCAGGGGCTGAGCAGGGAACAGGAAACACTTGACCAACAGACCAGGGCCTGGCCACTCAGCTGTATGGGGCATCCACCCTCTGTAACTAGTAAGTTTCTTCTTTTAGGTCCCGCTTCTTGGAAAAATGACCAAAGCAAATGATCTTCCTGCCGGTGTTTGGTAAAATTTGCCTTCCTCTTCTCCGCTAAAGCATTAACCTGGTGTCAACAGCAAAACCAATCAGTGCTGTTGAATGCTGGTAGCACAAAACTGATGCTCAGCTATTCAACAGGTGACAATGGAAAGGCTGCATTGAGGGATGATGGCTTCTCAGGGCAATTGTGGACAAATAATCTCCTCTGAAGAGTGGGGGAACTTCTGTCAGTTTAAAATAAAAACCCCACAGTAAAAGAGACTCAAGGCAAATTTCCAAAATCCAGACCTCTGTATGTTCAAGTTTCCCACACAGCAATTTAAAAAGGATCATAGGGAGAGCCCAGCATAATTTTCCTCCCTATTGTGCAGAAAGCAATTTATCTACTCCTGCTTTTAACTGGACTCATGTAATAGAAGATTGTGCTTTCGGCATAAGTAGACAGTCTTCCTTTCCTCCTACGCTGAGGGATGGCAACACAGCACCAAGAGAAATAGAATCGAAGAATAGGGACTAATTGAGGCCAGCACCCTCAAGGTATTTAAGACTTTTGTAGTTTTAATGGAAAAATCAATGTGTGATTGCACTTTGCATTAGAGTACTTAAAAATTGCTTCAGCATGAAAAGTCTGCAGCTTTGAAAACAACCTCACCCCACAAATACTGTAGTCAGAGGACCAGATTCACCACTAGTGTAATCCACATAATTCTCCATATATGATATCTTGGCAGATATGGTCTCTGGGGACACCTGAGTGCTGTTTTTGCATGAGAAGCCCGTGAGGACAATGAGTGCTTTACTGGTACTTTGTTAAAGTTGTGGCCAGGCTTCTGTCCTTCACCCGATGCCTAGAAGGAAGCTGGTATTTCACCTGGTCTGTAGGGACCTGTAGGTCTTGGTTCTTTTTGTTTCAGCATCTGTGCTGCCCAGAGAATAAGTGCACAGCTGAGATTCCTGAAGTACTTCTGCCCTGTACTTGCAGCTGCCCGAAGTCTTTAAGCCTCATTAAGGACCATTACCCGTGTTCGCCTTGAACTTAATATTATTAATCTCTTCCTCTCTCTCTAAGATGTAGATAATAAACCTAGTGGCCCTTGGTTCTTCTGGCACTCCTAGGTGTATGCTAAGAGAAGGAACTGGGGAAGTGCAGGCAACATCCCTCACTGTGGCAGCATGAGCTAAGGAACAGGCAGGGGAGTGCTGCCTTTGGGAGCTGAGGACTGTCTGTGTCACATCAGCTTCTGAAAAATACACTCTGTATCGTGGCAAACCCTCCATAGGACACATTCCCTTACAAGTAAAAGCCTTGGAAACTCTTTTTTTTCAGAGTGGATAAGAAAGCAGGAAGATTTATTTCTTTCAAAGTGGAGAAACACAGATGTTGCTACAGGTATGAAGTGGATTGAGGGAGACAGCCCTCAGACAAACACAGCAACCCTACATGAGGGAACCCTGTCCCATCAATTTTGGTCTACTGCCCTTATTCTTTGGTCAAGAGACTATTGTCTAAGCATTAATTTCCCAGTTTCCCTCTCTTTTTTTCTTGCTATGTCTTCTGAGCAAGGTGCCATCTCAAATGTGGATTGCTCTTGCAGCTCCTCAGTTTCAGTAGGTAGGAGTCATTTGTAGGAAGTTCACAGATGATTTATTGGAATCTTCACCTGTGAAAGCTAAATGTATTATCTAACCCTCTATTGTTTCATATTCAAATTATACCACATTTCCTATAATTAAATCTTTTGTTTTCCTATCTGATATTGGGGCCATTATCTTTTAACAATGATTGCAAGCCTGTGAATTTTAATGGGGAAGAACTTTAATAATCTGTGCATTTGTTAGTGAAGCCTTCAATGTTGTTATTTATTAATTAATGACACAGAGGGGTCGAGTGCACCCTCAGCACATTTGCAGATGGCACCAAGCTGAGTGGTGAGGTTGACACACCTGAAGGACAGGATGCCATCCAAAGGGACTTGGATAAGTGTCCAAGGCCAGGTTGGAGGGGGCTTGGAACAAACTGGTCTAGTGGAAGGTCTAGCAGGGGCTTGGAGTAAGATAAACCTTATGGTCCCTTCCAACCCAAACCATTCTATGATTATCATACATAACTTCTTGGTTTACATTTGTGTAAGAAACCGAGAACATGCCAACAGCTCAAAGACTATTTTCTTCCCTTTCATTGTTGCAGCTGAGTTCCTAAACCACTGAAGATAAAGTTTTCAACTTCTATTTGGCACAATGTGCAGTTTTTTAGCAGTTTTTTAGCCTTTTTTGAGGGTATCATAAGCACGCTTATGCTGCTTAGGTGAGAAAGCAGTTATCCTTCTGATCCCTGCTGTGCATGGATGAGTAATAGCAAGGTCAGAATGTTATGGATTAAATGAGTCTGCCAAGAACCTTTTAATTGTATGAATTGTGACTTACATGGAAAGGTGAAACTGAGAAAGAGGTCTGGCACCATGATGAGCTAACTTTTCCTTGTTTCCTCTTAAGCTGTCTGTAAGCTTCTCATTGTTGCATTAATTCCCTCTTAAAAGCACCTAGCATTTTTGTTCTTATGAATTTTTAGAATAAGGAATTTAAGTTGAAAGTGCCGATATGAAGTTAGAGTTGGGGATCTGTCAGCAGGTGTATGCTTGTTACAGAAACATGCAGGGAGAGTTCTGTGAGGCTTAGAAAGCACTTGGCAACCACCTGCAAACAGGTGCACATGTGTAACAATTACCAGGAAACGAAACTTTAATCATCAGTACAAAAAAACCAGGCGTGCATTAGAGAAGATATCATTTCTTAGCCATCCATCCTTGTCCTCGGTGTAAATGGCTTTCTTTCCCCATGTTTGATTAGGTAGCATCTGCATAGATGTTCAAGATGTTCTGCTCCAACCTCTAGCTGAACCTCGCAAAAGAGCTCAGCCCCTTTCTGAGGGTAGTGTAAATATTTTGTCCCTGTTCAGGCAGCATTCCTGCAAATCCGCCTTGATTTGCTCCTCCATATATTATTGCCAGCTTGCTTTTTGTTCAGTGTAATGATCGTCTTACACAGCTAAATGAGCAGCCACCTCATGCCCAGTGTTTTATTTTCGTGGTATGTCTGGTATGGTGCTGCTGAAGGTGATTTTGATTTGAAGAAATATTAGAAGACTTTCTTGACTGCTCCTTCATAACCAACTCCCTGGAGTTCCGTACATAGGTATGCCTTCTATTAGATTGCTGTAACTGCAATTATTCTAGTCCTCTTAACATAAGGCACAAAATTCACATTGTGAAACTTGCTGTTGTGGAGGCCAGATGTAAAAATGAGCTCCTAAAGAGGTTAAATGTAGCCTTGAAGGATAGTGCTGCCAAGAACAAGATGTAATTGCCACTCTAGAAAGTCCTGATATTGCTGGGTGCCAAGACCTTGGTGCAAGTAGAACAGGAAAACCCTTCTATGCTTGTTCCTTTTCCTGCAGATGTCTATGTGGGATCATTTCAGAGAGAAATTAATGGGCAGATGAGTCCTAGGTCTGCTCCAGTATGTCTGCTTTTAAGATGAAACTTTCTGTATATGCCAAAACAGGCAAGTAATCTGTCAGCCTTCAGCTAAGTACAGGAACATGAGCTTTTCAAGATAAAACAAAAATTTTGAGTAGACAAGAAAAAAAATTGCTTGAAATGCTCTCCCTCAAATTTTGGCTATTTTTCCCTACACCCCTCTGCTCCCAAAACATAAATTTTTCAGGAAAAGAAAGGTATTCATTTCTGGCTGTGGTACTTACCTCTGTTGTGTGCGTGCCAAAATGTGTCTCATTTGCTAAACTCTAGTATTTGCTGATTTTTTAATTCCTGTGCCTCACATTGTCTCTCTCTCCAATAAAGACAACTTTTGAGCTCCCTGAGTTTGAAAATAAAGCTGACATTTGTCCCATAAAGACACTGAGAATGAAGGTCCTCACCAGCTGAATCTCTTAGTAATGCTTAAGGATATCTATAAAAGAGAGTTCTTGAAACTGCGAAGACTCAACCAAAAATCAGAATAAAATTTTTAAGGTAGCTAAATTTTGCAGTAAGTCAGCAACAGAGTACACAGATATTCAAAGAGTAGATATTCTTTCTTGTGAACACAACTTTTAACATGTCAGAGTTTTAACCATTAGATAAGAACCAGTACAGTGTGGTGAAGGTCAAACAGAAGTCAAAAGCAAGCACGCTGGTGCTTGCCCTTGTCCTTCAGACAGTGAAATTGCTAAAAGCCTTCTGACTTTCTGTCACAGGTTTACTCAACAGACCTTTCTGATTGCTTGAAAGAAATGCTTGTCTAAAATGGGTGAAATGGGTTGTGTCACAGGTGTTCAAAATATGGTATTTAAGGGATCGTTTTGTCTTGAAAGCCAAAATACTTAAGCTCTAGTGCTAGTAATGATGACATCAACCTCTGCCAAAATGTGTAAAAGCATGTATTGGCATTTTCAGGCATACACATACTTTTGAAATCTTGGATGATGATTCTAAAAGGGTAACAGCTACAGAAGTTTAATGGTTTAAAATATATTTGTTTTTAAACTTGAACTTTTGAAAAAATGCAATGTGTAACTACCCGTGTTGAGGCTGGAGGAAAGAAGCTACTAAGGTGACTGGAGAATGGGGAGAGAGATCTTTAACAGAAGCTAAAATGAGGTTGTATTGTTTAATGTGGCAAACTGCAGAGTACAGCTGCCTTTCTCAGTAAGTACAGCGTGGCAGAGGGTGCCAAGGAAAGAGGAAGATCTGGTTTGTACCCTGGTTTGAAAACCTTGCAAAATGGATTCAGAAACAGCCGTATGCAGAGTGACTCTGGGCACAATCAGTCTGATCTCACCGTGCAGTGAGTGAAGCCTGGCACTCTTGCAGTGCGTGTTCAGACACTGCCCAAGGAGCCCAGCCTGTTTAAGTCAGGTTATGTCAAGCAGTTTGCAATTGCCTGCAGCTGCAGGGCAACTCCAGCCTGCACACATCTTCCTCTTCAGCTTAGAGACTTGAGTCTGAAAGTTGTAGTGCCCTTGATTAAGTCCAAATTTAAAGAGCTTTAAATCCATGTTGAGTATAGATTTCCTATTAAAAAACCCAACAAAAGAACAGCGATAGGAGAGCAAAATGAGAGAGGTCTTCTGAAACTGCTGCCTACTGGTCTGGTGGCCACAAAGGGCCATCACCCTCAGCTAGAGCAGTGTCTGTGCCTGTGGAGGTTTGTGGCTGTATCCCTCTTCTTGCCTTCAGTGCTTCTCTTGTGCCCTTTCTTAGAAAATTTTCCCTAGCTGGTGTACTTGGAGGCAGCCTTGGGAGTTCATCGTTAATGTCTGGAGACTGAAGCTTTCCATTGGCTTGATTTCCTCCCCTTTTCCTACCTCCTGCTCACATACATGTCTACTGAATTCTAAAAAGCTTTTTGATAGCGACTTGGAATTCAAATGCCCCCTTTCTATTTGTCTTCTGGTGCAAGCCAACATTTAAATGCATTCTTTTCTATTACTAAGAACATATTGACAATTTAGGAAACATTGTCCTACAGTGCAAACACTCTGGTATTACAAAATATTGCTATGTTCTCTGCATTGATCTCAATGAGAGCATTGGCACGAGAACTAATAGGTCTATAGGGGCCATGAATGAGTACAGACAGAAATGAGAAAATTTCTAATCATGAGAAGGACATGTTCAGGGACAGTTTTCGAAGTGGAGAGCTGGACTGAACTCGTTCAGTTTCTGGGGTACAGAATGTGATAACTTCTGCAAGTCTGTGGTGTGGTTGCCTGTGCTGTGAGTGGAGACGTGTCTCTGGCCATAAAGACAAGGATTCCTCCGGTTTGGAAGGAAAAGGTTGGAAGGAAAAGGTCATGTTTATTGCTCCTTGGTGTGGCCTGTGTGACTCCCTGTCCTCCTTCGGGAGACTGCTGAACTTGCAAGGAAGGTGCAGCAAGCCTAAGCAAGCTAAACATTTTCAGATACCTTTCATTTTCAAATAACTTTTGCCAAAAGGAAACTTTGAGAAAGCTGGCCTGGGACCACACAGGTCTCCCTTGGTGCACATCGAGATCCCTGCCTGCAGGTGGGGGATCCATTTCCCACGTGTTTTGGTCTCTGAATCAAGGGTAAGATATCCCTGTGCTGCTCCTCCTCTTGCTGCCCAGATCCACTCTGCCAGCCTGCCCTGGTGCCCTCCTCCAAGCCCGTGTGGCTGTCAGCCTCCCTGTGCCTGACTGTTCAAAACCCTGCCTCTGAGCCCCTATCTCCAAGAGAGAATTGCTTTAACCTTATCAAATAGAGGTGAAATTTAAAATGACTTAATGTTTATTTGCTGACAGGCAGGAATGTCCTCTAAATTGGCTGTTGCAGCTGGAACACAATGCTGTAGGACCAACTCAAAACCTCTTGCTGGCCTTCAATAAAACAATGTTAAGTTTGAGAAGTGGGGATATTATTTTGGCCCCCCTGGATATCTATGGATAGCATTCTCATTTTGAAGTTTTATACAATGAAGCTATATTTGCTATTTGCATAATTCAAATAGATGAAATCCTCAAACAGGCACAGAAGACTTGATTTCATTAACTTGGGATGCAGCCATCCCCATCTTTCATGCAAATGGAAAATACCTTTCCTGTAAGTATGCTTTAAAGATTCATTTCTTTCTCTAATCAAGTGGTGAAATCCTACCCACGGGAACCAGAACTGATTTCTTTTCCCTTCAGACTGGATATCATAGACCTTATCTGGGTTAAGTTCTGTTGTGGAACATAAGGTTAACCCTTCTGTGTGCTGCCAATCAGCTACATGTGTTCCTGTTTGCTGCTCCAACACGCTGACAATGCACGTGGTGCAGCTGTCCTGCAGATGTAGCCGTCAGCTCAGGAAAGCTCTGCCTCTTGTCAGCAAGGATCTATTTCCACTGAATCCCTGACCTTGAGAGCTCGTTTTTAAATTTCCTCCTGGGCCTTGAATGCTGTAATTGATTACGGTTGTTTTGGTTTTAGTCTTTAACAATCAAGGTGAAGAATTGCTCCTGAATTTGTTAAGATGTCAGGAGGAAGGCAGCTTGCCCACACTGCATGGACAGTGTCAAGGAGCTGCAGTGGGCTCCTGCAAGCCTTCCATGAAACACTGATGTTTCTGGTTGAGAATGGAAATCAGACAGGAATGCTCTGCTCTTGGAGCTGGCACTTGTGCCAGGGACCTCTTGGGGCATGAGACAGCTCCGCTGCATTAATTCAATTTAATAGGCATCGGTGAAAACTTAAAGGTATTTGATGTTGGTGCAAGTAGTCTTAGGGAATAGTCCTTTACATTACATAGTCTGAGCCCTGGCTGGGACTCCTGTCCATGGCAGTGCTTAGGTGAATCCCCCTCTCTCCTTGCTACTGAATTGCCTGCTTATCTTTGTATGCTATTTTCTGGTTCACCTTCTTGGTAATAAAGCTCTGCATTTTATTTTCTATCTTTCAGATATATCACTTTTCACTTGAATTGTCTTATATTAGTTGAAACTGATAGCCTGACCCCTTGGCCACTGTGCTTCATCAAAAGCAGGATGCTCTGCTACGTTCTAATGAAGAACTGCCTTGAAAATAACAAAACCCCCCCCCCCAAAACCAAACCAAACGAAACCAAACCAACCAACCAAAACAAAACACCCTCTACCCCCCAAATTAAGAACCACAAAGACAAGAGGAAAATATGTATTTTTCTTGGATGTCTGGGATGCTTAGTTTTCTCATTCTCTTTGCCTTAGCAGTCATTGGGAAGGGATTTTTTTCTCACTCAGAAAGTAAATTTATGGTGTGCTCCTTGCCTCTCCTGCCCACTAGCCTGCCCTGCAGGAGAAAGCAGTAGGTCAGCTGCACTGAATGGCTCAAGAGAAGTCAAGATGACCTGGATTTTCCTGTTGTATTGAAGGAATATTTTACTCTCTGTTTGGCACTGATTAGTAAACCCTCCCTTAAGTGTGTACACATTGTGTATTTGACCTTGGCATGCAATGCCCAGAACCTAGAGTCAGCTCAAAGGAAGCAGCCAGCTGAGAGAAAAGCCATCTCTGCTTCCCTCAGGGTTCCTGTGACCACAAAATGTGGCTTTTTGACACCAGGGAATGCTGAAATGGTCTAGGTCTACACCCACAGACGTGTGTATATAAACACATTTACATGGGAGTATTGACTCATTAGGAGTAGCCATTCTCACCAATCCACGTGCCACGTCTCAGGGCACGTTGCTCTCACTGAGCAGCAGGGTGGGGTTTTGGCTTCTTGGGTTTAGTCTTTAAGCAGAATCAGGCACATTTTGAGAAAAGACTTGTCCAGCAAAAGCCCCAAGAGCCTGGAGAGTGGGGGCAAACATCATGCTTGTCAGTGTTCACTGGAGATCATCACACTGAATTCCGTAGGGCTAAAAGCATTTCAGACTTCGGGTGACAAAAATCTTGCTGCCTGAACTCTACTGAACTCTGCTCTCAAGTCATTTCAGGTCAGGAATAATTGCCATCTTTACATCATGATTTTCAAATTCTTTATCCCTTGAAGCAGCACTGAGAAAGTCAAGTGTCCCTAGGGTTCAAATCTTCTTTATTTAATTTTCCTACTATTTTAATGTATTGATGGTTCTGATAATTTTTGCTCAATGTGGTTTTGAGGAGAAAATTCTGAGGCATGAGAAAAATCTGTTTAAAGTGAAATATCATGCTTTTGATCCAAGGACTGATGTTCTATGGGAGGAATAGAAACAAAAGTCTCATGATAACCCCTCTGCTTTCCTAAAATAGAAAACCTGCCTAGTTAATGAATATAAATGAATTACATTCGCTTCCTTTTTTT
The DNA here is from genome assembly GCA_013397775.1 of Eulacestoma nigropectus. Taxonomy (NCBI): domain Eukaryota; kingdom Metazoa; phylum Chordata; class Aves; order Passeriformes; genus Eulacestoma; species Eulacestoma nigropectus. The sequence goes on along the minus strand of VZTE01006447.1, from coordinate 1,379,085 downwards.
TGAGGTTACTAAAGCTGATTAGCATTAAGGTATCACAATTTATTTAAAGCAGTTGAGTAATTATTCTGCTTTCTATCCTATGAACATGCAACTTATTTATTATTGAAAATTTAAGGATTTTTTAAGTGTATCCTTGAAATAACATTGGGGACATATCGTTGTCATCATCTGAGTTTTAAAATAAGTATTTTACAGTAAGTAATTCTGGTATACAGGCAAAGAAGAAAAATTGGTCAATGCTATAGATATTCAATAAGCTGTGATGCATCGTCTCACAGGAAAGGACCTAAAATCCTTAGGCACGAAATAATGTATTGACAATTTGTGTTTACACAAGTATAATTCAATATTCAGCATAATTAAATTAGAAATTGATAGCTTGAGCAAAACAAAAGAGTTTTTCATATAAAATTTAACATGGGTGAAGCCACTTCGCTTTATTGTGACACCAGGTGGATCAGGGTGCTTTGGCTGAGAGTTATTTTCCAGCAGATCACCGTAAAGTGACTTGTATGCGTTGGCCTTACCTGTTATGTTGGGCTAATGAGAATTTATTCTCCACTTGCCTGTAGAGGCCGTGTTGTTAGTAATGCCAAGCAGGTTAAGTTGCTCTCTCTAGGTCCATCCTTGCAAAAATTGCATCTTCTTTTCTCTCCAACCACCCATCCTCAGGGTGTGGAAAGACAGGCAGAAAAGTGAACTGACTCTGGCTGCAGTCAGAGGTGTCCAGGAGCTGTGCAGGTGTGGAGATTTTTCAGGCTTGTTCCTTGTTGTCCCTTCTTTAAACTTTAATAAGCTGGCTGTTGGATAGAAATACCTTTAACCTGGTTAGAAGTTATTCACTAGGTTTACATAATTTAAGTTATAATTGGAGTCTTCTTTGGGAGCACTTTAATTCCTCATGCTTGGTAGTTGTCCCTAAAGGCGTGTAAAATTGTGTGTGGAGGAAAAGAAACAATGAGATTCTTAAACACATTATTATTTTAAATGTAGTAGCACCATTTTAGATTAACTATCACTTCAGTAGGAAAATTCTATTTTGGGATTAATGACTAAATCATAGAGACCTCTAGCCAAAACAAATGAAACTGTTGACGTGAGCACCTAGCAGAGCAGAGTTTCAGTATTAGGTCTGCCTTCCCACAGGAGCACACGCACAGCTCTCATTAGTATTTGCAAGTTCTCTGTAGGTACCCAGGGAGGAACATACACTACTTAAAAGCTGGGGGGAAATAAAAAAGAATCTGCTCTGGAAGCTTCCCTGCTAAAGCACTTGAACCTCATCTAAGGTGTATTATGGGACAGAAAAAAAAATTCTGCAGCTGGTGAACTTTATGGCAAAGTTGCATTTCATCCTCAGACCAGTTGTAAAAAGACAAGCTAAAATAAATCTTCTACATTTTGCAGATGTGCAGACAACTCATGAATAAAATTTAAATCTGCAAGCAACCTATTACGCTATAATAACAAGTTAAAAAAAATTCAAAGCACCAGCTTCTGAAAACAATGACATCGGGCAGCCTCTCCTGACTTAGCAGAAGCAGTACTGAGTTATATAAACGTGGGTATTTCAGTGATGTAACTTGGAGTTTATTTATCACGTGGTAGTGTTTTGGAGCCCAATCTGAGACCAGGGACCCGGTGTCTATGCACTGTACAGACAAAAACAGATAATGTCTGTGCCAAAACATACAAAATCTACATAGCAGAACCAGAAAGAATTGTGAGAAGGATATTTGAAATATTGAGTTGATCTCCTCTAACTTTAATTAACAGAGTAGTTACATATTAAGTGCATGTACCAAATATTTTGAAACTAGACAAGAAATGTTTATTTACAGAAGAAAAGTGGCCCAGCTGCTTCTGAGAACCACAGGCTCCATGATAACTGTTTAGCAAGTTTTAGGACACTCAATCTTGCATTTCCTGAAAATGCACATGCAAGAATCTTCACTGTAAAAGCAATTATTTATCTTTGAAGAGATCATGATTGCCAGGAGCTCCAACATGTGTTGCATATTTTAAGATGTTCATCTTGGGTTACTAGACGAAAATGAGCTGCAGTAAGCTGTCAAAGGCAGATGGATTCGAGTAGCAAGAATTGCTGCCAGTAGACATTCATTGTCAGCCACCTCTGATGCTGGTGTTGGAAGATGAAGAGGATTATTTGCACCAGCTTGTAGCTGCTCAGAGGAAAAATAATTTCTGTGTATTTGCAGATTAGACTTGACAAAGGCTTCGCTTCTCTGAAGAAAACTCCTTAATATAACTTGCGCTGAGGCTCTGAAGTGCAGCCTGTTTGTATTTTTCCCTTGGCAGTGTTACAAAACCTCATCTCTCCCTAATCTGCATTTGAAGAGTCTTCATTTTTATCTCTTTTAGATATGGGGCTTTTCCACTTTAAGCACTTCCTCTCTTTCATTAGAGCACGGAGCTGTTGGGAGGTGCTTTTTTTTTCCATCTTGAGCCCAAGCAATAGTCCAACTATTTGCTTTGGAGAGTCCCTGGTTTGTCATTGATGGGCAGTCGTATTTCCAAATGGACTGACTGCAGCTCTCCTGGGTGAGTCTGTTTTGTCTGATTGTGTCTTGGAGTAACACAGGGACAGCCTGCAGCTTTGTTTGTTCAGAGAACTGCACATTCAGACACACTGGTGCATTAAACTTCACGCATTTAGGAGGGTAAACATCCCATGGCACATGGAGTGTAGGCCTTGAGAATCACAGAATATCCTGAGTTGGATAATTTCTAACATGCAGTTTCATGTGCAAAGGAATTGTTTGGAAGGTGATAAGAGAGCAATGAAACTGCGCATTTTAGTGCAGGCACACATGGCTCCACAGGAACAGCCACTTCTGTGAGTGAGGTGTCACTTTTATGCTTGCTGCTCAATCAAATACTTTGGACTTTTGAAAAGACCATCATCTGATGCTAGTAGTGCGGGTTTTCTGAGCCCATGACGTCAAGATGTGAAGAAATGAAGCTGAAACCTCTCTCTCCTTTCCCCTTCTTTCTCTACGTCTCCCACCAGTACGCCAGTTCTAGGTCAGTCAGCAACGAACAAACACGTGGGATCTCTAAATGGGATAAAGGCATAGAGTTTACTCATGGCACTTCATTTGAGTCTGAAAATGAGTAATTAAACAATTTTTGGAGACTGATCTTCCTTTTTGCCTTACCTGCAATCTCTTTCTCCCCAGCTGGCTGAACAGCAGTGTGTGGGTATGTACCTGCAGATAATACAGGAAATTTCTTTGAAGCCTTCCCTGCCTTTCATTTCATCGTTTGTTCGTGGAAAATGTGATTATATAGGCTGTGATTTCACAGAATCATGGAATGTTTTGGGTTGTAATGGACCTTAAAGACAATCTCTTTTCAAGTGCCTGCTATGGGCACAGCACTAGACCAGGTTACAAAGAAAACCAAAATTCTTTGATTTTCTGTATATTTCTCTGTAATTACTCCAAGAACTCCACATTCTTCTGATGCTGGGGCCCCAGAGCTGGATGCAGTTCTCCAGGTGGGGTCTCATGGGAGTGCGGTGGAGGGGCAGGATCACCTCCCTCGCCCTGCTGGTCACGCTTCTTCTGATGCAGCCTGGGATGTGGTTTGGGCTTTCTGGGCTGGAAGTGCACATTTTTGGGTCATTTTGACCTTCTCATCAGCCAATTGACAACCAACTCAATTTGACAGAGGTTGTTTTCCCCTTGGATGCTCATAAGACCAAAAGTGATTGCCAAGTGTCCACCACTTTATGCTTCAAAGGCAACATCCTCTTTGTAGCTTATAAAACGCTGTAAGCCAGGAATGTGTTATGTGCATAAAACCTATGGCTCTCTCTTACATCCCAGCCATAATAGGGTTTTTTATGGCTCTCATGTTCTTTCGCCAGCAGGCAGGGCAGTTGCCTGAAAACAGCCCCAAGTCTGTTGAGCAGAGGTGTCAGTGTGCACAGTGTGATTGAAGAAGGGCTAACGTTGTCAGCTCTCCTGTTTCAGAGCCCAGCCTCTGAGGAATTTTTAACTCTCTGGTTAGAGAAAGGGGTGCCAGCTTCGTAAAGCCGTATTACTTCTAAAGTGTTACAGATGAAGATAATCTGAAACACAGTAAGTATTAACAACAGAAAGCACTGGACAGGAGAAGATTTTCTCTATGGGAAATTGCACATCCGCAGCATAGTAAAGATTTTATTCCTTTCATAAGTCAGGACTCTGAGTTCAACTAAGGCTTTTACAACTTCAGATTTTTATCCTGCTGTCCAGCTGCCTCTGTTTCTTTTGGAGAACCAGTGAAGATTTTTCTTTTTAAAACACTTTCGCCATGCCTCAGCACCACACACCAAAGTATATGCATATATTTTGCTTACAATATGGCCAGGGTTATTTATTATTTAACATGCTTCCAGTTAGGGTTCTAAAACGATAGCTACTTTTACCCCTTCACAGTTATGAAGCAAACAGCAATTTTCTCACTGCTCAGTAGTAGCAAACTCTTTTCCTCCTTCTTCCCCCAAATCAAAAGTAAATAGGATTTAATTTCATTCCCCCAGCCCCTTCCTTAAGTGGTTCTGTCCCCATGGCACCATCACTATGATTATATTTAACAAGTTTCTCTCTTTACACCCTGTGAAATAAACATGTTTACTAGCAATAACTTTGCTAAATTTGTAGCCCTTACATTCAGGGTCTGTGCCCTCAGGTTCTCTATGCTTTTACTATAGAAAAATTGGACAAGAACTTCAAATGGTGTAGCTGGAAGAAGAAATATGTTCCCAGTATCTTCTTCTTTTCTCTTAAAAAGCAGCAGAAATTATTTCAGTGACACACAAAAAGATTTGTGTTGCAGAATAGCTGGAAAGCAGGTTTCCCTCCATTTGTATTCATGACAGCTTCCATATATTCAACTATCAAAACCTATTATGAAGAGCTGTATTGTAGTGTAGATAGATTTTTATGCTTGTCATAATACAGATCTATAGGTAAATTTGTCAATGATATGTTCACTGTCATATTGCTGTATTTCTTACAGAAAATATTCTTAATGATACCAAGCTGTATGTCCTTACTGTGTAAGACTGAGTTTGTTTGGTTGCTCGGTTTTAAGAAGAATGTTTTAAATTAACAGGGGTTTTTCAGTTTGCAGCAAATTTAGAAACACCACATTTAAACCAAAAGTAATTTGCTAAGCTAGTTACTTTCTACATCCTGTTTTTTTAATAAGGTGTGCACGGTCCACCAAGCTTCTTTCTATGACTTCCAGTGCTAGATTTTCCTTCTTCTCATTTATACATGAATTGTACAGCCCATGGTAGCAGCTTATTCTGGAATGGATTTTAACAGGTTGATTTAAAACCAACCCTCCTTGATTCCCATTTGAGCTCTAGGTTTAAGCTCAAGGGCTGTCTTTAAAACCTAAAAAAGAAAAAAGAAATCTCAGCGTTTTTGGTAGAAAATCTCCTGATGAAAGGAGTGACTTCTTCCATCTCTTCAGCATTTTAGTTCTCATCCTGTCCTCCCCGCCGTGTTTCTCCATTCCCTGTTATTAGCTGAAGTAGGGCTGAGTGTGGGGTGACCAGGCAGTTATAGGGACGGAGCAGGAAGGAATGGGATGGGGGGTGGGGAGGGAGGTCACTCATATTAATTTAAGAACAGAGGTTCAGGGGTTTTTTCCCTCATCAAACAGGAGGTATTTATACCAACAATTTTGTTGTTTAATGGTTTTGGTCACAAAGATTAAAGTACTTCTTCACTTGGGAAAATGAAGCCTCAAGTGTGTCAAGAAGATAAAACCCAAAGGTGTTTTCTCATCTGCAGAATCAACAGTTCAGGTGTCCCCTGTTCCTCCCACCCCATAAATAGCAAACCCATCTAGGGCAGAGAGGAGGAAGAACTGAGGGCACAGCCTAGTTTTGGGGCTCTCAGGGTTTTGTCACATCCGTGGTGACACCTCTTATCTCCCACCAATACACAATAATGTCACTTCTCACATACACAAGCCCAGAGGTCAACACCTGTGGGGTAGCAGAAATCACTGCTGTTTTATCCTTGAACTCTGACTAATTTCCTTTCCAAACATAAAAATGACATCAACCATTGACTGAATGACAAACTTGGTGATGCCCAGAGGGAAAAGGAATCCAAGTTCAGATATGTTACCCCCTCACAAGGAAAAGTCTGTGAGAGTGCTGAGAGTGCTGGGGGTGCCCCAGGCCACACCAGGAAAACTCGGTGTGTGCAAGTGGGACAGCTCAGCCAGCACGCACAGTCATGGAGTGTTGATTTGTCCAGTGAGTGGTTGGGGAGCCACCCAGAAAGTGTCTCTGTGTGAGAGGTGAGACGAAGGAAAAGTGTTGTTCCTACCACTTGGGGATCTCCCGGGGTCAGGAGCTGAGCAGAGTGACCTTTCACTGCAGTGATCTGTAAGACCTGGTTTCAAATCCACACCTCTTTGTCCACGTGAACCCCAGGCTCAGTTATGGTCCCTGGGTGCTGCCCATACCGTAGGCAAGGAGGTACCTGTGCAGTGTGGTTCGGCAGTGGTGAGTTGGAGCTGCCCACAGCTCTCAGCTTGCTGCATGCAACACTTCTGTGAGATCTCTGCATCCATTTCTGGGTTCATTCTCCCCTCCTGATCATTCTCTTTGCAGCCTCCATCATTGCTTCTGGTCTAGGCTATGAGCCCAGGCAAAAAAATGCAAATTAGCTAATTTCTGAGACACAATCCATAGTTGCCCTGCTGAAGGTCTTGTGCTCTGAAGAAAAAGATACTAATCTATTTCAGAGGAGCCTTTCTGATTCCATTTATCTGGGATTTTTCCTTGTTTCTTTTCCCAAATTGCCCTGCAGGTTAAACTGCTACTCTATGTCCTCTGTTGTTCAGCTCCAAGTACATATTACAGCAACAGCATTCAAGATGAGCCCAAATTAGGTCTGTGTCTTCAAGGGAGACAAAATAAAAAGAACTAACTAGTTTAATTACTCCCCATTCAGATGTAATTCAGTTGCATTGCACTAAGAAAAATAAACGCTGCTGGGATGTTATAAGACAATTAGTAGGATAATGGAAAATAGTTAATATCCCTCATGTCTGTGAAGGAATGCTCTCCCCTCTGCTTCAGAGTAGCCTTGAAAGTGTTTTCTGAATTGTATTTTCAAGTGAGAATATCTTCTCCCTCTGGAAATACTAACAAAATTCTGTCACAGGACAAGATGGTTATTCACAGTTTGGAAATCATAGAGTTTAAAGAAGTCACCTTGGTCGTGGAGCCAGCCACAGGGTGCAGATGCAGGTGCTGTGAGGATACCCCTCGGCTAGGAATGAGGAGTGATTGCTGCACTTTCTCACCTGGCAGGTTGGATTGTGCCCTGTGTTTCCTTGCAGGCCCATCCAAATGAATCCTTGGCCACAGTAGCCATTGAAAACACTTCACTCAAAATGTGTCACAAGTATCTTCCTTTTTTATGTTCAAGATTGAGGACTTTTTTTCTCTTCCACTGTCACAGCAAAGTTAGACCAGCAAGTTTGCCAGTAACTTTCCAGCTTATCTTCCCAGCACGTCCTGCCAGCCATAAATGCATTTGCCCTTGGCCATGGGGTCTGAGACTCAAGCTCTGATCCCAGCTGCTCTGTGGCCCTGCTGAATGACCTTCTTCAAGGTGTGCATCCTCCCTGCGCCTCGGACACTTCCACACCATAGTGAAAATGATTTCTGACTCTTTGTAAGTGTGTTTTATTTGCTACAGTAGAGTCAATTACCCTGGATTTTGCCACTGTGTGAATCACCAGCTGCCAGCACCCATGGGCACAGCAGGGTGAGCCCGAGCACTTGTATGGGCATTAATGCAGATTTCCTCATTTCTTATGTTTTGAAGTCCTTCCCTTGGGGTTAAGAGTTTGGGGATTTTTTTACTCTCTTAGATGTGGAGTTCCTATTAAAAGTCAACTGCCCTGCGCAACTCGATCAAAAAAAAAAATCCCGTTTAATGTGAGATTAGTTTAGGCTTTTGTACTTGGTTTCCTTGGGACTCTAATGGCAGTCTGAAAAAGCAAATCACCCCTGAGAACGTCTGGGTTTCACATAAATGTAATCCAATTACCCCAGTCTAGGCCATGCAGAACTATTTGGTCTGAGGTATACATCAATCTAGGAGAAGTACAATATACTGAGCTGAAAAGAAGGCAGATTGGGCATATTTCTTAATAGCATAACACAATGCAATTGCCAAAGGAAAGGCAGATGCTTCTGTCCCGCATTACGCAGAGCCTGGACTGAGTAATTTGGGGGGGGGGGGGGGGGGGGGGGGGGGA